>LJJI01000153.1:0-165514 GCA_001553865.1 Cladosporium sp. BSL10
ACCATCGATCACCCACCATCGACCACCCAGCATCGACCACCCAACACCCAACGTCGACCACCCAGCATCGAATGAGTGTGCTTTTATCCGGCACAATGTTCTTTGAGTGCTCCAGGAACTTATGCCGTTGCTTTTCTCCGGACAACTGCGTTCACAGATCGACTTTCGAGCTCCATTCGCGGCCCTTGCCATCCTCATTGGCCACCTCTTTGCTCTGCTGCCTCTTATTCTCGGTCCCGCGCAACCCGACGTTGTCTTCTTCATCAACAGGCATTTGACAACGGGATACTCTGTTCCGAGCTCCTAAACTACTCATCTCACCACATTGCTCTTACGCTCCCGGCCTCAAGCTTCTCTTTCGACACCTGAGTGTGTGATCTTTGACATCAGCCGTCTTATCTTAACGACCGACAGCGTATCCAAATGTCGCATTCGCGTACGAACACAAGGTCGCTGTCGCCTGCTGTGCGTCTGACCCTCACCCGCGACACCACGATCTTTGGGAACCTTACAAGCATTGCTCACACCAAGCAGCCAGGCCACACTCTCTCTCTCTTTCTCTCTCTCTCTCTCTCTCTCTCTGTGGAGCTGGTGTCAGTGCAGAGCTGCTACCTGAGACTTTTGCGTCACCCGAAGAACAAAATCGACTGGTGCAACATCGCTGAATCTAAACCAGCCACGGGACTTTTGCATGTCCTTCGCAAGCAGAAACTCCGAGGAGCCGCCTCGTATCGTGCCTGTCACTATCAGTGTCTCCCCTGAGATTCGTTTAGTGCCAATGAGCCTTGCCGTCGACCCAACATACTCCATACAGCCTGGATCACAGCATCCTGGTACTTCTTCGTATCACAGACATTGCCCACGAAAAGCAAAGTCATTTGAGACAACTCGCGTACCATGTTCGATGCGAGCCATACCACCAGCCTTGCAACGGACGAGGTGCGACTTCGCCTTCACCTGTGACTTCACAAGCACGACTCCAGGAGCCCGACTCACTGGGAAGAGCTTGGAAGACAAGAGCCACTGGCACAACACAGGCTACTGCCGCTACCATGCTACTGTTCGCCTCGCCTGTGACCTGCAACCTTCCGCTTCTCATGAGGCATGTACAAATCTTGCTTCTGCTAGCCGCCGCACATGGCTATGACCCGCGCAAATATCTGGCACCCAGCAACGATTCTTGAGTCGCAAGTTGCCCACTCACAAGAACTGAGTGCGAGCTCGAGACTGTTCACAAAGCGCAGAGTAAACCGGCCACTTCCTTGTTCAGGACCAGCAGTCTTGCTTTCCTCTGTTCGTCTACTACCCTCCCTCGTCCGACCTCTCAACAGCAGCGCTGGTTTCGTATGTCTTGGATGGAACCGCACACAAGCTCACTGTACCAGGTGGCCAAGCCTCTCTCTGGAGCAGGCCTCTTAGACGCTACTACCAAACACTTTCGTTTCACTTGAGTGAGAGGGATGACCGGTGAGGCACTACACTGGAATAGCCACAACACTTTGACACCGCCTTCAAGAGTACAGCTTCACCCGGGTCTCCTCGTTTACGCCCTGCCGCTAGCTGCACTCCACATGTCGCTCGAGCATCCCTGCGGACTGCGCTGGAAGGAAATCCCTCGTCGCCGTAATTGCCATTACCCTCCTCCCATCTTGCGCCACCGCTCTCCAGAAAGGCCCAGTAATATGGCTCCGACCAACAACAACAACAAGAAGAACAACAACAACAACAACAACAACAACAACAACAACAACAACAACAACAACAACAACAGTGGCCCCAACCGACTGCAGCAGGTTTAGGCAACAGACACGCATCTCGGACATACTCACGGACACTTGCCATAACACCACTTCTCGACAAAAAGCACGGCTTGCGCATCAAGCGTCATAATGCCTTGCGATTTGCTCCCTGCACCCATCGCCACAATGAACTTCCCACACCGTCGCACAATCCACTCGACCAACTTACTCAATGATTTCTGCATAATGTCGACGGTCACCGCCAGCCAGTGTCCCTTCTTTGCCAGAGCGTCCGCATTCTATGCCTACCAGCGCTGCCGCCGCCGCCAACACTGCTCCAGCTGCGGCTTCGACTCACAAACGTCACGTGACTCGGATCGCGGGCCGTGGAGGAACTTGTGTGGATTGATGGACAACGCGCTGTGCGCACTCGTGAGAGCTGGGCTGCTGCAAGACGGACATACACAGAGGTCAAGATTTTCGTTCTCTGGTACAATTCGGACATGCAGAGAGGATAATTTGAGCACGGATGTCTGCTGCGGAATGAGTGAACGGGTTGCGTTGGACCTGAGAGCTCGGAAGTAGTCACGGTCCAGATGTATCTACTCTACAATTGACATCTTGTACTCTGCTCAAACTTGACCTTGCTTTTGTACTCCGCCGTTCCGTGCCAGTTTGCCAGTATCGTAGTGGCGTGTGACCCATATACGGTAGACATGTTGACAGGGCCTGTTTTCCGGCACGTAGAGTAGATTGCGAAAGTGAGGCTCTGAATGGGAACAATAGGCATTAATGAATGTCTACAATGAGGACGCGAGACTACGCGTCCTACACTAGTGTCCGCTATGAGACGGCAGCGGCAGAGAGCAGCACCATGGCGCTCAAGTACCCAGAGAGATTGGCGGGGCCTGGCAAGTCGAACACGGTCACAGTCTCTTCACACGTGAAGTCATGTCTTATCTAGGAAGCTACTGTGCGCGACAGCCTCGCGGAAGAGTAACAGAGCATCCGTCCAGGTCTTCTACCATGGGCTCGCGCGTAGCACGGCGAGCCAGTGAGCGCGGACACCCTTGGCTCTACCAACACACTGACATGGCAGCTCGATACCAGACGCGTATTGACGCATTTCATCACGTCAAGACAGCATACGGAGCGCTTCACGGCCTTCACAGGTCTCTATACCAGACATCGCGTCGCGTACTTCTGCTCTCAGCGGCGCGGTCACAGCGACATGGGCACACAAGACAAGGCACGACAACACGAAGAACAAGCTGAGACTGAACAAGAGCAAGCTGAGAATGAAAAGGGGGAGCAGAGAGTTCATTATATGCAATATACAAGAGGGGTTTGACTTCCGTTGGTTTCCCTCTTTCGAGGTACTCACACCGTGCACCACGAGAAGGTCGAAGTCATTGGCACGGCGGCTCTCACAACCTTTCGGTAGGACAGGGCATTCACAACTTTTCAGTAGCACAGGGCTCTCACAACCTTTCGGTAGGACAGGTTAACAAACAAACGCAAGAACAAAGGAAACTGACAAAGGAAATAACAAAAGAAAAAACTCCCTGTGCTGCAGTTAGAGTAAGTAGTCTCTTCCCTCCACCAAAGGGCCTTCCACCAAGGGCCAAGGGAGCCCACCCCTTGGCTCATACATTACCTGGCCACGCTGGCTACCCTCCACCACTCTCATCCCATTCTGCTCCCACTCGGTCCTGGGCGCAGGCTTGCTGAATACTTTGCGCACAGCACGGCGCAAGTGCTGGCGCAGGGGGAGGTGGGAAAGATACATTCCACAGAGGCGAACCTGGATGGCGCGTGAGTAAAGTGTGTCAGATATCTCCTCGCCTGCGAAGCTTACCATGTTGGCGATCTTGATGTGCTTGTTGTAGTTGTTTTCGGGTGCTGGTGGTACTGGTGCTGATGGTTCTCGCTCTGGGAATGTATGTAGGAGGAGGAAGGAGAGACAAATTTTTCGAGAGGGGGCCCGAAGATAAATTTTCCTGAGGGCGCCAAGACATCTGCACGAGCCATACTGTACCACTGAAGTCCGCAAAGGATATCTCAAGTGTTGGGCGAATTGTTCCTGTTGGGAGCCATTGGCAGCAGTTCAAGCTGTAAGCGAGAGGGGGTTCTAGCGCGCTGAGTCCGACTTCCCATGGTTCCAGCGGGAAAGCGGTGCCATATGCACAGCTGATGGGTTTCGAAAGCCAATACCGTGGCATAGTAACGTAAACTGAGGGATTTCTCGTCAATATAGAGTGCGAAGCAGGATCACAAGACCGATGGCGTGCGCACATGACGCCAACATGATGTCTCCAGGGGTGACTCGCGATCGAATACGTCCATGGCTGATGGTAGCAGTACAGATCCTGTTGAGATGCTCCCTCAGATTTCCAGTGGTATTCCAGCAGCATGTAATCTCGTTTCAATGTTGGGTCCTGGTGGTATGAGCATGAACACCGCAGAGATGAGCTGACCGCTCGGCGGGCTAGGTCCGATAGGGAAGCGGAATCCGATGGCGGTATGGCGGCCTGTCCAGAAGTAATCGCACCATCGTTCGAGGAAGAAGGAAGTGATGTTAGAAGACAAGTGGAGTGAAGTGAAGCATTTATACATACCCTGCGATGCGCTTGGGCCAAGTTATATGCACGTCGTCTTTAGTGCCCGTTGTCCTCCAACGGCCCGTGGCCAAGAGTGCGCCTCAGCCGTCTGGTACCAGCCAGCTGTGACTACTGTAAGTAAAACACATGTACAGTATGCACGTGAGAGTCTCTCCGAAGACAAGAGAATAGCGGCTAGTGTTCTTAACATCGCAATTTGGCACTGATGACGGATTTTGCAATCAAGATCACCTGGGACCCATCAAGTGTGTGTCAGTCTCATAAGTGTTTGACAGAAAAACGAGCTTGACAAGAGATCTCTGCATTTGAGCTTTGTATTGTACCCAATTGAACATTAAAATAGCTCTGCTCGTTGGAGACGAGACTTTACTTCATTTAGCATACGAGAGCGACCATCAAATATTGATTTCCGATCAAGATGGGGATTTCTGTATTTCTGGAGGGACACCAACTCTAACCCTAGTAAAGCTCGAATGCGATCAGGCTCACGTCCACGTGACTTTGAGACCATCAAACAAATACTGCACGCATCCTCCAAGTATTGAATGCTTTGTATGCAGCGACCGAGCTGCGCAAAAACAATGCTTCAAGACGCCCGAATACTGCCCAACGAATGGCCAAAGACACTCGACACTGGAAGTTGAAGACATTTAAACAACCGTGTATCGCTTCACGCACCTCCTTCTGTCTAGATTGCAACGCGTTTCGCAATCCTTCTGTCTCGCAGCACGAGAATCTGGATAACGATGACGCCAAAGATTGATGCGATGACGAGGCCGAAAGTGGTCGGGAAACCGTATCCTGCAGAGCATGGGTGAGCAAGATCTCGAGAATTTGGTGGGATGGGTGACAAGACTTACGAAAGTCCGGCGCCATAGTTTGTGGAAAGATCACAATCGGAAGCCAGGCAGCTACGGCATATTGGAATCCGTTCATGCTGCTGATGACTACTGCTCGCTCCTCGTTGTCTCCCGCGCAGACTTCGTTGGCCCAGGAATAGCTGTATTGAGTTCCCGTTAGCTTGCGCTTCATTGCTCTGTCGAGCATCGGTATAATACTTACAAGACAGCGGTGACAAGATGCATGTTCACTGTGAGAAAGGCAAACTTCTTCAGTGCGATGCTGGCTGGCCAGACTGCAAGGATGCCATTTGGCAACAGTCCAAGCACCTGCAATATTCCAGGTCAGTCAAGTTAAGGTCATACAGGAACTGCAAGTCTTACCATTGGTACCAATAGCCAGGCAAATCTGCTGCCCGTGTAGTCTGACAAGAAGCCCCAGAGTACGACACAAGTCGCCGAGATCAGCGAGGTGCCGGTCGGCATGATGTTTCGATCAACGACCGAGTATCCTTCGGACTTGAGCCAGATGGCGAAGTAACCATTGCCGCCGCACGAGCAACCGAACAGCTAGACCAACGGGTTAGTACGATGTACAATGTGTATGACCAGGCCATGTCTGCTCACCACGTATCCTAAAACGAACGCATACCACTTCCACGACCTCAAGATTCTCTTGAAGGTTGCCACGGTGACCTTCTCAGGTGCTGCTTTGCCGGCCTTTAAGATTCTCGCAGCTGCAATATCCCGTTCGCCTTGGGTGAGAAACCATGCGCGTGTGGTATACGGCGTATCTGGAAGAAAGACGTATGTCGCAAGCCCAACAGGAACAGTCATACACTAACATTGAACAAGTCAGCAGGGGAGTTGGGCATGAATAATGCAGAGCGATGACTTACGCCACAGATGATATACAGCCAGCGCCAACCAGCGAGGTCATGCGTCCCGTCAAGAGTCTTGTACACTGCCGCTTGAAGATAGCCGCCGAAAGCGCTGCCGAGAGGTGCGGTCATGTGGAACAGAGCAACTCTCTTCGCGAGCTCAGTCTTCGTGTACCAACTTCCTAAGACGTACAGCAGAGACGGGAAGAACGAACTCTCGAAAAATCCCACGAGGAAGCGAAATGCGTACAGCTCACCGGCGTTATGCATGCCGGCTTGCGCGAACGTGAAAACGCCCCAGCAGACCTCCATGATAGCCAGCCACAGACTCGGACGTACACGCTGAATGATCAGCGTGCTAGGAATCTGCATCACAGCGTACGCGACCGTGTAGACACTGCCTGCGTACGTGTATTCGTTGCCATACATGTGGAGTTCTTCTTGCATGCCGGACACGTAAGCATTAGCCATGTTGCCTTGATCGAGATACTTCATGAAGAAGCCAAGACAGCCGATGCTAAGGATAGCGACGTCAAGTTTGAGGAGCAGACGCTGTTCCTCGGGAGTCTTGAGGTGTGTGTCGGTGTCCCAAATGAAGGAGCGGAACGATCGTTTTTGTTTGGTGGGTGGGACGACATCTCCAGTATCGTTAGAGGGATTGATCTCGATGTCATGGTTGTTGATCTTGTTTCCGGTCAAGTGAGTGTTTGCATTGCTGGTAGACATCTTGTTGCGCTCGTTATTCGACTGTTGCCGGATGACAGTGGCTGGAGAAGATGCGACGGTGCATATTGGACGAACCTTAACTACTTATGCGTCGCCACAATTGAGCTGCATGGATAAGAGATACCATACCAAACTAGTCTTATCTTATGCAGCAGTCAAGCACGTATATAGGGTTGACAAGCATTGACCCACATTAAAGTATGGTGCAAGTTGAGTGCTCGAATCGCGCCATAACCTCACAGCACTGAGAGAAGGCTATCTCCGCTCGACGAACAATCCTGGGCAAATCACGTTGTGCTATTTGTGTCAAGGTCTCGTTCGTTAGTATTTGCCGTGAGCTTCTATTGGCTCAACATATCGTGGTAAAGATAGTCCGACTGACGACAAACGTGGATCTTGGTCCCTTCCAAGATCTCATGGCAGCACAAACGATCTATCAGTCGCGTATACATATACATTACAGGAGCAAAAGTACGGCGCTTTGCAACACTACGCTGCGCGGCTGTCATCAAGGCCGCAAGCTGGCCAAGCGCTCTGGTGGTCTCTCCACTCCAAAAACTTGCGTATCACCGTTTGCCGTTGGTACATCTGCAACAGACCTTTTCCGTCACCCATACAGATGCCATCTGATTCTGTATCAGCCAACTCTTCTTGTGAGTTGTAATATGAATACAGGAAGGCAGATAGGGTCAATACACGCTGAAGTAAACCCGCACTGACTGATCATCCGTCCAGCTCTGGAGTCTGAGCCCAGATCTTAACACCGCCAATCAAGCCCTACTCAAACGTGTCCAGCTCCGCGATCTCTGCAATAGCATATGCGGTCATGTTGCGTCACAACTGCAAGCCATTCTCGCTGAATTGGCCTCGTCGAGAAACATTGTCAGTAGGCAAGTTTGTCTCATCGCCGTCCGCCATAGGTAGAACACATGTCTAAAAATGGTCAGTCGATCAAGGGTAATACGGTGTAGCAAGGAACAACATATCTGCGATACGGCCGTACTGTTATCGCCGGCCGTTGCATGTGTATTTCTGTAGCGCTCGAACCAGCCTGTGCGTCTCCGATCAGAAGATGCATGGCTTTGCTCCACGGCCACTGCGGCAGCCATTTTTTGGATGCTGCAGAATAGCTCCATGTCTGCACGATCCTCAAGATGGCCGGCAACTCGATACAGGGTGCCATGAGGATGCTGATACGATGTCATGGTGGCCATGAGCCTAGGACCGGTGATGTTCAAATTGATGTCGTCGATCCCATCGCAAACGATCTCAAGATGGCAGTAAACACCTTCTTCGCGCTTTACCCGGGCTTCGTGGGGGCTTATGATAATCTGGGCGAAGTGTCTGAGCTTGCCTGACCGTCTGAGGGACTCAGGGTCCGTGTTGCTTTTGGTTTTAGAGACCTTTACGTTCTTGAACTCTTCATCCGGCGAATTTGGGTCAGGCGAGCTGGGGTCGGCGCGGTTGACTGGCATGTCGAATTCGATTACCAAGCCAGACTCTGAGACACCAGCTGCGCGACTTGCACGATTGTCAAGTCTCCAGCCATCTCTGGGATTGTACTTGCTCACAGCATCCTGGGCAAATTTCTTTTCGGCCAGGCCCCGGCTGACTTGCGAGGCTCATTTGCCGTGACTTGCGGCGAGATACTTCTGGACCTGCAACCCATGGCGCGATACCTTGCTGGTAACCGCGAGGCGGCAATCTGAAGAAAAATATTGCTTGCAAGCCAATGCATTACGCTAACCAGAGAGCACTGCGAAGATCGGAAGTGAATTCGTGCTGGTCGAAGCGCTTTGTCTTAGAAGCGGCCTTTGTCTGAACCGCTAGTGCCTGGAAGTTACTTTGTGTTGTGCATTTGCGTTGTGCATTTGCAATCAAATTTTAGCATGTGTGCACTTTGTTCTTTGATAACACTTCCGATTTTCCTAATTTCTGCGCGCGCACTCAGAATCGCTGCAATCGCAACTCCTTTCGAGCCGTGGTGATCCTCGGCTCAGAGTCCCGCCTAGATATTCTCGAACCACGTGCGCCGTCTCATACATTCTTTGCGAACATCAGCCCACACACACACTCGGATCACGCAACAAGCTATGTCGAACCCACGCCAATTTGGCCGTATCGCTGACAATGCAGGAAATGGTACTCCTGTAGTGAGGTCAGCTCGCATCAAAGCGCTCGTTGCTCAGAAACTAGTGCTAGAGACCACAACGACCACAGCACCGGATGCCGTGGAAGCGCCCAATTTGCCCGAAGATTCTGCGGTAATCCCACCTGTTTCTGAGCCTAAGAGTGACACCAGAAAGCGATCTCATGATCCATTGCCATCCGATGGCGAATCCGTCGCCGATTCAGGGGAGAATAATAATGAATCAGCAGACGCACAGCGCCCTCAAAAAAAGAAAGCCGCAGACAGACGGAACCGAAGAGATAGTCGATATGGAAAGCCGAACGAGATAAGGAGTATGGCGACCGAAGAGCGTATTGAATCGAGCCCACAACCAGATCAAGTCGGAGAGGTAGCCGGCCTAGCAGAATCCAGGGTTATGGTGGACGAAGCGCGAGGTGAACCAAAATCCCAGCCAGATCAAGTCGAAGAGGAAGACGACATCCAAGGCCCGACCGAAACCGAGAGTTTGACAAAGGACAAGCCGGTCAACAGCGAGCGCTCATTGCCAGAAGCTGGTCAGGGCTTCTACCATGCAATAATCGCGGCTATCCTGTTGCTGAGAGTCCTGGATCAACAACGCGCCGCACAGAAGGAGTGTTCGTCAGAGATATCTATCCTGCATCGTCTGATGAACTTGAAGAAGCCGTCTATGGTCAGCGCGCCCATCGATGACGAGTACCAGGACTCGCGCGAGAAGCTTCGAAGTGATTTCGAAAGGTATGAAAGGAACCTTGAAACACGCTCTGCACAGGCGGAAACTGCTAGCAGGGACATCCCCCACCTGGTCGAATCAAGCAAGGCTCGAATGGACCGGTTTGATGACTTCCTCAGGTCCTCATCGACTTTGCCTGACGTAGCCTGCCTGAGAGACAGCACCGAATTTCAAGCCATCTTCGAACGCTGTCGGTTCGACTGTCGCAACCTTTCAGACATAGAAGACGAGATCAGCGATGAGGAGCACGAAATAGACCTGGCGCATGACAGAATTGACGCATACGCCAGCCGTCTAGCGGCATGCGGACTGGAGGTGGCCGGCTGGACCGCAGCAAGAGAACCTACAATTCTGACCGCAGAGTCGAGGGACAGTGGGTACTCACCTGCACAAGAATTCCAAGAGAATATCTCCACACGACTTGCAAGGCGTCAAGAGCTCAAAGCTGGACTACAAAAAACCGAACAAATTCACTTCGAGCACAAAGAGGATCTGGCCAAAATGGCCGAGAAACTGCTGATTGAAGCTGGGATGCTTGAGCCAGGCGCTCCGCACGTGCAGAATCCCGCGCCAGCGCCGAATGCTGGCAAGCTTCCAGACGTAGCTGGTGCTGATGGCGGCAATCATGTCGAGAATGCCGAAGGTCTCCCCAAAGAAGAGGAGGAGGGAAAGGTGTTTGGAAATGGACAGGCCCAGCACAATGCTCTCATAGCAGAGCTCATGCCCGCTCAACACCACCTCTGCGATGCAGAGAAAGCATTCCAGAATAGCCGAAAGTTCACCGAGGAGGAGCTCGCGAAGCTGCCAAATAAGATTACAGAAGATGAGTCCGGGCGAAAACTGGCGCGGAAGCTTACCCGTACAACCTGGAACTACATAGATGCCCAGAAGAGAGTCGTCGACGCTCAAGCGGAAGGCCGTCGCCTTCGCGTGCCAGCAGTTGATCGATACCCCATTGGCCAGACTTAGTACTTCGAAGACCGGACTGACGATGGCTACTTGGATTCGGTCTTCGTCAATAAGGTGGAAAGGTCCAAGCCGAAAGTGGAGGAATGGCTACCACAGATCGCTATGTCTGGGAAGCCCTTGTCGCCTCCAACGAGACGCAAAATGCCGGAGACTGTGCGAAAGCTCGCAGCGCTCCGGCTCGGAGATGACAATGTAGAGGGCTTCTCTAGCGACGGGGGAAAAGAGCGAATTGCCCGATAGCAGAAAGCTTGCGAGGACATTCGAAGGGAAATGCTGTTTCGGATTGCATTGCCAGACACATTCATCGAGGGAGAGCAGTCGCGTCACCTGAACAGTCACATGATATGAGCTCTTCGTGATGGATCGCGAAGGGTGCAAAGAGTAGTCTGTCGTAGGGGAGATATTGGAAGAATATCCATCGGTCGGTGGGTCGCCACGGTGAAAGGATGTGTATCGGTTGTACCTATATAGTGTTGATATGTGCTGAAATACGAGTTGTGTACAAGCAAACGAATGCTCACAAACAAGCTTGAAGTTCGAGAGTGGAGTCTGTACCTTAAGTATGTCAATTTGTGAGCTGAGCACAGACTTCAACACGTGGCTGCCAGGATCAGACCACAGACGACGGGATTGCATCAAGCTCGTCATCCCTCCCAAGGTCCCATCGCCTGTGAGAGCCATTTACAACTTCCTCTCCAAAAAGCATGGCCACCTCAAACTTTCAAACAGAGCAATACAATGCCGAGCAGTTTGTCGAAAGCGTCGGCGCCATCGCCATCAAAGTCTCCACGCGCGAGGTCTGTCTCATCTCATATGCTGGAGAGTGGATGCTCGCCAAGGGCAGGCGCAATATTGGCGAGCCGCGCTCTCAAGCAGCGCTGCGTGAGATGAAAGAAGAGACGGGATACTCTTGCCATCTGCTGCCGCTCACCATGACCACTCGAGCGCCGCCTACGACCGAGACTGGCGACTATCCTGATGACCCAATGGTGCACGAGAACGTCTGTGAGCCGTTTATGCTCACTTGCCGACACTTACATGGCAACGGCGGTATCAAGCTTATATGGTGGTACATTGCTGCCATCGACGAAAGCGCAGAGGACGGGCCTGGTGAGGAGCAGTTCACGACTCGCTTGGTCGGGTTCGAGGAGGCTCTGGACATGCTCACATTTGAGAGTGATCGTGAGGTTGTGCGCAAAGCTCTCGAGATATTTAATGGCACGAAAGGGCTATCCGCTAAAGAATGACTGACGAGCAGTTCCATCGTCTCCATGTGTATCTTGCCGCCTAGTGAGGCTAGGGTTAGGTTTTCCTTCTCGTTGTCATCGACGCCAAGATGTCAGAGGCCGAATCCACTTTCGGGACGTTGCGCCTCGCTTCGTGCCTCGCTTCCTTCCTGGGGAAATACGATAAGTTGCCGATGAATGATATCAGACGATAGCCACCGCTCATAATCAGGCACTTCACTTTCGCGCGCTGCCATCTCCCTGCATTCTCCGACTTCAACACGTCGCCCGGCATGCTCAACGTCAGAGGTCTCACCGAGCTGCTGACTCAGAACAAAGACGACAAGCTCTGCAAGCGGTGGTGGCTCATGACGCCCAATGGCACCCTCCTCGCCTACAGCCACCCAGCAAACACGCGCGATCTGCGCAACCAGGCTGCCATGGTGGCACTGTCCTGGCAGGAGCACGAGTTCGCCAAAATTCGCGAAGCCGGCGACGAGGATGATGAGGACCACGATCCTGCTGAATACGCGGACCACATCCGCGCGCTCACCATCGAGGGCGACAGCAGTAACATCATCATCACCCGAGTGCAATCACACATGTTGCTAGCACTTGAGGGTGGCGTTCCGCCTCGCCGGCAAGGCTTCGAGCCCAAAACCACTGCAGAAGGCTCCGAAGACGACCAATATCCGCCTGATGACCTTGATATCGGCAGCATATCCAAAGATGCCACCATATCTTCAAGAGCGAGCAGCACGATTAGCAGTGCGGCAATAAGTGTACTGCGGCTCCAGCGAAAGAAGCTCGAGGCGTTGGCCAACGCCATTATTGACGAGTTCGAACGCACAGGCTTTGAGATGCCTGAGGAGGGAGCACTCAAGTTCTTCTGAGGACTTTCCAGCCTTTTTACCACGATCACCAAGGGCCCTATGTCTCCGTGGAGCTTCAACGAGATGTTCAGGTACAGACTTTGGCTGGTCAGCATTTTCGAGTATCACATGCAAGACGCAGGATCGCCATTCACGCAGCACGCAGCGGCGGGGTAGACTGCAGACTGCGGGGTTGTGAGGAGGTACGAAGGTACCTCACGCCTGTTATTGACAAGCACCGGTACCTCATAGGATGTACTGCCACCACATCATGCACGCCAATTGCGTTTCAGGCGCCGACTGCGGACTGCCAGCAAACACTTCCTGACCTCTTTTCTCGCTGCTGGCCTTCTCGACCTTTCTTTCCCTTCCTCGCACTCCAATCCCAGCCATATCGCCGCACCGGTCGTAAAACACCACGATAATGTCCCAGACACAACTTCCAACGAACGGCCATAGTGCCAGACCGAAAGTCCTTATTCCAGAAAAGGTCTCACCCGATGGCCTCAAGATGCTGCAAGCTTCTTTGGATGTTCATGAACGCAAAGGCTTGAGTCCAGAAGAGCTTGAACAGATCATCGGCGACTACGACGCTCTCATTGTGCGTAGTGAGACGAAGGTCACAGCGTCGCTAATGAAAGCTGGCAAGAGGCTGAGAGTTGTCGCTCGAGCCGGTGTTGGTGTCGACAATGTGGATCTGGAGGCAGCCACTAAGCTTGGAGTCATTGTCGTGAACAGCCCGCAGGGAAACATCAACGCTGCTGCAGAGCACACAATTGCTCTTCTCATGGCTGTTGCGCGCAACGTCGGAGCAGCCTGTACTAGCTTGAAAAACGGAAAGTGGGAGCGCAGTAAACTCGTAGGTGTCGAGGTCAAGGGCAAGACCTTGTGCATCATCGGTCTAGGCAAGGGTACGTCCCACAATGTACTGCAGTGGCATCGGCTTCGCTAACGTCTATGCCAGTGGGTTTGACAGTCGCCAAAGCCGCTGGAGGTCTTGGTATGAACCTCCTTGCCTTTGACCCCTACGCCAACCCCTCGCTAGCAGCATCCGCGAATGTTGAAATTGTTGATTCTGTGGACGAATTGCTTGCGCAAGCCGACTTCCTCACTCTACATACACCACTCATTGCATCCACCAAAGGCATGATTGGAGACACTGAGTTGGCCAAGATGAAGCCCACTGCGCGTATACTCAACGTTGCTCGTGGCGGCATGATCGATGAGACTGCCCTTCTGTCTGCACTGGAAGCGGGGACAATCGCAGGCGCCGGTATCGACGTTTTCACTACAGAACCGCCAGTCGAGGGAGATGCTGCGAGCAAACTGATAGCGCACCCGAAGGTTGTTGCAACACCGCATTTGGGTGCGAGCACAGCCGAAGCACAAGAAAATGTGTCCATTGACGTCTGTACGCAAGTATTGTCGATCCTGTCTGGACAATTGCCGCGCAGTGCTGGTAAGTCGGAACTCCTGTCGACTCTAACGAGGTAAACTCTAACAAAGATCCTTCAGTAAACGCCCCAGTCATCCTCCCAGAAGAGTACCGCACCCTCGCACCGTTCATGTCCCTCGTCGAGAAAATGGGCTCCCTCTACACCCAACACTTCGCGCCTCCACGCAGTAGCTCAGCCGCCGCCCGCCCCAGCTTCGACATAACCTACGAAGGCGCCCTCGCCTCAGCAAACACCACGAAACCCCTCTTCGCCGCGCTCCTCAAAGGACTGCTGTCCCCAATCACCTCAGCCGAGAGTCTCAACATCAATCTCGTCAACGCCGAGATCCTCGCACGCGAACGCGGAATCCGCATCAATGAGTCCCGCTCCCGCGACAACGTCGAGCAAGAAGGGTACTCGAGCTCCGTCACTCTCCGCGCGCGTCGGGACCCGCGCTCGCCTTCTGCGAACCGCTCTGTGCCTGCAAGCGACTACTTGCGCTCGCGCGAGGACGAGTTCGCCGATCAGGTCATTACCGGCTTCGTTTCGGGTAACACGCCCTATATCTCACGGCTAGGTCGTTTCCAGACTTCATTCGTACCCACTGGAATCCTTCTTATTTGCAGGAACTACGATTCCCCTGGTAAAATCGGCGTGGTGGGTGGACGGCTTGGCAAGGCTGGCGTGAACATCAGATTTATGAGCGTTGCTCCACGCAACGCAGAGGAAGGAAATACAGATCTGTCGAAGATTGACAGCAAGGTCGAACAGCAGGTGGACATCAGCGAGAAGGAGAACGAGGCGCTGATGATTCTGGGAGTAGAGGGTGATGTCGGCGAGGAAGTTCGCAAGGGTCTTATTGGTGAAGACGGTGTTCTCGAGGCTGGTGTGGTGGTGTTGTGAATGGCAAGCCGAAAGGTTACAAATGTCATGGTTGCTCAGAGGGAAGGATGATTCAACATTCACGAGTACGATGAGATATATTTCAAATTAAGCCATACATCGGAGAATTATATGCAAATACTGTATGCCCTACAATTTCGTATGCCAGATGCTAACCAATTATGCTGCAACATGGCATGCACAGAGAAAAGAAAAAACCACTAGTAGTCGTCGCTATCGTACTCTTCTTCGGGCAGCAGAGCTCTGTACCTGCGGCTGGCAAGGTCTTGCTCCAGACCACCATCGGTCTCTGGGTCGGCGTATTCTAGAAAGTTGTCAGTATGCTTCTTGCAGATCTCAGCAGGGAATGGGAAGATACGACATACCTTGTCCTCCGATGAAGCTCAGCGCCACCGGCAGGAAAACCAACGCATGCAGCGCCGCCCAGACAACGAGCGAGAGCCACACGCGGAAGTAGTAGATCTCGAAGATCTTGCTGCGAGTGAAAGCCAGCACAAACACGCCGAGGAGCTTGGTGACAGTGATGCCAGAGAAGACGGACGCTCCGACGTTAACGAGAGCAGCCCACGCGCGAGCAGGGCGACTACTGCGAGCGAACTGCCCATGAGCGCGCTCTAGGATGGAAGGCGAAGGGACGGTGAAGGCGCGCGCAATATGAGCGCAGAATTCGACTGAGATACCAACGCAGATGACGATATTGACGAGAGAGACTGCATTGAGAGAGACCCCAACAAGGCTCATGGTGCCGACGATGTCGACGACGGTCATCGCGACGGTGAGCATGACGGTGAAGCCAGTGGCGAACGAGCCTAGCAGGATAGTGGTAAGGAAGAGGATGATGACCAGCGCAGTGCCAACAAGGGCTGTCGAAAGGCGGACAATCGAGGCATATTGGTCAAAGAAGATGTAGAACTTGCTGTACGGGAAGACATGAATGTTGTTATCGCGAGAGATGTCGTTGGAGATGCGGCGAGCTGAGGCGTATGCATCAATAAAGTCCTTTTGCGACTTGAGAGCTGAGTGGGCGGTGCGGAAGTGGCTGGCAGGAATGGTGATGCGGTCTGCGTCGTAAACAACGGCATCCGCATACGCAGCCTTGCCGGCAAGAGGGCAGTCTTCGAGGCTCGTGTCATTCAGCCAACGGCTGAGGTAGTGGATGAACTCACTGCCCTCGGGCATGCCGCTCATTGTCACGCTCCATGGAGGGTTGTGGCCTTCATAGCAGTTGTGGCTGCCATCCACGCAGCAAGTATCGAGCTCTGGATCGAGATACTTGAGGAAGTCATCGATCCAGCTGGCTGTAGAGTCTGAAATGAAGGACTGATCCTCACGCTTACGCTCTTGCTCCAGGATGTTCGACACCGAGAACTGGTTGCAAGTAGAGAAACGAGCACAGAGATCCCGCTGGTGCTTGCGCTCGGTAACATTGAGCTCGCGAGTGACAAAGTAGACCGGTGGGCCAGCGTCGAAGTAGGCGTAGAGGTCGTTGAAGTATGGAATGAGGTAGCTGTCGCCAGGTATGGCAATACGTTGATCGAGACCGAGTTCGACCTCGGGTAGCAAGGCGATGCCAGCAGCGAAGAAGCCTAGGAAGATAGTAACGATGGCCACGCGGGCCTTGTTGCCGAGGATGGCTGGTGCGTATGACTTCCTAATGAAACGCGACAACCAACCCTCTTCGTCGACACCACTGAAGGGCGCTCCACCATAGCCACCGGGCATTGAAGAGGCTCCAGCACCCTGGACCTTGATGCACGGGAAGCAATCTGCGCGGCCAGCTTCGACGCGCTGTTGGTTGAGAGATAGAACGGCCACAAACATAGTGACTTGCAGCAGTGCGTTGATGAAGACAGCGCCAGCAGCGTACGCAGCAAAGTTGCGTACAGCCGGCATACCGACCACAGCTCCAAGAGCGAACGCCACAGTCTCAGTGAGTGCAGAAAGAAGGATGGAAGGACCCATGCGGCCTAAAGCACGAGCAACACGCTCCTGTAAGGGCTCATCAGCGTGACTAATGTTGACGCGCTCGAACTCGTGCACGATCAAGAAGATGTTGTCGACACCGACAGCCAGCACCAAGAATGGAATGACTTCAGCAATGATCAACGTAGCCTTGACTCCAAGTGCAGCGAACAAGCCAACACTGGCCGAGACGGACATCAAGACAATCAAGATGCCAACAACACCCAGTAAGAACTTGCTTTGAACGATGGCGGCAGATGGGTTTCGCAGAATGGCGCCGAGAGTGACTGTGGTGCTACCAAGTGCAAGCGAAGCATAGATGAACATGACAATGTAGCTGATGACGACGATCTTAGCGTCTGTGTTGGTGTTCTTGTTGAGCTCCTGCTCGAGTGAGATCTCGGTATTGAAGCTGAGACGCAGGCCGCGTTCGTTGGCTTCGATCTGCACATCGAGAAGGAGGCGCTTCAAGCTCTCCTCCCATTCTTCAGCCTTCTCTAGACCTGGGTCGCCTGGATTGTGACCCTTGACAACCCATGTGGTGATAAGAGCCTTCGCCTCTGTGACAGGCTCATGTGTGCGGTTGTATCCACCGAGCACGCGCTCGACCGGAATAGGCTGGCCAAAGTCGGGGCGACAGTCGACAGGCTGCTCGGCGCAATGCTGCAGGTCCTTCTTCCATGTCTTTGGGTCGATGGCAGAGAAGTCATCTCCCTGCGACTGGAAGTAGCCAGTGACACTCTGAATCACGCAAGCATCACCTGTGGGCTTGTAGCAGACATCTTTGAAGGTGTATCCGTGACCAAGACTCTTTTGCGTGCGGACACGACGCTCTACGTCGTACCACCAGTCGAGGGTCTCGTAACTGAGAACAGGTCCAGGGTGTTTGGGGTTCGTGTCGTTAACAACGAAGACTTGCTCGGCGCGGAAGAAAGGTCCAAAGTTCGTGTCAAAGAAGTGCTTCTCTTCGAAGGCAGCAGAATCCGGCGATACCCAAAGCTTCACAGGATCGGTCTCGACAGCAAAATTCAGCCAGCCAAGGCTGAGCAGACCCACGACAATGATGCTCGAGAAGATTGTAATAGCGGGGAACTGGGCGCATGTGCGTGCAAGGCCACTGAAGGCACGGTCGCAGTAAGTGTTGAGGATGTACTGCTTGGTAGGTCGGTCGGTGAAGCCGGCGTGGTGGATCATATCTCCCTCATCTTCGTCGTCGCTTGCCGTGGCATCTTGGAGCAGCTGGAGGCGCTCGTTCTTTGCCTTGCGGTGCTTCGCTGCCGCGACATGGCCAGTGACAGCGAGAATAAGAAGTGCAATGAGTGCAGAGTATGCAATGATGATTCCAAAGCTGAGACAAGGGAGAAGTCCAACGTGGCACTCCTCTTGCGTCTCCAGCTCTGGCAGCTTAGGACAACTTCCAGGGCAATCGACACAGGCGCACTTGTATCGCTCGTCGGCGCTGTTGCAAGGCTTCGGGTCGCCTAGAGTCGGCTTCATGCCCTCAAATCTCTTGTCCGGTACGGGGAAGTTGATCTGGAATGGGCTGCCGAGGAAAGGCCTCTTGTCGCCCAAGAACTTCAGAAGCTGGGTGTAGTTTTTGGCACCGCCTCCAATTAGGTCAATAGCCTTTCCTCCTGTTGCTCCGAACTTGACATCCTTGCAGCTGTCGTAGAAGCCTGTTCCATATTCTGGGCTCACCAACTGGTCGAGCTCGGTGACCAAGTACTTGTCTCCCTTCTCTTCAGTCTGGGTGACATTGACGAACAGCGACTGGTCCGGGGAGCAGGTGAAGGTGCAGAAGAGATCGTAGAAGTTCTTCTTACAAGCCGGGCATGCAGAGATGATGTTTTGAGCGCGCTGTAGGTTTCCTTGAAGCGCTTCGACTTGCTCGTCTGTACAACAAACTTTGGTGTCCTTCCACTCGTCGCCACACACCGAAACAAGCTTGTCTCTCAAGTCGCTGTCTGGAGTCTCGGCAAGTCCGTTGTCGGGACATGGTAGTTCTGATCCAAAGAGGGATTGCTTGCCGCAGTGTCCACGGATGGCGCAACGTCCAGCTTCGTGTTTGTCGGTGGTCGGGCTACTGCTCACTGCGAGAGCGGTGCCCAGGAGCCATGGCGCCCATGTTGACGCCCTCATTACAGGTCGTCGTGGCGCTGTCGGCACTTGGTGGTAGTATGAACAGTGCCAGTCGTGTATCCAAGAGTCGAAGAGTGGTATGGGTGATGGGTAGAGTTGAGTGTGTAGATGGTGGATAGCGCAGGCAGAAGCAGACTGGACCAGACGGAGCTCACGCGATTGCGGCAATTGCTAGGCAAGCACATCTCGTCATAGCTCACCTTAAACCCCAGCCTCCAACTGCTCTCTCCGCACCCTCGGTGCTTGAGCCATTTACCGCTGAGCCTCAGGTACCCGCGTAGATCCGCGATAAGGGTTAGGTGTATGAAGATGGTGACATTCTAAGGGTTATGCTATTGGGGTGAGAGCAACAAGCTCGAAAATGACAAACTCACTCATCCTGCTATATATCGAATGTACATTGCTGCAGTGTATTGATGCTAACTAGCCTACCCGTCAGCTATGTTTGTTACAAGGAATATCATAGGTGGTGCGGCGGGAAACACCGAATTCTGCTTTACCTTCAAGTTCGCAGGAAGCTCCATCGACTCTCGTTGTGTCAAAAGTGCTCTTTCTCCACCAAAACGACAACTCCCATCGAAAAATAAGCACAAGTGTCATTCACACTCCATTCATGACATCTATCGTCGTCAAGTCATCCCAGCTGACTACCTACAACTTTCCCTTCTCACCGCCCTGCTCAAACCTCTTCGCACCCTCATCCCAGTCAACCACACTCCAGAACGCCTTGATGTAATCAGGCCTCTTGTTCCTGTACTTGAGGTAGTAAGCGTGCTCCCACACATCCAGTCCCACAACAGGCCAACCCGCAGCCTCACCCACAACTCCATCACCCATGAGCGGACTGTCCTGGTCCTTCGTAGTAACGATCCTCAACTCCCCCTTCTGCAGCACCAACCAAGCCCACCCAGACCCAAACACGCTCGCAGCCTTCTTCTCAAACTCCGCCTTGAAAGCGTCCACGCTTCCCCAAGTCTTCTCGATCGCCTCCTTCAGCGGGCCTTTCAGCTCAGTGCCGGTCTTGAGGCCGCGCCAGAAGAAGCTGTGGTTGGCGTGGCCGCCGCCCTGGTTGCGGACGACGCGGCGGACGTCTTCGGGCACTGAGTTCAACTTAGCGACGAGATCGTCGACGGCGAGGACGGAGAAGTCGGCGTGGGGAGCGAGGGCGGCGTTGAGGTTGTTGACGTAGGTTTGGTGGTGGCGGGAGTGGTGGATTTCCATTGTTTCGGCGTCGAAGTGGGGTTCGAGGGCGTCGTAGGCGTAGCCCAGGGGAGGGAGGGAGTAGGCCATGATGACTTGGGTTTGTTTGGTTGTTTATAGGAGGTGTTTAGGCTGACGTCTGTTAGTCCGGCTGTCATTCAGGTGTACTGACTTGATATAGCTTGTTGAGATGTTTCAAGGTACCTTTTATTCGTTTTCTACAGCCAGTACTGATTGTAACAATGATCAGCTATCGTCCTGTCAATGTCACAGTGAGGGGATGGAGGGGTTGCCAATATCAGGCGGCGGCGCGACCATTATGGTCAAGCACCTCGCGCACAAATGAGCAAGTTTCTCAAGCACGTCAGCCAACACTGCGTCGACCCCCCAAACCAAGGTCCACCTAGCTGATCAATCATTGTCAACACGAATCAATCCGATTGGATAGTTTAGTAGAAACAGCGTATCTTCAGAGGTAGTATATACGCTCAATAAGGTATAGTGAAAGCCCACGCCGAAGCTCAAGAGCCAGAACGCCAAACATAAGCTCGTCATACCACGCTCGCTCTAACCTCAGGTGCCCAATGCCTTTATCAAATGCCGAACGATGATGTGTCTTTTCCTATCATTGTCTAATCAGAGTCGCTCAGACCTTCCCAAGGGAGCTCCTCGCTCTCCTCTCCGCTGAACTCCTCCTGCAGGCCCTCAGGGATCTCCGGGGCGCTGCGACCAATCCTGCCGGCGACCTCAGCTGGGTCCATGCCAATTGACTGCAGCGTCTCTTCGATCTCGTGATCGATCTTGGCGTCCTGCATTGCAGCAGCGGCGCCCTTTTGCTCCTCAGAGGCACCAAAGTTGCCCTTCTGTCCTTCGACGACATCGTAGAGGCGGTACACCATGTCACTACGCCTCTCGACCTCTGCGGCGATCTTAAGAACCTCAGCGTGGACGCTAATGCGTCTGCGACGGCCGAGAGCCGGATCGTGGGCGTTGTACTCGGCTTCCTTCTTTGCGAGCTGGATCTTGAGGTGGGCGACTTCATCTTGCAGTTGCTTGAGAACGTGGGCAAGGGAGACGTGAGGCGCCCACGCTGGACGCAGAGTAGCATCTTCGCCGAGGTCGCGAGTCGAGACAGGAATTGGAAGAGGAATGTCGATATGCTTGCCATTGGCCTCTGCGCAGATCGTACACTCGTTTGCCCTGTGATCCGCGAGCGCAATGGTCTTGGTGCCAGAAGTGGCGGGCAGAGCGTTGTGAATGGTGATGTCGGGAATGATGAAAGCGGAAGTCTCGCCTTCCTCGTAGTCGTCTGCAATTTTAGCGGAACGGCGACGTCGAGACAAGTTGCTCATGGTCGAAACGTCACCATCCTCGGCGCCAGCAGCTTGCTGGGTGTGGTTGAATGTGACATCGGAAGTGTGCGGCGACTGAACACGCACGGTCTTCGATGCCTTCTGAGCATCGGTTTCTCCACGCACGCTAAACCGCCCAGTAGCATCCAGTTGCAGACCTGAAGTGATGTCCCTCAAGGATGACTTGCGGGTAAATTTGGGCTTGGTGACATTCTGGGTCAAAGTGGGTTCGCGCACTGCCTCGACGGGTGCAGAAGAGTGCCTTGCCGCGCGCCTTGCTCTCCTCTCCTCTTCCAGTGTCTTCCTGAGATCGATCGCGCTGAGCGAAGCTTTGCTGACGTTCGTAAGGTCGGCTGTGTCTTCCTGCTGATGCCTTTGCTTTCCAGAGGGAAGTGTCATGTCGCGTAGAGTTCCTCGAGTCCTCGCGGTAAGCTCAGCCTCACTTTCGGACTCGAGTTCGCTAGCAGAGCTGTCCATAGGAGCAGAGACAGCGCGTTTTTTGCTGTTGGAGACCGAGCGACGGTCGTGTGTAGGTTTAACCGGGTTCCTGAGCCGTGACCTAGGTCTGTCTGTATTTGTTATGTCCGCAGAGGCACGCTTGCGAACAGCTGCCTGAGCCTTGGCCTTCGCAGTCTCCTGGATCCTCTGCATCTCACGTTGCACAATCTGTGCGATGCTATCGCGAGCCTTCTCGTCCAGCTGGTTGAAGGTGAAGTTTACAGTCTGTGTCGCCTCGGGTTGTCTGGTCATTTCTGTCTCATCGCGCTGTGTCATTTCGAGCTTGCGTGAATGTTGCCTCCTCTTCAATTTCTTCGCTTGGATGGTCAAGGTCAAGTCTTCCATCTCCTTGGCCAAGGATGGTTGCGACTTATCAGACTTCTTTGCTTTTGACAACATCGCCCTCATGCCTTCGTTCTCTTCGCGCAAGATCGCCAGCTCCTCCTTCAAGTCTTCGTTCTCCTCGTAAAGGCTGGTGTAGCTTTCGCAGAACGCTTCGTTCTCAGCTTTGACTTCCTCCAAGTTGTAGATCGCATCCTCGGCCTGTGAGACAATCTCGGCCCTCTCCTGCGTCACCCGTCTGACAGCAGAGTCCGAGCTAGTGTTTTGACGCTCAGACTGGGTGAGACGATCTTGCAAAGACTTGATCTGATTCTGCAACTGAGCTCGCTCTCTGCGCCATTTATCCTTTGCGCCCTCCTCTTCAGACCCAAGACCACTGTCTGGCCTGCGCATACGCTGTTCAATGTCCAGCTGTGCGCGAAGCTCAGTGATCAAGGCCTCGTAGTCCTCGGCTACCTGATGTGAGTCTGCCCTCTCCAGTTCCAGCTCAGCGATCTTGTCCAGAGCTCGCTGCAAGCCATCATAGACTTGCTTCGCGTCTTCGGGCACCGGAACACCATCCAATGGCAGATATGAATGACCGTTGCTGCGTGAAGGCATTCTGTAAGTTGCAGAAGGTGTGAAGCGTGAGCTCTTTTTGGCCGACCGAGGCATAGCGGGCGTGCCGCCGATGAGCTGTGTCATGCCATCGATGTCAGGGATGAGGAATGATCCAGTGGAGTGTGATGTGTTGTTCTTCTGTACGGCTCTGAAGCGGGATGGGTCTTTTGATTCCTGGTTGGATCCTTCGAGTGTCGAGCCCGACAGAATGCGGGCGCCGTTGTTTATTGAGGGGTTCTGGAAGCGCGTGAAGCGAGTGTTCCTCGGTGGAATTGTGACGTTTTCTTGCATAGTGTCGTCGAGATTGTAATTTGTGTTCGCTTTCAGTGCGTCCGCCAGACTGGCTTTCTTTCCACCGAGGCTGGCTGTGCGCCTCACACTCGCATTGGCCTTTGCAGCCTCTGATGCCTTTCTGACTGTGGCATCCCTCCTCAAAGTATCGTCGCCCTTACGGACGCTCGCATCGCGTGGCTTCATAGGTGGTGTTCCAGCCATTTCGTACTGTTGATCGCTGCCGAAAGTAAAGATCCCATCCTCGCTAAGCACGTCTTCTCTCGCCGTGCGCCTAAAGCCACGTCCGACTTCAATGCTCATGTCAGCACTGCCCTGTGTCTCTTCATTGAATGCGACTGTGGAGTTGAGAGCCTCGTGTTGAGGATCAAAGCCTTCGCTGGAGGCTGTGTGATATTCGCTGCTGAAGCGGCCGCTTGCTGAGTGCGCCATTGTCGACTATTTCTGGTCGCGGTGGGCGAGGTGGCAACAGCAATGCAGACCGGATGGTATGCTGGTATTAGTACTGCTGGTGGAGGAGAATGTGTGGGTGTGGAGGATCGAAGGTCAAGGCGTTGCACCGAGTCGGTAGTCGCGTCTTGAGTTAGCGTAGCTGATCAAAACATCGGCATAAACAAAGCCAAACTCCCGACCAGTTCACGCCAAGACACGGCGAGACAAGCCCCCTCCCCCCAGTTTCATATACACCTCACTTTGTCACCTTGGTCTGAATCAACTTAACGGTTGATATCTACAACATCTCGTATATGTTGTTCGTATCATCAAATCCAACATTGCCATTCAGGTATTGCAACCATCTGTCCTGTTGACCAGGGGTGCATGCTTAATGGAACCGGTCAATGCTGCTGCGCTGATCATGAAATTACAAAAAGTAAGGGTAAGGACCATGTCGAGCGATGCTGAACCACATGTCGAAGCTATTCATGAGCACTTGGACCAATTTTTTGATATCCACGATGTCATCCTGCTGAGCCAGTGGAGTTGCGGCGACGCGATGAAGCAGTGACAGATGTGGAAGCCAAACAGATGACGCAGCACAATTTCAGTGACTTCTGGTTCGTGAAAGTGCTTTGGTGTTGTCAAGCCACCGTCTAACTCTCTTGCAAGCTGAAAGACTGATATGAAACCCAATACCACTCAAACCCAGTTGCCAGCAGAAATCTGTATCACCACACCACCTGTTCCATTCACCTGCAGCGCCTGACACCGCAAAATTTGTCACAATCCTCCTTGCACCGCAATGCATCTTTGCGGGCCAACGAACGGAGAGTGCGGCTCGCAGCCTTCATCAAGCGTGACTGCCACGCCATTCACATTCACCTTTACACGGATTCAGACCGGCGACTCCGGAACAGCGCCTTTCCTCAGACTGCCCGCAGAGCTACGCAACAAGATCTACGAGCTTGCGGTGAAGGATCAACAGTCTTTAAGGCTGTTTGAAGGCCAAATTGTACTTCCGCCGCTCGGGCGTGTGTGCAAGAAGATCCGCACTGAAATCCGTGGTATTTTCGAGCAAGAGGCCATCTCAAACACCGTGCTCGGTATCGAAGCGCTTGTGGTTAACTTCAATTTCAAACCTTTGTTTGAATGGCTCGACGAGCGTGACCAGAGAACAGCTTCCACACACATGGGACGGCCTGGACGCGTACTTCACATATGTGTTGCATGTCGACCGGAGCTGTCACCCATCCCTTGATTTGATGAGAGCTCACCTCGATGCTCCACCTTGGGAGGCTCATTGAAGAAACAGCGCCTGGAGCATCTCCTCCTTGAAAACCTCATGGCTACTATGACCGGATGGAGCTGGAAACTCACCATGTTCATGTCTGGCCACCCCAGGGCTTTTACTGCTAGTCCTCATGAATTCACGCAAGCTCCATTTTTCCATGCTTTCCCGAGGTGCAGGCGTATCAAAACCGGCTATCACTATCATATTGCTTTCATCGCCGATGCTACCTGGTGTTGCTTAAGACGACACGACTTTCTCGACGTCACGATTGACAAACCAGAATATCAAGAGCCCTTTCCGGAACCCAGACAATTGTAACACAAACTTCTATACCAAGATCTACGAGGCGCTCGCTCGTGATGAGAGCATGCGTACAGATGTCGACCGCAAGCTTGCGTTGGCGCTGCGAGAGGCGCGTCAATCGCGCTGTAGCAGAGCCGAAAGAGATGCGGTAGCAGTCTTTACCGATTCGTCTCCAGTTCGCGTAATTATCAGACCCCGCGCGTTGTCTGCTGGATTGTACTGGAAGTGGGCCTGACGGTACCTGGCGAGATACGGAACCACATCTAAGTCACACTCGATGCTTCAATACTTCGTCTCTTCGAAGGCCGCGTGGTCCTGCCGCCACTCGCAAGCGTCTGTCGCCCAATATGTAAAGAGATGAACGGCAAATACCAGCGTGATGTGTCACTCAATCCTGAAACGCCCATCCATGCGCTCGTCACCAACTTCAACTTTCGTTGTCTGTCGCGATGGCTGGACAAGCACAGCCGAGACTTGAAGGACAGATTAGATGCACCGCGAGTCCTGTGCATCACTCGGTCTTGCTGGCTCCAGATGCAGCGGCCGACCTCTCATCACCGAAGGACCTGCCCAAAGATAAGCCTGTCACCTTCAGTACCGCATCACAGACACCTACGCACAGCGTGACCAACAAAGGTGCACAGACGACCTTGCTCGTTAAGCTCAAGCTCTCACATGGAGCTCTACCGCAGCCAGGAGGACCGGCAAGCTCATCGCAAGAGACAACTCCATCAGGCTCATACAGACAAAGGACAAGATCTGTAAAGCTCAAGCCTGTACCTGGAGCTCGGCCGCGCTTCGGACTAGAACCCACAACCTCGTCACGACAAAGGGACTCATCGAGCTCACGCAATGCTGGAGAGGAAGCCTTGAGAAGAACGACTTCTGATGAGTGTCAAAATTCCCTCCGCGTCTTGGGGCAGAGCCTGGACGAGTGGTGCCGGACTTGGACCTCATGTGAGAATTTGTGTTGGAGTGAGAGAGCAGATTACCAACACAATGAGACCCGCGAGATCTCCTCCGTAAAGTTCCTTGGTCAAGCTGATCGATCAGGTACGAGGTATGTCATCGACTGGAAAGCTCGAACCATCCACCGCGAACACCCCATCCCTCGAGCAGTTGACACTCACCGCCTGCAGATAAGAGGCGTCTGCTACAGAGGGGACTTCTGCGACCACTTCGTGCATCGCAACATGGAGCAAATCATTGATCGCGCTCAGAATCGTCGACAGTACTCACGGATCAGATTTTTAGAGTGGCTGCAATTCTCTATGTGTTCTGCGCACTTCGTTAGAATCATCGCTCGCCACTCCTTCCAGCAGGTGCGCACTGATGATGGGAAGTGGGACCAATGCATCCACCCCTGGGAGCGCTGCGAGCCGTGTGGAGAGATACTAAGGTTCTACCAGCGTGTCAACCAATACAACATGGACAACCGGGTATTCGAACAAGAGATGGGAGGGTGCCGGATGTATAATTGTGTCTCAAGGGTCTTGAAATATGGCAGGAAGAGGACTAGTCCCGACAACCTCTCCAATGAGGCAATTAGCTTGCCCAAAAGGCGAGTCATCTTCAGTCCATATTGCGACTGTCGCGAGGCCCTTGATTGTCCGCACACAAGGCTGAAGGCACGTCAGCAGGAATACTTTGTTTGGTATGAGGATGATCGCCTTCTAGATATTAAGGTTGACCAGATGATCTTGCAAATGGACCGCTTGAGCCTCGGCCATGGAGAGAGTCACGGCATGCTTGATGTGTCCATAGAATAGATGTGACGAGATTGACCAACGAATCAAAGCTACAATTCACGAGCTCTCAAACGTGCAGTACTCTGTGTCTGATTCTGATTGTACAATGAAGCATTACAATTCGGTGTCACTTATACTCTGTACAGCTCAGTAATGAGCAACGAATTCTATCATGTCTTCTCTTTTGTAATGTCCAAGCCTTTTACTTCATTCCTGCTGGTATCGCTGATGTCAGACCGGAAGTAGCCACCATTGGTAGCGTCACATTCGCCCGCTTTGCCGTGTAATACTGTAAGTCGCACTCCAGCACAAAATTCGTGCACAAGTGCCTAGCTGATGACAAGTTTTTCCAAGCAGAAAAACCAAAAGGCTAGAAAAAGAAATCCATTGCATGGCGCGTCATTTTGTCTTGCTGCATTCAGGGATGTTTGAAAAACTTGTGTGCTAAAGTGATTGTATGCTGAAGTACTTTTATGCTGAAGTGATTTTGCTGAAGTGCCTTTTTGCGCATGTGCATTGCCGCCAAAGTGCATTGCCTATTCAACAACTCAAAAACGTCACGTTCACGTCTCCGCAAGGCCTATCGAATCGATGTCAGTGCCGGATCTTACTGCAAAAAAGGGGTTTCGTGGCCACCGTACCAAACCAATCCCAAGAAAAGCTCCCTGGTCGTCCCACCCGCCCTGATAACATCGGTACGCCAGTCCTCGAACATCAGTCTACATCTGCTGCATGGTTGGGGCGCGTCCGGATGTTTCGATTCTGGCGGATCGCGTTTGATAAGTTCATTTTTATTCACACGATACCATTTGGTATGGACTCTCCAGACGGGACTGTGGAGACTGGGGCATTTCAGCTCGATGGCGTGGAGGTGCCATCTCTGTACCGAGAAGAGACCGGTTCTCTCCAGGCTGCGGCTGCTCGGGGATAAGGACAGTTGGCGCAAGTGCTTCCACTGGATGAACAGATCTGCTCTTTCCAACGCAACCATCATGCGCCGGATTTGTGCGATTGCTTCCGGGCGAGCGACCCGGGCCCAAGCCGCTGCGTGGCGGTCGCCGTAGGTCAAGTACAAGACTGGGTCGTAGTCGGGCACCCGTTTTGCACTTTTCTTTGCACTCCGACGCGTACTGATCAGCTGCTTGGGACGTGCTTCGGTGACCATGTCCGATCGCAGTATTACTTCGAAATCGTTCATGCCGTACAGGATTGGGGTAGTCTCATCGCGAACCTGACGGGAGACCTGCGTGAGATAAAGATATTGTCCAAGATGGTGTGTGAAAGCGGGGCAAGTCATGGGTGGTGTGACCCATGCGCTCATGTTGCCGAAGGAGAGTTCTTCGTTTTTGGGAAGGACAAGCTCGTAGATGTCGAGGCGCAACTCCAGGGGTAGATCCATGAACTTCGGGAAGGTAGACATTGTGGCTTGTTCGTTGCCGGAGCGATTTGCACAATGTGCCGTCAGAGTGACCTTGATTGTTGAGCTTCAACAGTGTAAACAATTGCTGCCAGGCTTTCGATTGATACTCGACAATGTCAACAATGTGCTCTTAGGGACTCAGAGTGGGTTTTGGTTGATGATACTCAAAATTGTAAAGCGTATACGAAGTAGTCGATCCGAGATCAAATTTGGAGATCAGTGACGCCTTTTGAACCTTTCATGAATTAATCAGTGACCGCGGCATGCATTGCAGCTACAGAGTTCAGATGTCCTCATATAGCTCAATATGGCAAGCGCATGGTAAGCTTTTGGCTTTGATATTATCCACCGCCAATCAAAATCCGCGTAATCGATTACAAGTGGACTCATTGGCAACTTTATTGTACAGAACGGCCGCATTACTATTTTGAAGGCACTTCGCCCAATGGGGGTGTGGCCGCTGTCTTCGAGGCCTGGTGTTTGCTCTGGCTTGAGAGACAGTGAACCAAACAGCGCCCGTCAGTCGAGAATGAGCATCGAAATGATTGTATTCGTGGTGTCCACCTGCCATGCGATATTGCGATGTTTCTAATCGTCCACCAGCTTATCGCGTGCACATGCTCATTTCCATGGCGAGGAACTCATACCCAGCGGCGGCGGCGGCGGCAAGCTGAAATCGACCAAGCTCGCCAATTCGTTACCACCGTTGTCTGGCCCGTCTCCCTTCGACGCAGTTTTAAACCCCAGGTCTACCTCGCCCGACGAACTCCACGGTGGTAGCGGCAGAGGCGAGCTGGAAATCGTGAAAGCCTGCGTATCCCGAAACTGTGGCTTCTTCATTAGACTTGGCTTGGGCACGGTCGGCGGCGAAGTTGGAGGCGAGTATTCTTCTGTTTCGGCCAGTTCAGCTGGCATGACAAAGCGCGGTGAGGACTGAGTGGGCAACACAGTACTGACTTGACTCGGGCGAAAGGGTGGTGGTGATGAAGGCGGAGATGGCGAAGGCTGTTTCTGCGCTATGGCGCGTGGTCGCGGCGTTCGTTCTTCTGGTTCCGAATTTGGGGCCACCAAGTCTTCGCTGCAGAGTTCTTGCGACGGACCGTTGCGACCAGCTGGACTAGGAAGCAAGACAATATCGTCTTCGCTCTCCGAATCAGGGACAATCCCACGGTCGAGATCGTCGTCATCACTTTCGTCTTCACTGTCCACAACTTGAGTTCTTTTGTGCTGCGTCCGGGGGGCTTGAGTTTGAGTCCAGGCATAGCGAGCAGCGTCTCGTTCCAGTGCTTCGCTTACCGGATCGAAAGTATGTGGGTATCCCTCTTCCTCCTCTTCAGGCTCGTTCTCATATTTGTCCTCGTCTTCGTATTCGTCGTAAGGTTCGTTATCAATTTGAGTGTCAAGGACTCGTAAATTCTCTCTACTAGACATGCTGCGATAAAGTTGACTTGAAAGGTCGAATTCTTCGTGCTGCGAGTTTTGCACGGTCACAGTTCGAGTGAGGCGAGTAGGCGGAACTTGCGTCACGATGTTCTCGTCCGAAGCTTGAGAATCTTGCACAGTAGTGGTCCGCTGCAACTTGTGAGGCAGAGGCTGCTTCGACGCTGAAGGACCGTCGACTCCCGAACCGTCAGCCACCGCATATTGCTGTGGTTTTAACTTCGGTGGTGGCATCGGCGCTTCTTCATGTAGAGGGGCACCGCCCAATTTGGTACGCATGCGAACCTGCTGAAGCATCTTCATCGTTGGATTCTGGCTTTCCTGTGTTTCCGGTTGCCATCTTGGTGGTATGACATTGACACTTTTCTCCGTCAAGGGCGTCCTACGAAGGCCTCTCAGTCTGGATGGCGACGTCGACGGTGATTTGGATGGTGACTTTTCGCCTAGATAATGGCGCTGCGACTTGTAGGATTGCCTCGTAGACATTTTGATGCTGGGCGGTGACTGCGAAGACGGAACCTCCGAGTGCCGTACAACCTTCTTAGGTGTCGTGAAGTCGTGAGCAGCAATACTGTGCAGTGCGAGATTGATTCCCTGGTGCGCTGCCTCTTGTGGATTCTTACATCCCGGACTCTTGAGGGGTGATTGCGGTACATGCTCCATATCGTCATCCGATTCATGCGACCAAAGGGGTGTCCGCTTGACGGCTGGCTTATACAGCGCGGCTGGTGAATCTCTTCTTCCGAGACACGGCTCCTTATGGTCCTGATTGTCATCGTCGTCCTCGATATCGTCTACAAGTTTCCGCTGGCCAGAGGATACGAAATCGAGCTGGGTCATAGTCTGCTGACCTGTCTCGAGTGCATGGCCCTTCTTCGATTTGGCAGAGTGTCCCTTCCCGCCTGAACGTACGCCACGGCTCTTCGGAGTCCAGTCATCACCCTCGCTTCCCCTCGCAGACACACGTCGCTTTTTCCTGGGTTGCTCCACCTCAAACTCGTCATCTTCGAAATCGCTGGAAATTGGAATGACTTCCGTCGCTTGTGGTGTGCTGGTGACAAAGTCCAGCTGCGTCAATGAAGACTGGCGTTTCTCCTTCTCGGTGCCTAGATAGGCTCTTGGTTTAGATATGTGGCGGCGATAGCTGAAGGTCTTCTGCTTCTTGATCCCCGTAGGTGCCATGATGAGCCAGCAATATTGGCATATGAGAGAAGGATACGGTTATCGCTTGTAATCGAGGCGTTCAGCCCATGTTGCCTTGAACGCTTGGACGGTGTAAGTAATAAGAGGCTGAGTGTAGAGTTCGCGCGCGCGTCTGCGTGTCTGGAGGAAGACGCGTTTGGAGAGCAATTGCTTGGCGTTGCGTCATTCTTGCAGGCTGCAACCCTCATTGAATTTGATGAACTTCAATCAATTTCAAGCAATTTGATCAACGACTAATGACCATCCTGGTGAATCTTTCACCCACTCACTCCATGCGAGCGACAATATTGTTCTCGTATGCGACGCTGATGTTGAAATACTGAGAATCGACACAGCGTCACACCCTCATCATGGCTGCCCATCTGGATGCTCACGCAAAACCACCAGACTCCATCAGGCAGATCTACAAACACTTTCAAAAGCTCGACCCCCGTGCCGTCGACCAAAACGACGGCATTATCGACACTCACCTACTACATGAGAGTCACCCACACGTGTCACCGACGAGCTTGCTGCAGCTTCCCGCAAACATCAGAGAGACATTCACAAACTTTGTTGGTGGTCGGATTACATTCACTGAGGAAGCCAAGGTCTACAGCGTCAATGCGATTCCGGGTAAGTCTGCCAATCTCAACATTGGCAGTGAATTGTGATCTGAAGTGACATGGTAGGTCTTTTCATTTACCCCTCCCTGCTCCCGCAAGAAGTTCAGCTTCAACTGCTCGCAAAATCATTCCATCGGGATCTCTCGGACCCACAGCATCAGACAAATGTACACATGTTCCATCGTGTGACTTATCCGCCAGAATGGGACTCGTACTTCGCCACATCTGCCAAAGACCTTATTTTCGAGCCTAAAAACCCAGCCGTCCACAAACCGATTACTATACAGCAGTATCTCACGAAGAAGCTGCGCTGGATCACACTGGGAGGGCAATACGACTGGACCAAGAAAGTCTACCCGGATGGTCCTCCACCCGCCTTCCCTCCAGACATCAAAAGTCTGGTGGAGAGCTTGTTCCCAATGAAAGCAGAAGCCGCCATAGTCAATCTCTATTCGCCCGGCGATACGCTCTCACTACACCGCGACGTCAGTGAAGAGTGTGACCAGCCGTTAGCATCAATATCCTTGGGCTGCGACGGCATTTTCGTTATCGGGCTTGACGGCGTGGAGCCACGCGAACCGGCAAGAGTGGCTATTTTGAGGCTCCGAAGTGGCGATGCAGTTCTGATGAGTGGCGAGAGCAGGTATGCATGGCATAGTGTGCCAAAGATACTGGAAGGCACATGCCCCACTTGGATGCAGCAGTGGCCCGGGAGTGAGTGGCATCAATGGAATGGGTGGATGGAAAGGAAGAGAATCAACCTCAACGTGAGACAGATGTTTGATTGAGTGGAGGTCGTCTGTATTTCTGGCTTTTTACAATTGCCAGCACAGGTAGGCCTGTGTCTCGATTGGCACAGTTGCTGCGCTCATGGTGTTCTATCTTACCTTACCTCTTTGACAAAGATAACATCATCACCAGATCGATGATTTACGATTCAGATTCTCCATTGTTCAAGTTCTGCAACGTGACAATTATGACTTACCCACTATGGCAATCATATCGCACGTTCTTTTTTCACACAATATATATACCAAGCTTCAGACTAAGAACAGCAATCGATGCACCGATATAGTCACTCTCCGACTATGAGACCTGGACCAATACATCCAAATGCCCTTCACTACTGCTGCATCGACACTGACTACGGTGGCACCTACACATACCGCCGCAGGCGATATGGCGATAGAAGATTCGCCCCAAAGACTATCCCAGCCATCGGCACTTATGGATGTTCCTCGTGCGTGGGTGTCTATATGAAGCTCTCATCAACGACTTGCTTCGTCGCTCACATCAACGCCGCGTACCTACCAGCTGACCACTCAACCATAACGCGCGATGACATCCTATATGACCTGCGCATTGTGACGGACGTGGAGGGCGGCTATGTCCGCGACGAAGTCATCCGCAGACTCATCAAAGCAAGCAGATGCATGAATTGGCCACCCGTGGACCAGATCCGGGATGTCGTAATTGTGTGCCCGTTTCTCTAACATCCTATCTCTGGCGCAACACTGAGCGGCGCTTATGTCGTGGAAGGTATTCGTGATTTCCTTGGGCGGCGAGACATTCCCGTTGATTTAGAGTCGGAAGGGTTTGTTGTGAGACATGAGAGTGGTGCGGTGCAGTATTTTCCGTTGCCTGAAGAGATCCAGGACGTTCCGTTACCGGAGAATGGCCGGGATTTTGTTGCACACACATATCATGCACATGAGTGGCCACGGTGGTTCATTGATATTGGGAAGTTGTGGCGGCCGCGTGGACGCAGAGCCAGGGCGGCGAGTGTGGGCTGGTGACCTTTTGTGATCGACGGGTTATGGTAGTTACGGACACGAGTAACAGAAGGGCAAGAGCACCGAAGCAGTAAGGCGTAGGATTCTAGCCTGAGATCACATCTTCCGAAGCTTGGGGAGGATCTCTCACGTACTAGGCGGAGACTTATTAAGAAGCATAGAGTGTGCCTTTAGGACGTGTACCGAATGCATAGGCGTAGGTACACTAAATACAGAATGGGTTCGAATCCTCAATACGCAACATATCCAGATATCCTATCCTCAATCTGCGAACAGTGCCAATCTGTCTCGCTCAAGCTACATAAGCATCGAGGCCTCCCACAGTGACAGTAAGCAGAGTTGGATTCGGGCTGCTCAGTGCACCCTCTTGGCCGACGCCTCCATCGGGAGTTACATCATCGTAAGGGAAAGCATAGCCATGCCCGTCGACATTGGCCGCGTGCACCAGTCTCGAGTAATGCTGCAAAGCGATTCGTCAGTACATAGTGTATCTCAATATAAGACGCAACGATCGACTCACATTTGTCACGGGGTTCTGGTAGTATTGTGCAGGCCCAACTCCGTTAGGTTGCTGACTAGACAATAGCAGAGTGCTTCGGTTGAAAGCCGCGGCTAGACGTGGGATGATAGCGTTAGTCTCACCGTTGGAGCCCGTGGCGAAAGGTCCGGTCGAGCAGCCGAAGATGTCGCGGGCTGTTGGTCGCTGGAAAGTGATGGAGTCGTTCGAATATGACAGAGCGTTGTTTTTGACCTGCCCGGCGACATTGCCGTAGGACGCTTGCGTGTTAATCGTGAGTGGTTGGGAAGAGTACCGTGACCACACTGGAAGGAGCGTCAGTAGGGTGACATGTGTGGTAGGTAGTGTTTGTCAGGGGCCCACCTTGGTTGATGTAATCATCCCAGTATGTCTTGAACCAAGAAGGATTCAACAGGATGCCTGAGTTCGGACTGAGCGCGCGGAGGTTCTGGCCGTCTTTCGACTTCACGATGAGAGAACTCCATCGGCGACCATCTTTGGCGGTCTGGTCTTTCAATCCTTGGCATACTTGCTCAAGACCGTTCGCTTTCATGCCTGACACGTGCCTCGATGCACCAGAGCCATCCTGTACGGTCAAAGCAATGGGCACCGCAGAGACGAAATCGACATAGCTTATGTTGATGAACAATTCCCAGCTGTTGTAGGTGAATTCACAGAAGCCAAAGTTCGTGTCACTGTTCGGGTCTGCTGGGTTGAAAATTGAAGGTTCCACGAGACCAGGTCCAGGATTGACGAAGAATTGCAGAGGCTTGCCGACTGAGAACCAGATACGACCACCAGCGGTACGTGGGACAGTGGCCGTCACGGTATTCCCTGGAGCACCCAGTGGGATGGAGACATTTTGGGCCAGCGGCTGACCAGTCGACGAAGGAGATGACGGATAGTAAGCCGTTTTGGCGTCCGCCGACAAGATGAACAGTTTGTTGCCATTGTCAAGGGCTTGACCAGCTGGTTGGGGTCAGTCACGAATTCGTATGCCTGCAAGAAGATGGCCAAGCTACTCACTGACGTATGCGTAGACCTGGTTGGAGGTGGAGTTGTTCTTTAGTGCGATCTGTAGCGTAGGCATAGTACTTGCAGCGCGAACAGGGGTTTGATCTTGATCTTGATGGATAATAGGCTGTTGTGGAGCCGCCTGCGGCTGCTCAGGTACGGGTGTCTTGTCTGGTAGGGCGCGCGGTTGCTCAGGGACGCTCTTCTTCTTGGTGGGACGCCATGCTGTAATACGTTTCAAGGTCTTCTGGAGTCGTGCCAAGAATGAATTAGAAGGTGCCATGATGGGTTGGTAGTCACTTTCCCTTTCAAGCCGAGTAGTAAGCTCTGTGGAAAGCACAACAGCAAAATCGATTGGAAGTGCAACAGTGCAACAACAATATAAATACCTACATGTACGTATGGCGAGAGGTCATCAGTCTAGTGAGTGACTTGATTTCACGGATACCACATACACAAACTCAGTGTCAGCAGTGCTGCTCGAGTCGTAGCGTAGCGTCGCATGGCTTTCGAGTGCAAGGCCTCCGACTGGCTTTCGTCTTTTGGGTGGTGTGAACGGCGTCAAATCCAAAGACGACATTTCATAATAGAATACTTAGCTGAGAGTTGTTACCACGAGGACAGGCAGTACTTCGGTGCACTAGCCGAGGCACACGTGCGATGTACATGTAGATCTCTGTTCTGGTCGCATCGAGAATTTAAAGGCCACCTGTGGCGGTGAAAGCTATTCAATTTGTGTGCACTTTTAAGTTACACGAGATGTGTAGATACGAAGACAAACCTCCCCATGTCGAACGATATCTACAGCCGAGACAGCCATTCCAGTGAATTGGTAGAATCATTATGTGAGAAGCGAAGAAGCCATGTTCCTGATCAGGCGGCCCGGTGCGTCGGGGTACCAAGATGTACTGTACTCGACGCCGGTCAGATGAGAACACCACGGGTATTGTGCAGATTTTTGGCGTTGTTGTAAGCAGCGAATAACAATATGTCGTCGTACTTGTTTGGAGGGTGAGGGCTGAAATAAGCGTAGCTCCTACAGCCAAGCTAAAAAGCGCGCTTATTGAGACACTGACCTCGTGATCCTTCGCACACACAACGGCATTGTCATCTGAATAAACGCGGTCACGGGATCACGTGCAAAGCGTGACTAGGAATGGACATGTCAAGCTGGAAATGATCTAAGTGAAGGATTCGATCACGTGGATCTCTGCTGGGCTGCTGGTCTGCCGGCATGCATACCTGGCGACTCGAGCGCATATCCTGAACGAAAGCGACGGAATGAATTCGTCTTAAGGAATGACATCTCAAGAACCAAGCCCAATAGACTTGATCATGGTGGCATACAAGCTTATAGATTGTTGTCCGTCTTGAACTTATCCCAGGCCTCGTTCAAGGTGCTAAATACCGCTGCGCTGATCATCCGTTGCTCGGTGCTGGCATCTTGTGGGATCTAAGTAAGATTGTTAGCAAGCGGTCCAGCAATAGTACTATCGCGAATCGATCTCACCTTGTCGGGATGCACCTTGCCGATGGCCTTCATGTAGACAATCTTCACTTTATTGGGCATCACCAGATCGCTCATGCCGACCTTCTTCCAGCCAGCGCCTTCCCAGAGAACGCCATCCAAGCTCTGCAGTAGTGCACGCAGATTGTCTGCTTTGCCACCCTTCCAAGTTGTCAACCGAGCATCGACCGCATCCGTAAGAGCAAACTTTTCGTCGTCTGCTTTCTCGGCAGCGGCATTTGCGAGACGGAGACGCTTGACTGCTTCCGCAGAAGTGGCCGAACTGAGTGCTGGTCGTTGCACGCTGTTTCCCATTCCCTTTGCTGGAGGAGTCTTGCCCGCCGATGGAGCGACGCTTCGTACCGGCGCAGGTTTAGGCTTAGACGCAGCCTGTGGTGACGCAGTCTTCTCACAACGGTCACGACCACGAATACTGATTGCACCACCCACGCCTGCCTGCACAGCTTGGCTCCAAACGCCAGCAGCGTCAGACCATTTCTCCATGTGTTCGAGAGCTTCTGCTTTGCGCATAAGAGCTTTGCCGAAGAACTCTCGCATATCCTTTACGCCTTCGCCGGCACCAAGTTCAATCGACTCATTCGCGCCTTGACCGGGACCAATGATTGCGAGCGCTTGGTCAGCGTCCGAGACCGCAACCTTCGGATCCCCTGTCTTTATGGCCGTGAGCGCTCGATTGCAGAGCACAATTATGGCAATGGGATGAGTAGGTGGTAATGGTGACAGCGCAGATGTGTAAGATTCGTGAGCCGCGGCAAAATCGCCTCGCTTGAAAGCTTCGCCACCTTTCTTGCGAGAAGCGGCGGAAGACGATAATGCTGAAGGAGAGACGGAGGGCATAGCTCGTGGTGGAGCCTTGGGTCTTGTCGTATGGGCTGCCGTGGGTCTAGATAGTGGTTTGGATGCAGAGGCTGACGCTGCTGGAGCCGCTGGAGTTGGTGCTGGCCCGAACAAATCGACTTCTGGTTCGGGTTGTGGTTCCGGCTTGGGCGTAGGTCGCTTTCTTCTAGCTGGACTGACATAGGCCTGGGCGGACTGATCTTCCACATCTTGACGACTGAGTTTTGTTGTAGGCCGCTTGTCTAAAGCAGGAGCTCGGTCAGCAAACGCAGGTTGTGGCGATGCGCGCTGGCGGTTTTGATGTGTGGTACTACGATCTCTGGCTGGCGGTTCTTGGCGCATTTCACGGGCATTAGATCTTGCTGGCCGTTGAGGCAACACTTCCCGTGGTGCGTCAAGCATCGCGGCCTCATCTGTTGCTCTTTGAGCCGCAGAGCGTGGGTCTGGACGTCGCTGACTGCTCGCTCGACTTGACTCTCCACTTGGGTTTTCGGTCATCCATTTGGGCTGGCTAGCGTCACGCTCCTGTTGGAAATCTGCCATGGTCTTTGCCATCTGTTTCTGGCTGGCCTTCCAGATGGAATTGGCTGACTTGAAAAGCTTGTTTCCAAACTCAGAAGCCACCTTTGCTGCATCCTTGTCGCCCTCTGCAGGAGATCGATTGTCCTGACGTCTTGCAGCAGATGATGAACGGCTTTGTCGCATCCAACTCGGCACCTGGTTCTGGTCACCCTGGCGGCGCTGTGATGGGTCCCTGCTGCCGCCAGAAGGGCTTCGTCGTCTCGATTGCGATTCTTCCTTCGCTTGCTGCTTTGAGGCTTCGTGTGCCTGTTGTAACAACCACCCTACAGCATTTTGCACATCTCCACCAGTCTCGGCCAATGCAAGCTTCGACGTATCCGCTGGAAAGCCCATATCAATCAACTCCGCAAGTGCCCGATCTTGTGGTTCCGCACTGCGTGCCCCTCTGCTTGAAGCTACATTTTCATCCCATTTAGGCGCCGCATCCTGAGGTGAAGGCTGCCTGGGCGGTACTGCTGTGACGGGCTTGCCCAAGTCTCCCAAAATGTCGTCATCGTCAATATTCTGCCGTGTCTCTGATTGTTGCGGTCTTCCATTGCTCTTCTGTACAACTTCTGCGAGCCCAAATGGATCGTCATCGTCATCGAAAGCAACAGGATCCACGTTCGTCATCGGCGGTGCTTGCGCCATTACCGGTGTGTTCCTCCCACTCGCAGGGCCGGACGGAGGAGGATAGTGGCTAGCCTTGTCCACAGGCGCAGCCCGATTGAAAGCAGCCAGTATGTCGTCCTCATCCTCTTCATTGTTCTGCGCAATCCCAGGCGACGGAACTCTGGCCTCGGGAGTACCTCTTCCGCTGCCTAGATTGTCCCACATTTGCGCCTGTTGCAATTGCTGTTTCCTCTTCTCTTCAATCAACTGCCTCTGTCTCTCTTGGATTGACATATTGTTCGCCGCCTTTTGTGAAGGCAAAGAGGTCAAGCTTCCAAATGCATCGTTCGCGGGTGTTGTTGGCTTGGAGCCTATCTTTGCGGCATTGTTAACCGTACTTGATGGCCGACTTGGAACCAGAGTGGGCGCACCACCATTCTGTTGAGGTTTGGGGCTTGCTCGGAAGCTGCTATAGTTTGTATTGAAGGTGCTTGGGTTCAGAGGTGCGGTTGTTGGTTGCTTTGGCGCACTCTGCCAGTCTTCGCCGAGTAAGTCGTCCATGTTGAGTTAGCAATTATGTGAGCCAAACATCAGAAGAAGTAAATAGGTGATTGCTAAAGGTTTCTGTTTAGGTGGTGAATAGATATAGCATTGTTTGTACCGTGAACGTGAGGCAACATGGTCAGCTGGCAGGTGCGAGTGGTTTGTTGATGCCTGAGGCAAGATTACCTAGAACTTGCAGAAGAAGGATCAGGTCCAAGGCGATCACACTTCAACCCATGATAGAAGTGCATGCAATGATCGCAAACGCTTACGACTAATGTGCACTACGCTGCCACTGAGATTGAGGATGTCGCTTCAATATCCTTCGGGCACATGAGCTGAATGTTCAACACAAATGATACCTCGTGTAAGTCTACTCGATCATCACTCAACTCGCAACTGAAACGGTTCCAATGGATGATAGGGTCGCTGACAGTGAGCAACGAGCCCAGCCTACGGAATAGAAATTTGAAGACCCCAAGCGATTGACAGACACAGGACGAGTTTTATGCAGACAAAATCGCCTCAGAAGATCTTGACCAGCGATGCCCACTGCACGCCCTAAACAGCTGTATAACCTCCATCGACGATAAGGTCTGTACCCGTGGTGTAGCTAGATGCATCTGAAGCAAGATACAGGTATGCTCCTTTCAACTCATGAGCTTCACCCTCCCGGCCCATCGGGATCTTCTGCCTCCAAATAGCTTTCGTCTCTGGCGGGATGAACTTGGAGATCTCAGTAGCCATATAGCCTGGCGATATGGTGTTCGCACGAGCAAACTTAACCCACTCGACAGCAAATGAACGAGTCAAGTGGATCACGCCTGCTTTGGCTGCGTTGTATGCACTTTGGAGCTGCGGGATGTTTGCGATGTGACCGCTCATGGACGCAGTGGCGATGAAAGAGCCGTATGAGTAGTTGTCGAGAGTCTCTCCGGAGAGCGACTTCCCGGAAGTGTACTGGCGCCGCCAGATCTCGCCGGCAGCTTTCGCGCAGTAGAAGACGCTGTCTAGATCGGTAGCAACAACTTTGTGGTAGTGTGATGTTTCACCATCGATCATGCGTCCTTGGGTCCATGGAATGCCAGCGTTGGCCACGAAGATATCAAGCCTGCCATTGAACTCCTTGGTAATGTCGTGGATGCTGTTCCATACGTCTTTCTCGTCGGCCACATCGACTTGGTAAGCTCTACACTTTACTCCATACGCCTTCTCAATATCGGCGGCTCGGTCAAGGGCGTCCTTGTTGCTGTGGTACCAGATTGCCACATTGGCACCAGCCTCAGCAAGTGCTCTCGCAACTTCGAGTCCAATGCCGGCGCCGGCGCCTGAGACGATGGCTGTTTTGTGCTTGAGTGAGAAGAGCTTGTTCACGCTTGTCTCAGAGGGCGCTGTGGTGTTGTACTCTCTGAACAAGCCATTCTTCATAGAGGCATCTTCGGGAGACTCCTTCTTCTGTGGTATCGTGGGCGGTCTGAGAACCATTTCGGACTATGTATCTACTTCTGGATTAATCGTGAGTGTGGTGTAGCGAGCGAAATGATCACAATGGAAACCGCGGGTACAGGACGATACAACCCGTCGTCTCTGTGGATTAGTAAGGTCGATGATGCGATCAGGGTGGCCCCGCGTTTCGATATCTTTAACCAACCTCGCCGACATACGTCTTCGTCTTAGCCGAACTGCCTAACGTGTTATGGTATATCGCGCATGGCTTTAGCTGTTAGTCCGAGTACTCAGAGAAGTGAGAAAGTCTGTTACAATGATCAAAAAGCCAGAACACCCCTGGCGGCTTTGCATTACTGTGAATAGATCGTCCAGTCGATAGCCGCGACATCAAAGGTGCGACACCCGAAGTGACAGCCGTGCGGATAGGATCTTGGCCAGTCGAACAAGACGGTAAACCACACCGACTCTGCCTCCCAACATCAGCCCACCACGAGAGCCGACAGTAGCCATCTTTCCGAATCGTATAGCCCGCACACTTCTCTCTGTCCCTGCCCTACCAACAAGAACAAGAAATGTCGACTCACACACGCCAACGGCCGCTTCGAACGCCCCCGCGGCAGACCATCTCAATTGATTGGGCGCTTAAGCTCTCATCCACCCCTCTCACGTGCACATGGCGATGTTCTCGCAAAAGATCGCGCCATCCTTCCTTCGGCGGAGCTCCACCGTCAGGCAGCGAGCTCCTCCACTCAAAACACGCCTAGCCGAAGTCAATTTGCTGCAGGCCCGGCAAGCGTTTCGGCGGCGCGTCATATCGCGGATGAGGTGCTATCAGGGTGCTTCTGGTTCATGCTCGTGTGATCTCTGCCGTGGGAGTTAGGGGACATATATAGACCTGTAAATACCCTGAGCCGCCCCTGCCGCTCCTCCTGGCAATAACAATCACGTACCACTGCGTTCAGAGTCTTCACAGGAGCACGTTACGATTCAAGCACACCGCGTGATTCTCCACAGACCGAAGACCGAAGGAGAGACAGGGTCCGGGCCCCTCCGTGACGCAGATCGCCTACACTTGCGCCTGGCATTCGATCAGATAAGTGGGATACGGCGTCACTCTTGCTGGTAGGCTACCTTTATGGCGCCTTGTGCGCTTCGTCTTAACGTCGGAGTCTTACGATGTTTCACAGGCAGCAGTCGCGTCTTCCCAACGGTGGAGATCGCCTACATATAGCCATAAGCCCTGTCCAGAGTAGAGGAGTTTCTGTTCCTGAACAACAGAGAACCATCCTTCCATCCACGGTCCAACAAGCTCAAGTAACACCACAAAACAGCAGGGATGCGTTTCCACAGCCAGCCTCTCTACGCACAAACTCTTCGCTATTATGCCCAGAGCACAAGAGCAACAAAAGCAGACCGGCTCGGAGCTGCAATCACAGCAGGATACTGCTGTCTAGCCTTCAGTGCACCCTTCGCCGGCGCAGCTTTGGTTAGCAAGAACGCAAAGAAGGATGACCGATATGCCAAACTGTGTGTACCATGCCTTGCTTCACTCTCTGAGTACTCACGCTGACCACTCTCGTTGCAGACGCCCTCTAAGCTTCCGAGACTGCTTGCCTGGCTCGCCCTTGGAAGACTACGCTGGTATGAAGCGTATGTCGTGGTGAAGCTGAGGTTAGAGGGATTTTCGACCGCACTCAAGGAAGTGTTGAGTTGTTCAGGTGCATGATAATGATGGAGTTAGGGCGTCATTCTATTTTACATCCATACCCAGCGGCAACGATATCCCGCGATTGTTCATAGGTCATTTTGTGACCGTAGCATATATACACAAAGCAATAAAGAGTTGCCAGCAAACGCCGATTCTGTGTACAGAAGCGATCAAGCAGATCCATAGCATGCCGTTCTTTCATGCCTCAAGCCTGTCCTCGTCCTTGCGGTAGCCATTCGCCCATCTTACATCCAGCAGTGCCGCTCGCGCCGGGCAAAGCGAGTACTGTACATTCGTCTCAACTTGCGGTTCCCCTCAGCTGAACCTATCTCCCTTGCGACTCCTGAAAGGTTCCGCTGCTTCGTATTTTCCTCTAATGCTCGTTTCTTCTTGTGCGTGGGTTACAGGTGCTGGGTCAGCGCCGCCCTCTTGACTGGGACTTGGGCGATCCTGGTTGCTGGGGTTCTGTGATGTGGCAGCGGGACGCTGAGGGCGCATGGCTTGACGGCGGCGCTCGTTCATTGCTGCGCGCTCTTCACGGTCGGCATTGATGCTGCGCTTGGCAAAGTAGTAGGCGCCACCACCTGCTAGGATCAGGACGCCCCAGCCGTAGGCTACAGATGCTTTCTGGGATGGAGGTTAGAGTCTGGTATGGAAGGCTTGCTAGGCATCAGTACATACAGTGTTCATGATTGTGAAGGGTATAGGGTGATGCAATTGAAGAAACCTGCGACAGTCGAACGGTTGAGCGTGGAAAGTAGAGGAAAGTGAAGATCAATCGTCAGTGATCCGACTCCAGCCATTTGGGCTTGGACTAGCGTTCGACTTCGGGGACCATTCCCCGATGCTTGCTTGCTTGCTTCTTGTCACGTGCGCCTGCTTACAAGTCGCGATCATCATCATCCTTAAACCACATTCCACCACACCCCTGCGACTCTTGTCCGATCACCTTCAGCACACTTTGCAAGTGTAGTTTCGAGCTCTCGCTATCGACCTCACCTTGCTCAACAAACGCACACGCTGCACGCACCCGCCGACGAGCATCCAACATGCCGCCGAAGCGCAAGGCGCCAGCCGCTGCTGGGAGGGCGACCAAACGTGTTGCATCAGGCGTGAGCACACCGGTCAGCATAGACGAGAGCGGTGATGACTACTCTATGGGTAGCGAGTCTGATTCAGAAGAGCGGACTGCGCCCCAAAAGTATGACAGTCAGTGGTGCATTGTATCTGCTTCACTATTGAGGCGGATTGACTGACCATTGTGTACAGAAATGGTAGAAAAGTTCTCCATGGCTACGTACGCCAACAAGAACCGCCCTAGAGCCACCGGTGACGCTGCGAGCCACTTGTTCAGGCCGGATCGAGATCTCTCTGGGCTCGAGTTGAAGCCGGACCATCAATTGCGACCAATCTGGCTGGACGCGGCGAACGGCAAGGTGGTGATGGAGACATTCTCTCCAAGTTTCAAACAAGCACAAACATTCTTGATCAACATCGCGGAACCGCAGAGTCGAACGACGAACGTCCACGAATACACAATCAACGGACATTCCTTGTTTGCGGCAGTGAGTGTGGGCTTGACGGAGCATGATATCATACGAGATCTGGAACTGTTCTCGAAGACGAAGCTGCCGGAGAGTATCAAAGAGTTTATCCACATGAATACGCAGTCCTTTGGAAAGATCAGATTGGTGTTGAAGCATAACAGGTATTTCGTGGAGAGCTCGGATGCAGCAGTGCTGCAAAGGTTGCTGCGCGACGAGGTTATCAGTCAGTGCAGAGTCGAAGACACAGAAGAGCTGAAGACGGACAAGGCGGCGAAGATGGGACAATTGGTGATTCCAGGCACAAAGGACGCTGCAGGCGTAAGAGAGGCACAGGCGAACATCGAGAAGGCACAACGGCGAGATGATGACGACGAAGACGAGTCTGATGACGAGTTTGGCGGCCGAGATGCAGAGAAAGACATGACCGAATACTTGAGAGAGGAGGATGACGATGACGACGACATTGACCAGGTGCACTCCTTCGAAATCGATGGCAACATGATCCAGCAAGTACAGGAACGCTGCAACGTGACTCTCGCCATGCCACTCACAGAAGAGTACGATTTCCGCAATGACGAGCAAAACGCTGGTCTCGATATCGACCTACGGCCAAACGTACAGATCCGATACTACCAGGAGCATGCTCTCAGCAAAATGTTCGGTAACGGACGTGCAAGATCAGGAATCATTGTGCTGCCTTGTGGTGCTGGTAAGACGCTTGTCGGTATCACAGCCGCGTGTACCATCAAGAAAAGTGCGATCGTGCTCTGCACATCGGCCATGAGTGTTGTGCAGTGGAAGGAAGAATTTAAAAAATGGTCTAACATCAACCCCGACGACATTGCCATCTTCACCTCTGGAGAGAAGGAGAAGCTCAACCACAAAGCTGGTATCATCATCTGCACATACAGTATGGTCACGCAGAACACCAGACGTGCACACGACAGCCAGCAGGTCATGGACTTCATCACAAGTCGCGAATGGGGTCTCATGGTTTTAGACGAGGTGCACGTCGTGCCCGCCGAGATGTTCCGACGTGTCACCAGTAAGATCAAGACGCACTCCAAGCTTGGTCTCACAGCAACACTCTTGCGTGAAGACGACAAGATCAAGGATCTCAACTTCTTGATTGGCCCCAAGCTCTATGAGGCCAACTGGCTACAGCTCAGTGAAGAGGGGCACATCGCCCGTGTCCAGTGCGCTGAAGTTTGGTGTCCAATGACGACGGAGTTCTATTCAGAGTACATTAACGCCGCCGGAAAGGTCAACCAGCAGTCACTCCTCTCAACAATGAACCCGCGCAAGTTCCAGGCTTGCCAATTCCTAATTGACTTTCACGAGAAACGAGGCGACAAGATCATCGTTTTCTCAGACAACGTGTACGCCCTCAAGAAGTACGCCGAGGGCATGACCAAGCCCTACATCTATGGCGACACCGGCCAACGCGAGCGCGAAATGGTCCTCGCAAACTTCCAAATGAACGACGCCGTTTCATCCATCTTCCTCTCCAAGATCGGTGACACATCTCTCGATCTCCCAGAAGCCACATGTCTGATCCAGATTTCATCACACTACGGCTCCCGTCGTCAAGAAGCACAACGCCTCGGCCGTATTCTACGAGCCAAGCGTCGTAACGACGAAGGCTTCAACGCCTTCTTCTATTCGCTCGTCTCAAAAGACACTAACGAGATGTTCTATTCTTCCAAGCGCCAGGCCTTCCTTGTCGACCAAGGCTACGCTTTCAAAGTCATCACTCACCTCAACGGCATCGACAAAATGCCCAACTTGGCTTTCACATCCCAGCAAGAACGCATGTCGCTGCTAACAGATGTGCTGCTACAGTCCGAGACTGCAGGAGATGTCGAAGACATCAAGGACGACTTGTTCTCCGACCGCAACGTCGCGCGAAACAAAGGTCGCAAGGGCGTCAAGCGTCAAGCTGGCACGCTCAGCAGTTTGGCTGGTGGCGAGCACATGGCGTACATGGAGTATCACAAAGGCAGTAAGGCGGCGAGAGACGCGGGTCGCTCAGCGTTCTTCAAGAAGAACGATAAGAATCAGGAAAGGAAGAAGGCCGCTGCCAGGAAGATGATGGAGGAAAATTGAGGTGGACTGGCAAGAGTGCATTGTAAGTTTTGGTGTACGAGATACATGATGCTGTCGTGCGACGTTAGAATTATGATCATGCACACCTCTGCAGAGTAAAATTGTTGTCGTCCATGTTGGTTGTGACTGTATCCTTGGGCATTGGAGACTTGGAGGTTCACGTGCCATTCAAAGTGAGGTGTGATTCGCAACTCCTGATCGCTCCTGCCACCTTAACTGCCACCTCGACACTCCGGCTGTGTCGTTTGTCGCGCTGTCGTCGCTCGCCTTTTTCGCCTACCTTTCGCTCAGCATACCCCTTCATTCTCCACTCAAACAACCCTCACAGTCGCCACGCATGTCGGCAACTCAATTTGTCTTTCGCTAACCATACAACTACGTAGCCACGCTTACGCCTATTGAACAATCCCAGCCGGCATCAATACCGAAGACGCGGATAGCTTATACCCTAGACACCGAGATGCCCTACTGTGTGGCATGCGCCGACCCTGTCGCCGATGGTGATGCGCCGTTGTGGCAGGCCAACTGTGGGCATTGCTTCTGCTCAACCTGCATTGAATTGCTCATCCGCTCGTCGTTGAGCGGCGGACCATTTCCTCCAAAATGCTGCGGGCACCACATACAATTCAGCGAGCTCAGGCTTTCGAGGTTGAAACTACCTAAGGATCTCTCTGCGAAGCTCGAGGAGAAGCTGGAAGAATTCAACACCTCCGACCGAACATACTGCTCTGTTCCGACCTGTTCCAGCTTCATCGGGCCGTCACATATCTCTGGCAATAACGCTACCTGTCCGGTCTGTAAACACGTGACATGCGTCGCCTGCAAGACTGCTGCTCACACAGGGAAGTGCCCGGACAAGGCGGCGAGTCCAGCACTCCAACAGCTGCTTGACATGGCCCTGACTGAAGGCTGGATGAGATGCGGAAAATGCCAGAGCATGATCGAACGCATTGAAGGCTGCAATGACATGCTGTAAGTTAGGAATTCTCCCTGGACCAGATCTAACTAGAGAGTATGCTAATTTCGTTCTAATAGGTGCACATGCGGCCACGAATTTTGCTATGAGTGCGGCGAAGACGATTGTGCTTGCGAAAGTGACGGCGAAGACTAATGTCGCCGCAGATATTCAAAATGAGGCATGCGCTACATGGATTGCAACTGTGACTCCGACTTCAGGTGAAGTGGATATTTTTGCGACCCAGGAAGCGTCAAAGCATACAGTGACCGTCGCGCGTGTGGAATACAATGCGGTGATGGACGGAATCCTCGACCCAATCACAAGAAGTGCAATCATCAGTGCACGAAACCAATTTTGAGAACAAGCATTTGTATTAATTGCGGATATGGTGTGCTCGGCTTGCTCAAGGTTGTTGGGCGCCATGTCTGTCAACACTGCAAACGAAGCAGGTTCTGACAAAATGTCGCACGACCGGCGGGAAGTGCGGCATTGAATTGCTGATGGTCTGCTTCTACATGCAGTACGTAGGCCGACTTTGGGCGATTTGTAAGGTTGTTGATTGCAAGAGAATGACACATCACTGCTTGGGGTGGGTTGTCGCCTTGTCAAATGCCTAATTGCGTGCTGGCACTGTACGCAACAGTACTTCGGGATACGAAGCGAGTAGCAGCAATATACTCGGATCACTGGCTTTGTGTCCGAGGTGTTCTACACTTGAACGTAGATGAATGTTTTGTGCCTAAAAACAGAGCTTCTACGTCACTATCTTGATGGGCTCCGAAGCCGGCGGACATGGTTAAATTGCCAACACGGGCATTTTTAGATATCAGTGCTAGGCATAAAGCCATTGTTATCAACAGTGAAATAACCCACGCTGCTTGATCGAAGTGATGCAGTATTGTGGTTGAATCATGGGCGAACGGCCACACAAAGCTTTTTCCCATTGTATTGCCGTCGTGCGTTAAACCAGACGATGGGGTTGGTAGGGTTGGGGGCATGGCAAATGATCAGAAACATCTGTACGACATGACGTTTACCGTTAGTCAGGTGATGCAGTATTTGTTCGACTATGTTATATGATATGCGAGCTTACTGCTGATATACTTGCATGAGTTCTATATATCTTCGATGATGATATCTCAATCATATTTCGAAGTCTTGTTTTCTCTGCAACCGTGCGTAGACTTTTGAGCCAGACTTGTTAGATATGAAAAAGATCCACTACGCGGTTCAAGCAGCTAATCAGAACGTCTCAACAATGCCCTGGCTGTGGCCAATATACAGGAGGAGAAGGATTCCGTACCTCGAGACCGGCTAAAGCAAAACATCCACAGGTGAATCTCAGCGGACCGAAAGGTTTTCATTATATTGGGAGCGAGGAGACCGCTCCTCTCAAATATTCTTCAAAGTTTTCGCCACAATGCGTAGCAGCGTCAACCTTTATTTCTGCGCTTTGGCAGCAAGCAGTGCTGTCCAGGCACAAAGCGCATACGCACAGCAAACAAGCGATGCCGATCTTCTTAGCGATATCAATGTCATCTCTCGCTACTGGGGTACGTTGCACAATTCTGCGTACATCATATGCAACATCACTAATTTGTACCCCTGAAGGCCAGATCTCACCCTACAAGGATAACCAAGCCAACATATTTGGCGTAGAAGACGTCGGACTTCCTGATGGCTGCCAGGTTGAACAGGCTCATACTTTGCAGCGACATGCAGACCGCCTACCAGGTGATTGGAGCGACGACGGCCCCAATAGCGAACGCTTTGCCCAGAAAGTGGCAAACCACACGAAACAGAACTCGGGTCGTGGGTTCACAGGCCCACTTGCTTTCTTGAACAGCTACAGGTACCAACTTGGTAACGATTACCTGACTGGTATCGGTGCCACTACAGAGTTTGCCTCTGGTGTGTCGTTTTGGAACCAGTACGGTCGCATCCTCTATGACGCCCCTCTTGGTCAATTGCAATACAACGGAAGCTATGCCAACGGCACACGTCGTCAGAAGCCTGTGCTTCGCACGACAAGCCAGTCGCGTATGCATAATTCACAGATTAGCTGGGCTCTAGGATTCTTTGGCAACTCGTTCTACGAAACTCCAGACCCCATGCTCGGATTCTGTACGGATGGGTCTTTGTTCGAAACGATCGTTATTCCTGAGGGCGTGAATGGCAACAACACGCTTGCTGCTTACGACGCTTGCTTCGCGGACCAGGTCTATGGCATCGGTGACATTGGTGATAATGACCGAATCACCCACTGGGTACCGGTCTACCTTGCTGAGGCCACCGAACGACTCCAGCAATATGCGCCTGAAGGATTTGTCTTTACAGTCAATGACACCTACGCTATGCAGTCCACCTGTGCGTATGAGATAGCGTATATCGCGTCGTCAGAGATGTGCAACCACTTCACGGAGGATGAGTGGGCTGGCTTTGAACACGCCCAAGGCATTGGCTACTATTGTGAGTACATGCTTTTATTTGAGCGCACAATAATGTTGGCTGACACTGTAACAGACGACTATGGCTTCGGCAACCCGACTGGTCGTGCCCAGGGACTGGGCTATCTACAAGAAGTCCTAGCTCGCTTGAACAACGAGTACATATTCGAAAGCAACAGCAGCGTCAACAGCTCGATCACAAATAACACAGCAGACTTCCCACTGGGCCGTCCATTCTACGCGGACTTCACCCACGACGATATCATCATTTCTGTGCTGGCAGCAATGAGCGTTGACTACTACCATGAGCATCCTAACCTCACACAATTCCCTCCCGATCCCGAGAGACACTGGCGTATGTCCAGAATCACTCCCTTTGGCGCCAAACTCATCACAGAAGTCATCGGCTGCGCCGAGCCAAACCCAGCTGCTGTTCACAATCGCCGAGTGTATTACTACCCCGAGCAGTACGGCTACGACAAGTCGAACGCCACGAACAAGTTCATTCGCATGCGCCTGAACAACGGCATCGTACCTCTCGATACTATTCGCGGCGGCAAATGCGAAGGCCGTTCCGATGGGTTGTGCAGCTTGGACGATTTCATTGCTAGCCAGGCTGATGCCGAGAAGTTGGCTAACTATGACTACGCGTGCTTCACGAACTATACTCTTGTCGAGCCTCTAAATGGGCACGATTATGATGGTAGGATTGACGAGTCGACGTCTGGTGTGATTGTGAACCCAGGAAGGCTGGACGAGTGAAGAGTGTGATGTGGACAGGCCTCGCGCAATTTTAGCTGGGCCTTCTTTGCACGATGCAAGTGCTGTAAATAAAGAGGTACATATACATGATAGACCAACGTGATCGTCTGAGCTCGTTCTACCATGGAAACATTACTATTGAAGACCGTGAAGCTCATTCGTGCGCACGGCTTTCTCTGCAATCACCAGGAAAGGGCGGTCGAAATCGCCGTGAATACGAGAACATTCTCACTTCATGCCAAAATTTAGCGGGCTCGCGGTCCGGTCGTCCTGTAGGAGTGGGCTCGTTCGCGAAGCGAACGTGATTGTCGTGTTTCCATCCGCCATTGCTAAACCGGTCTCGCGAGAAGCGCTCGGGTAGAGCGTGCAGGACTATCAACTTGCCCTTAACGATCATCTGCGCTTTGCAGTGTGTTCCGCGGAAGCCGTGGCGGTGGCAAGGCAGGCGAATTTCTCCTACCGGATACGATTTAGGAGGTGGTGAAGGTTCCAAGCCTGAGGTGTCGTATTCGACGACGTTGCGGGCTGCCATTTTCGGGCAGTGGCGAAAGGATTCCGAGTCGATATGTCAGTAGTGTTAGCGGGCGTTCTACTAACCTGACCTTGCTCTTGGACACCATGGCGGTGTGAGTCGCGTTAACTGCCATTAGTGACGATAACTTTTAGATGTATTTGGGAGCGGCAAAGAGTCAAGGTGCTGAGCGGCAGCTGAAGAGGCTAGGAGGTAACAGCTTCCAGGCAAGATTACACTCTCGATTTTGTCATGCTGTCGAAACGGAAATCGATGTTGCAGGTGGCGACTTCTTTCGGACTCATGGCATGTTGTAAACTTACATGAGCTTGGCCGAACTCGCTTCTAGTGTCTTGGTCCTAAGAAGTTAGTCAGAACTAACGGGGGAACAACACACACCTTACGACTTGGGAATTGAGTGAATGTGACTTCACTCACTGCTGTTATTAGCTCATTATTGGAGAGGCCTTGAAGTTGACTTGGGAAGAGCATTCTACCTCGGTGTGAACGTCCATAATGTAGTTGCTTTTGCACCAAACAACCTCCATTCAATCTGCATATGATGAAATGATCTCCCATTGGATCTCCAGCTATTGTTTGTGGTGTCTGTGGTGTAGACTTGCTGCCGTCATCGTTCTCCACACCTGCGCATGTCACAAAAAACCGCGTTGCTAGGAGGTAGGGTTGCCCAGCCGCTGTCGTCTCGTCACCGGCTCCCAGTTTTCGAAGCCCCGATCTTCACAACCATTGTTGCTGTAGCCCGTATACCTACCATTCGACTGTCTTCAACGCAGTACTGCACTCGTGGTATTTGCAAACGAATATGAGCGCATTGCTCTTAACTCCGGTGGTAAAGTTGCCGCACGTGGACGCACGCACCGGACAATATATCGTCACACTTTCTGGCTGTCGGGACACCATGACCATTCAAGCTCTACCCCCGGACGACGATCACACATGATTGTCGGGGTACAATTAAAAGAAATTGGCAAGGGCTATTATTATTATGGAAGCGAGGTTGGCAGGCTGTGCAGCACTTCCTGCATCCTCTCTCGCTTCACAACAATGATGTATTATCATACGGGTGTTGCTGAGGGGCCCTATCTCGGCGGGCATCCTTGTCTGCAACGCTGCACGCGATTTACAGCCCTATCGACTCCATCGTGCAGAGTGGCTTGCAAGCGCCCCGCGACCCAAGCCACGATGTGGATAAAGGCTGCATGTGGTTGTTTAGGCGACTGGGATCAGCCAAGTACCCAAGGCTATGGTATCGAAGCCTAACCAGGCTGTGAAGGCAAGCAGTGCCATCCAAAATAAATACTAGCTCGACTCGCGATGCCTAGCGCGACTGCCACTCCTGTCAGGTGATGCGCGATGTGACAAGGAGCCAGCAGGACCGGGTGTCTTGGATAGCTGCTAATTCGAGCGGCGCGGTGATGGGCAGCCCTTGAGCGCATCCTGAGCGGAACCCTTCATTTCCAGAAAGTGCGAACAGCAGAGCAAGGACATCCGTTCGCGCGTCTTCGGAGCGCGGCGGACCCGCGTGCATACATGCGTCTGAGACACCGATAGGAGGTAGGGGAAAGCGTCCATGTCAGTCAGTAGTCAATTGCGATGGACAGCGAGAACCATGGTCGGCTGTCTTCAAGATTGAGAGCAGCTACAATAACAATGATGCATTGGCGACGTCTACCGGAAAACCTTATTAATATTGAATAGATGGCTGGTTCTCCACGCGATGCAGTAATCATGAGGCTTGTCCGATTTGTTTCCGCAACAACAGACGGCCCCAAGGCCCACATGCCAGCCGAACTCTACTCTACTGCAGGTACTGCAGGCATACCGACAGGCCCCCCGCATACGTGAGGATTGCCAAATTTCGTATAACCAACAGCGTCGCATGGCGGTTGTGGGCGCAGCGATACTGTACATGTGCCGTATTCTCAGTGCTGCTGCGGTGCGACGCGATCACTGTGAGTCGCGTTGCGGTCTGAGCGCTATAATGGCAATTGACGAAGTGTTCCACTCGAGATTCGGATATCCATGCTCAATCTAAAACGAGGTCATGCTCGTCGGTCCGGCACTGCCGTGGCGCAGGGCCTCTATGATAGCACTATCAATGCAAACAGCAACTCGAGCGTTTCCATCGAGACAAGCCGCTTGTGCGACGGTGTGCAAGAGCGCCTCTACTTACGCCGCGGAACAATAGCATGGCGGTTCTTGACTGCGCAATTTTACAGCAAAGGAAGGCTGGGTAGATGCCTCCTAGCGCAAAAGAGAAAGTCAACGGTGGGTGGTTGGTGCTCAATTTGGAGAGTGAGCTTCTGTCATTCGCCAGCGCTCCACAGATCATCGGATGGGCCAAGCCAAACGGCGCTGCGAGCAAGTGTCATCCCTGACAACTAGAGGCACACGCCGCAAACACCGGTTCCGCTGTGTTTGCCTCCGAAGATGTTCCCTTTAATTACAACAGCTACTTAGGGGCGGCCAACGGCTACCCGAGACCAGGGCTGATCTCACATCTACATCTCTGCTCTCGTCGCTGCTACTCCGCCTCGAGTTCTCTCTTCATCCACACTCGCTGGTAGACCTTCGACCCAGGTTTACCTCTGCATCCACTCATCAACCAACTTCAGTCTTTCATTAATTGGGTCTCTGCCGAATCCTCGGCTCACTGCTGATTTTCCTCGACAACCTCCCCAATCCACTTCAATACCGCAACCATGAGCAACTGCCAGGCTCTCTGCAACAGCTTCTCCCCCAGCAACTGGGCCGTCAACAGCCTTCAGTGTGTTCAGCTTCCGGCAAACCAAGCCGTCGACACTCCCAATGGCCAGGCCAACGCTCAGTGTGGCGACTCTTTCACCCCCGAGGTCGACATTTGCAAGGTTTCCATGAACGTTCAGACCAGCGGTGTCTCTTCCACCTACATGGAGGTCTGGCTTCCTCAGGGTGATGACTACAATGGCCGTACCATGAGCACCGACAACGGTGGCCTCAACGGTTGCGTCCACTACGTCGACATGTCCTACGTCTCTGGTCTTGGTTTTGCTGCCATTGGCGACAACGCTGGCCACAACGGCTCTTCTTTCGATGGTACATGGATGTTGAACAACAACGAGAGGATTGTTGACTGGGCTGACCGTGCTCGCCACGCTTCCGTCGAGATTGGCAAGGAGGTCGTCAGCAAGTACTACGGTTCCCCCGCTGCCTACTCCTACTACATTGGCTGCTCCACCGGTGGTGCTCAGGGTCTCCACTCTGCTCAGTACTATCCTAGCGACTTCGATGGCATCATCTCCGGTGCTGCTTCTGCCGATTTCCAGAACCTTCAGAGCTGGAGCGCTCGCTTCATCCAGCTGACTGGTACCCCTGGTGATGCTACTTTCCTGACCAAGGACCAGTGGATTCTTGTTCAGTCCCAGATCGAGGAGGAGTGTGACGCCGCTCTTGACGGTGTCGCCGATGGCATTATTGAGGACCCTACTATCTGCAACTTCAACGCTAGCGCCCTGAACTGCAACGTCAAGGACGACACCAGGTGTCTTAGCGACACTCAGGTCAACACTGTCGAGAACGTCTTCACTCCTCTTTACAACTCCGACGGCCAGGTCCTCTACCCTGCCCTCCTCCCTGGCTCTCAGGTCGACGCCTTCGCTCTTGGCCAGCTCTCCGGTAACATCCAGGGTATTGCTCGCGACTACTACCGCGGCGGTGTCTACAACAACTCCAACTTCGATGTCACTACCGTTGGTCAGGCTGACTACCGTAACGCCCTCAACCTTGATGCCCGCCACGGCTACCCCTCATCCTTCAACGGCGACCTCAGCGGCTTCCGTTACGTCGGTGGCAAGCTTTTGATGTACCACGGCATGGCTGACCCTCTCACCTCCGGCGCCAATTCCCAGCGTTACTACCTCAAGGTCGCTAACCAGATGGGTCTCGACAACGGCCAGATGGATGACTTCATGCGCTACTTCCGTATTTCTGGTATGGCTCACTGTGGTGTTGGTGGCATTGCTGGCGCCGGTGCTTGGATGTTCGGCCAGAACAAGGCCGCATCTTCCGCCAACAACAACATCGTCAACAACCTCGTCGACTGGGTCGAGAACGGCAACGCCCCTGACACTCTCGAGGGCACCAAATTCTGGTGGGACGAGCCTGCCAACGGCATCCAGTTCACCCGCAACCACTGCCGTTTCCCCTACCGCAACACCCACAGCGGCTCTGGCTCCGGCTCTGACCCCGCCGAGTGGAGCTGCAAGTACATCGAGAACTGGAGGGACTGCGGCGTCGACGAGATGCCCCGTCTCTGCAACGCTGACGGCAGCTTCGGCTACTAAGCGATCGATCGCAAACATTGCATGCAAACGGATTTCCTTGTGTTAACAACATCGGTGCATCACCACCCTTCGTGCATAGGAAAGAGAGGTATTCTTTTTCGTAGTTAATACCAAGGAAGCATTTTAGGTTTCCCTTGGGAGATTGTCATCTAACATACATATATCCACTTTTGTTTTTTGTTGGTCTACTTCGATAGACGTTTTACGATAGGTAGCATTATTCCTAAACAATGACTCTGCCAAAATATCACATCGCTTCATCGCACTCACTCAAAGTTCTCTCCAAGTAACACCCAGATCAGATTCAAGCCGCACTGAGTACATGTGCGCTGTCATCGCTAGGCCAAGTAACTCAAATGCAGCCGTGGTGTCACCCTTACAAATATGCATAACCGAGCCCTCGGATTTCCGCGGTCTTGGGGGATAACGCAGCCGACGCCACACATGTGAATCATTGGATCATTTAGCGAACCCCATCAGGTAGCGAATCGCTTATTCAAACACCTTCGTAGCGAACGTTGTTTAGTGTGGACGGCCCTTCGCAGCCGATGGTTTGGCAACGCTTGTATCGAGATGATCGTCGGCGGAGGCTGCCTGCTCGCAGCATCTTAATGCGTCAGGGCTGCCGGGCCATCGGGTTGGACATCTTCATCGACGGATCTGGAGATGATCGGCTGTTTTGAACATGGTGAATCGGGGTGTCATGAGATCTAGATCGTGGCCTAGGAGTCGAATGTCTGACGCTGAGAGGGAGGTGGGTCTCTCGATGGCAGCGAGGTTGTCCGTGAAGAGGCACATTGAAGAACGGAAATGGTGAACATCTGTCCGACACGAAGTTGCTCGGAGCAACAACCACTTGCAATCTTCTTCTGGCGGGCACAGCGTAATGTCGATGTTGAAGAAGTGTATAAATATTGGGTCAAGACCGAGGAGGGATATGGAAAATCGAAACCAAGTATACACTCATCCCTATCGAGCTACAGCATACTCTATCTTGGTCAGACCAGCTGACTTCCTGCCCACAATCCGCCATCCCAAAGTAGCATCGAACCACAACTATCGTACAATGTGCCATCAAACAGCACCAAGGCATCCAACTTGTGGCCACGCTGCCCACGGCACCGCAATGGAAAGCTCGAAACTCGAAATCTGCCGCAAAGCCAGGTCGCGAAACACCAGATGTACACTTTCATGGAAGCTGGTTGATGTCGACCGGGCCTATTGCGACCATTGCATAGCTCATGGAGAGAAATTGGCCCAGAGTCGAGGCCTGGACCCCGGGATATACTGCCAGCGATGGAACGTCTCATACTCTGACCTCCGAGCCGCAAACCCCGAAGTGTTCCCATCGGTGCGGCAGAACCTCGACGACCAGTACCAGGCTCTCCCGAAGCAGCAAGACATCAAGGATGAGAACCCGATTGCTATCTCTCAATATGCGGGAAAGAAGTACGCCTAGTCACCGGACTCTCATCGTCGCTGCCGAGCTCAAAATCGCCCATCATTGCTTCGGAGTCCTCGCCTCTCCGCAGCGTGAGTGTGTCGAGCTTCAGTCCGTTTTGTCTGGCGTTTGGTGCTTCTGGCGAGTGATTGGCTTTGTGGACAAACCAGCCAGGGTTGCTGTGGAACCATCGATCCGTTTCTTCCAGACTTTGGCCTCGGGTTTCGACGAGGAAGTAGTATATGAGCGGCAACAGAGACAAGTTGATGATGCCGTAGATCAAGTAGTAGCCCCACTGGAGATGGTGGATGCCGGGAGGAGTTGCCTGGACGACGAGGTAGTTGCCTAGCCAGTCGCAGGCAGTTGCTGAATATAGAGTTAGTGGCAACAACGAGATAGCTGCTGGATTGGCCAGCATAACCAGGAGAATACCCACCTAGCGACGCTGCTTTACCACGCATGCTTAGCCCGTTCACCTCCGCCGCATAGAGCCACGGGATTGAGATCCAACTGTACAGAATCAGCGGAAAGTCGACGAAGTTTTGGTTGCCACACTTACCCGCCAGAGAACGCCGTAAAGTACAGCCAGATGAACACCACGGCAACGATACCAGGCCAATTCGAGCCAGGCAGGGCGCCGCCGACGCCGACACCTATCGAGACGCCAAAGAAAGCAACTGCCATGATTGCCGCACCGACCATCAACAGCGGACGTCTTCCAACTTTGTCGACGAATGTGATGGAGATGGTGGTAGTGAAGAAGTAAGAGACAGCGTTGGCAGCGGCGACCCATCGGGCTACAGTTTCCGAGAGGCCGACAGATCGATGTAGCACCACAGGCAGATAGTAACCCTATTGAATTTTGATCAGTCATAGTCCTTAGACAAGCATTTGTGTACAAGTCTTCGATCGCTCAGGTGCCAATGGCCTGGTAGGGTAGACTCACTGCAGACGGCGTTAGTTCAACATCAACAAGGGAAGAAGGACGCTCTCGATTACATACCTAACGCGTTGACGCCGCTTAACTGCTGGGAAAGCTGGAGTACCATGCCAAGAAGGACCCTTCGAGTCCCAAGGCCGCCTTCGAACATTTGCGACCAAGAGGCCTGAGCAGCGTGCTCGGCTTGGATCGAAGCTCTGATCTCTTCGAACTCCTCATTGATGTCATGGTCGTTGAGCATCGAGAGGACGTGCTTGGCTTCGTCTTCGCGTCTATGGGCTAGCAGCCATCTCGGCGATTCGGGAAGAATGTACACCATAACCAGGATGATCGCCACGAAGACCATTTGGACGCCCAATGGCAGGCGCCATTGTGCCTCTGTGGTGATGCCACTACATCCAAGGGTGATGAAATTCGACAGACAAAAGCCGAGGACGTTCACGCTCATCTCCTTCACCACAGCCTTGCCCTTTTGGCTCTGGTGCGAGGTTTCCACGTGCCAGACTGGAGCTGCGGCCGTGTTGCCACCATTTCCAATGCCGGCCAGGATGCGGCCCCAGACCTGTGGATATGTCAGCTCAAGCTCTGATTCACCAACACTTAGAAACCGAAGCTACCATTTGTGTCGTGTTGTGAGATGCTGTCTGCAAGAGAATACCAGACCCCATGATCACGGTGAAAACAAGCATCGTCCAGCGACGTCCCAGTCTCTCGCCACAAAATAGCGTAATAATTGCTCCCAGAAAACAACCCAAATCTGTTTTATTTGTTAGTGGGTTATCATCAGGCGGTGCAAAAGAGACTCACCATAGACACTGGTCATGAAACCTTGCATAGCTGGCGATGGATGGTTGAAGTATTCGATGAAGTCTTGACCGACCATGATGCCTCCGAAGACACCTTATGCATATACTTAGCTTCAGTCTGCGTTAGATGACAAGTGAGTCCTTACCTTGCTCATAGCCGAACAGCATCATGACCTGTCCAAATAAGGTTAGACATTACACTTCGCAAGTATGTAAACCTCTGAAACAGCTTACAGTCCCAGCTGCCACCGAGATGGCAGTATGCAGCGAAGCGCTAGATTTGAAATATGCATGGGGAACATGCTCGTCTGCGGATCTGCGCGAAGAGCCAACAAGCTCATCGTGATCGTTGTCGATCTCCGGCTCAAGGGTCTTGACTTGTGTATAAGACATGGTGTTTTATGTCTCGCTCCGCATGTCGGCGCGTTCTAGGCGAGTTCGAGTTCGTGGCGGCAGTGCTAAAGCAATGGTTGGTCGGAAGGGGCGTTACAGGGCTAGCGGAGAGTACATGACAGCGCTGCTTTTGTGCCGGACCGCGACAACAGGCAAAAGGGGAGGCCGCCAAGGGGAGTCGACGACATGGGTGGAGTCGTCCTCCGTAAACGTGGGATGTGGGTCGTGCTGGGGGGCTGGGGTCTGGAGAGGTTCGGACTTGGAGACACAGAGGCTGAACGCAGCAGCGGCGTCAACCGAGGTGGAGAGAGCAGATTGGTTGTTGTGCAACGTGACAACACACCATCTCCTCGTGTACAGAATGATAAGCGAGGTGTGCCGCTATGTGCAGCTTCGCCCCCATCCGCATTCCTGCCCTTCCATCGAGAAGACATGATCTTCCCAGAGTGGACGTTCAGGCCGCGACTCTGACTCGCAGGCAGCTCTCGTTTGGCGCTTGTCACCTGATAAGAGATGTTGGTCTCTTCCCATTCCGACTGCGGCTATGAACGCCATGCAGCTTCGAATCTTTCTGTAGCCTTGCTTCGCAGGCAAACCGCATAGTGTGGCTGCGGCTGAGGTCGCAGGCGGCCTCTGAAGACGCAGCGATAGATACCAACCAGCATTGCAGCATGTCTTCTCATCTCATCCTTCATCACTGTCCGGTAAAATCCAGCACTGATCGCTTAGCTCACTATACAGTCACATAAGCTGTGAGGCCAGCGTGCGCGCGATGCGCACAAATCTGACACAATGTCGACTAGATTACGAGAACCCCAACGCCACCTACATCCAGGAGTACGGCTGGCACGGTCCAGTCTTCCAGATCCCAAAGAACGAAACCACGCAGATCAGCACGTATGGTTGCGAAACGCTGTGTGGTCGCGGCAATGATTGGTACCCATGGGAGCAGCAAGCAAGCACGATAACCACCTGGGTCCTACCAGTCGTTGGTATCCTCTTGCAAGCGCCGTTCACGAGTAACGCATTCTGGGAGACTATCTTCTCTATGGCAAGATGGGTCGGATCGCCCATGGCAAGCCTTTCATACATCCTCTGGAATATCAAGGTTTCTGGAAAATGCGCTATGCTCGTCGACCTAGCCACGCCATTCGATCGACAGATTGCGAACCGGGACACTGATTTTGCGTCCATCCGAGACTCATTCTATCTGTTGATGACCATGAATCAGTACACTATGAAGGATCACGTCCGCCAAAGAAAGGAAGCGGAAGGGCTGCTTCGCATCGCCCTGTTCTCCAAAGACCTAAGGCTGCTGAAGCTGGGACGAGCGCCGGAGGGACAAGTGGCACGCGCTTCGATCGACAGTGCGAGCTTACAAGGACCTGGATGGGGGCCTGTCTTCATGATCAATGGACAGGCGACGCCTGACCCTCCACGTCCAGACTCTGACTTGGAACCATCAGAACAGCTGAACCAACTCCGACAAGATTTAGCATACGAATTGCGCGCGAAGAGGAGGCGAGGCGTGGTACCGGTGTTCGTCTCAACACTCTGGTTCGTATTTTCTCTCGGTCTGTCCATTCAAGCTGCATTTGGCTTCCTCGGACAAAATGCCCAAGCACACGATCTCGCCTTAGGGTTGTTGCTCGCTTGGCTGCCCGTCCTCATTCTCTCATCAATCGTCGACCGTAATCCAGTCGCAGCGGATGACATACGCACGAAGCTAAATGATCTCATTGACCGCGTTCGACAATCTCTCATGGACGACACTGTCAAGCGCGACTATCTCGAAACAATCGCAAATCGACACCACGTAGCGGAGATGAACGACTGGGTGGAGAGGATCAGCAAGGCGTGTCCCAAGCTCGATAATTTCTTCATCAAATTTGCTGGGCAAGGTCGCAAGAGGTTCCACTACGGCGCAGCACATCCCATTCTGACAGACATTGAGCGAGCGTACATCGCGAAAAAGGGCCGTGATTGGCTCCACCACGAAGCAGAGGCTCGAACGAAGCTCGTCTTGGGAGATGTATCTGGAGGACTGGACTGGCTAGATCCACGAGAGCTTTGGCAAGTCCTCAGTGCGGTCGTCATTGTTGGTGGGACCATCCTGGGAGCCTTCGTGCTGTCCTACTTCACACCTACCGTGGGACTGGGCTGTAGATCTGGTGGCTATACAGTCTTCGGTGTTGTGGCATTCGGGCTCCTCCTCGTCGAGATGCTGTGCTGGTGGGTCTTCGACGCCTCGAAGCCAAAGCTGGCAGAGCTCAACAGGCGAATGACCGCGAAGCCAAGTACGCTGAAATTTATGCTATGGTATGCTCGGAAACGCAAAGCTTTCGATAGCAGGTGCTCAAAGATCATCCTCGCCTGCCGTAAGTGTGTACAGAATCAGCTCTCTCTGGTCATACCTCAAAGCTTTGCAGACGCTGCAGATCAGAAGCTGAAAGCACTTTGGATAACATGGCAGAAGAAGACTGCGCCACAGCGAGTCGACCGCGTATTCTTCAAGCCCTTGGAGTGCTTCAACTTCATCTGGCTTTGTTATATCACATTGGCGCAGACAACTGGAGCTTACAACAATTGCAAATGCAAATCGTCGATTTGGGCTGGTGGTGGAGGGTAAGTCAACTTTATCTGGAGTTTGGCGCGATCATTTACTGACAGACTCGTAGCTACATGGACTGGAACAACTACAATACTGCGACATCCGACTACGTGCGCGTGAACTGGGCTATTGCAACAGTGCTCTCTAGCACGATCATGGCCACTGCCATGCTGTACATCGTGACAGAATGGTGTCTACAGAGTCATCTTAGCACAGCGAGCATGAGCGACGCTGCGCGCGGCTTGTATCTCACTAGACGGTTCAGATGGCTTAGTAGCCCCTTTCGAGACGCTGTGCATTACACGATCGAAGGAGTATACGCTGTGCGTAAGCTGGTTCTACGTGCCAAGGACGGTGGAACGAACAATAAATTCGCTGAGCCACGTCAACACCGTCGTAGCGTTCGCTGGACCAAACGATCTACGGAAGAAACACGTCACAAGGACACAAGCAATGGTATTCCAGTGGATGACCTTACCCCCGGACGACCTCGAGCCAGCAGTGACGCGCCGCTGATCATGGGCAATGATGCGAGCACTGGTCCTCCCAGTGTATCAGATGCCGATGCAGTGTCACATCAATCCTACCAGAGCCCACGAACAAGCAGTGAGCATCGGACATCCCCAGTTATCGAAAGTCCAAGCAGGCTACATGTGCCTGATGCTAGATCAGCCTTTGTACGTCATGACAGCGATAGACGGTTATCAGTATGAGGATTGTGTAATGTGTCGTATTCATGCCTTATATAGTATACCTAAAATTCACATCACCCTCGAGAACCTTTTCTCCCCGATCCGCCTTCTTGTTCTCCCGCCTGAAGTGAACCGTGTTGACCACAACGATAACAGTAATCAGCACATTGCACGCCAACACACCGTAAATTCCGGGATGATACGTCGGCTTATCCTGCGAGCGGAAGATGAGCGACCCAGCAATACCACCGATGCCACCAAACCCAATCATCGTAGCCGAGCAGAAGGCACGTTTCCAGTGGCCGCGGATGTTGTTGGCCTGGTATGTCATACAGGTAGGAATACCGCCTTGAGCTGAAGCGCAAATCAGGAAGGTTCCGAAGTAACGGACTCCGCTCTGAGGAGCCCAGCCCAGCATTGGAGCACCGATGAATCCGAGAGCACAGTTGACCAAGAGGAGGGGACCGCGGATCCGGTAGCGGTCGCCGAGCCAGGCCATGCACCACATGACGATACATGCTAGGACGTAGGGAGGTGCTGAGAGGTATTGCGCTTCGCCGCGTCCGTAGCCCATGTTCTCCATGAGGATAATGGGGAGGAAGAAACTGATGGCGTAGGCGGAGGTACACAGGGCGCTGAGAAGACGGTAAGCAAGCGGCCAAGGGCCGGAAGTAAGAGTGGACTCACAAGAAGATCAAAGCGAATCCCCAAATCTTAGGATCCGCGCCAGAAGCAGCCCAGGCCTTGATCTTGAACTCGCCAGCCTCGGCGTCGTTGCGATCGCGATTAATACGGCGGAGCAAAAACTGTACTTCGTTAGGCTTCAAGAAGCCCCATGCGGGCTTTTTCGCGATTTGCTCCGGGAAGTTGACAACAAAGACGTAGCCGAACAGACCGATGCAGACTGTCAGAATGCCTTCGATGATGAAAATCCATCTCCAGCCGTTGTAACCTGCTATGCCAGCCTATTGGATATTCAGTTATTAAACGTCCGTAGCGTTGTGAATAGTGAGAAATCTTACCATTTGCTGAAGACCGTAAGCAAGCACGCCGGAAAGCCCATTGCATAGAGTGCCAATGAGATAGAAGAAGGCGTATCGTTTTTGCATGTCGTAGCGGGCGTAGTAAGTCGAGAGAAGGTAAACACAGCCTATTGGTGATTAGTTTTGCTTCAATCAGATGAAGCATCGAACGGCAGACTTACCAGGGAAGTATCCTGCCTCGAAGAAACCCAGAATCAAACGAAGCGGAATCAGAACAACCCAATTGTTGATGAAACCAAAGCCGATCTACACATGGTGTCAACGAAGCTCCGAGAAAACAGAGGTATCCACGCTCACCATGACCGCTCCCCAAGCAACACAAAGAGTGGGCAGGAAAATTCTCGGTCCTATCTTGTACGTGACAACCGTCGCGGGTGGCTGGAAGATGGTGTACGTGACGAAGAAAACCAAAGTCGCAATCGAGTATCGGTAGCCTTCGTTGGTAGCAAGATCGTCATGCATGCCAGCGACTGCGGCGTTTGGCCTGATCAACTGTTAGAAAAGCATTTGATGTGGCTTGTCGCTCGAGGGGGGACCTACATGTTACCTCTATCAATTAGGGACACACAGTACATCAACCTTGAAGAAGCACCAGTCAGCATGACGTCCAAAATTTCTTGTGACATGAGCAACCTTTAAACCTACCCAAGTATGACAACCAACCGCCTGTCAATTCGATGAATAATTTTCCTTTGTTCTTCATAACTAAACTCCTCATCCTCATCGGTACAATCAACCACCTTTCCTTCACCCTTTTCCAAATTCTCGCTGTCAGGTCTTTCGACCTGCAAGTCAGGGCTCGCTTTGGAATCAACGTGTGCCATGTCGCTGGTGATTTTCGCAATGAGGCTCGAAGTAGAAGCCGTCGAAGAGCTCTACCGCACGGTCGATACGGCACGTTTTATATAGTAGAGACAACAGGCCGCAGCGGCCGAGGTCTGCATACCATACAGCAGCCATATCCATCATACCAAGCCGTCCAAGACAATGACAGCGGCCCACACGGGGTCCACTATCGTCTCAATGAGGAACTTAAGCTCTCCGTTTCGTCGCGCAAAAGGCGTTCGGCCAAATTTTCCCATCTTTGAGCCAGATCAGAGTTGATCAGGGCCGAAGAGCACATTATGACTGTGTACTATGAGTGTAGACTCCCGACAGCATTTCCCAATGGTAGCAGTCCAGAAAGACACAGCTCAGAAGCCAGAACTCAGCACCTGCCTACATGGGTACCGATGGCACGCAGAGCATATACGACGTCAGATAACAGCCGACAAGGTCATCCGTAGACTGGAGCAAAGTACGTCCGAGCAGGCAAAATCATTGCTGCCAAGGTGCAAGATCCCCGCGAACCCCGCCTTCAGGAACTCTTGTAGTCTTGGTATTATTCTGCTTGTTGGCAGAGCCCGAGGCTTTGGGTATAGTTGCGAGAAGAGTGCTATGTGGGTTTAGACACGATGCCTTCCACGTGAGTCGCACGCGAGTGTCGCGGCTTTGCTGTGACCGCAACTGGAAACCGCAAGCGCTTTGCCCTCCTTGCTGGGAGGTAGTTACAAGGTTATCTCGGTGGTGGCGTGATTCCGATCTTATTGAATCTACATTTGGTTTGTACTGGCCGGTTCTGGCTCAGTAGCAATTCAGTACCTTCTGGGTGGACGTAGCTGATAGTACTACCCAAAAACAGACCAACACCACAAGCAGTATCTCACTATGCAAAAAAGTGCTGCTTGTTGGCCGCGTCTGATAGTACGATCTCGTGTGTGGCTAAGAACCATGGGAGCGTAAATGTAGCTGGGAGCAACGATTAGCATGCAAACGGCAACTCCCGTTCGAAGACCACAAGCCGTGAAAGCAACCCAACTTCCGACAAGAGGGCTAGAAATGCTCAATATAGTGTACTCAAATTCGTTCTCTTAACACATACATATTAGATTCGTCAGGGCGGCCAGCGCCACAAAGTCATGAATCTCATTAACATCCCCATGAACCATGCATCATGTCGTGCAGCCCACTAATACTTTCTCCGCCTGTATTCTGAACCATGCATCATGTCGTGCAACCCACTAATACTTTCTCCGCCTGTATTCTGAACCATCCTCATCGCTGTACCGCCTGTGCCTCCGACCAGGCGATCGCTCATAATGCGTCTTATCTCTGCTCTTGCCATACTCATGCCCTCCAACGCCTCCTAAAAGCGCTCCTCCAATCGTACCGAGCCCCGGGAAGATCATGTCCCCAATGATCGCTCCGCCGCCTGCTCCTAAGAAAGTGTTGACACCGCTGCTCTTTTTCTTCTCGACGTGTTTCCGCCTGGAATCGCGATCTCGCCCTCGGCTTCTACTGCGGCTGCGGCTACGGCTGCGATCCCGTCGTTCGTAGTCCTCATCGTAGTAGCGCTTATCGTGCTCATCTTTGCGACCGCGGTAGATGGACTGGTATTGTTTTGAGCCGGATGTTGGCCGGCGATCGGGTTTCTGGCTGGATGGCTGGCCGTAGGGCCTCTGCCGCAGGTCGTCCCTTCGGTAGTCGTCGTGAGGTGGGTAGGGCTGCTTCTCAGGCGGATAGTTGTAGCTGTAAGAGTGAGGTTGTGGTGAAGGGCGATATTGGGCGGAAAGGTTGGAGGGTCGATATTGGGGCTGTGGCTGTTGGGTAGCGTCTACCCGTTGTGCGGGAGGAGGTTGCGAGTGTGGTCGCGGGTCGAAGCCAGGACTGTATGGTGGAGGAGGGCCGTCGTAGAGCGGATATGGAGGCGTGTTTTGCTGTGGCGGAGCAGGCGGTGGTTGTTGTATGGGCTGCTGCGGCACAGGCACAGGCATGGGTTGCGTAGGCCCAGGCGGCGCAGGCACACTGGGGCCTTGATTGTAGTAGTCCTGTGCTGACATCGGGGACGGTCTTTGATGTTTCCACTTGGCTCTAAAGTGCGTGGTTGAAGCCAATATTGATGCCTTTGGTCAGCGCGAAAAGATGGAAGCAAGGAGAGGTAATTCAAGAGAGGAGGCTGGTTCGTGGCACGTGGAAAGGAGGAGGTGGTGATGGTGGCGGAGGCTGTGAGTCGCTGGGTGGAACAAAGTGACGTTTGGAGGCTCGTGGACCGGTGTGGTAGTGGTGTGTCTGCGGGAGGTAATACTTGCGCCTACCGTGGTATGGAGCAGGATGATCGGAGTCGCACTGCCGCCGCGTGCCGATGATCTCAGCATGCACTGCGCATTCTGGCATGTTCGAAGCGAAGTCAAAACGAAGGCGAGTGACTTGTCGTGTCGGCTGACGGCGATGCAGCCGAGCGCGAGGGCATGCCCGATCCAACTTTAGCAATCTCATACGTCACCCTAAACCTTGCTACGAACATGAACATTTGACCTCGATTGATGACTACTCCTCTACACCGTGCTTACTCAGAACCTCAGCATCCTGTAAAGCACATGCCCACGAAAATGATATCTCAACCATCTCAAGACTTCATCCCCATGCGTTCACAAGGCTTGCCATGGAGAATGAAGCTGTGGTGTGGTGGCTGTGCGCATGATACGATCGTTCTGACGACCCTCGAGCCACCCTGCATATCGTTAGTGGCAGCAAAGTCCTTCTTCACCGGACCAGAGAGGCCTCCGGCATGATATGCCGAGACAACTCTCGTGATGGTCCAACCACATGCCGCCACCTCGGGAAAATCTCTATGAGGATCATGAGATATGGCGAAGACTTTGCTGCCGAGCATCTCAAACACAACGCTCCCTGAAGCACAGTCGATGGTTGTCGAGTCTGATAGATATGGACGTGTCGACTCGTACGACTCTTGTGCAGGTGGGAGCTTCATTTTGCTTGAGCAATTGCATCGAAAGTATGAAGACAAAACCAAGCACTTGACCTCCAGCTGCGAATGTAGCCAGCAGGTATGGCTGGTGTCTGTTCCATTTACGTGAAATCCAAGAACCCCCCTTCCTATGTCCATTTGCACTCTTGGAGCATGTAATAATACCATAAACGCATTCCATATACCGAACAAACAATGGAATGCATACACTGTGTCAGTGCATTACCTGCCGGTAGAGTAGTCTTCCTCAAACTACAAAAGCAGCCATAGGTCATTGATCCTCAAGCTATCTCACACTCAAGATCAACACAAGATAGCAACGAGCTACTACTCAACAAAAACTCAAGAACAGAAGAAAAAAAACTCATCAACCACACAGGACGCCGGAACCTCAAACCCAAACATGCCGCCAAAGCCACCACCAGCTCCCGTCTGCACGTTCTGTGGGTCATTCACGTGCATGCATCAGGCTCAAGGTAAGGCCACAGATATTGCATCTCAGCGGGCCGAATCGGTTCGAATGAGACTTTGAGAAGCGAGATCATCTCGCCATGATCGTTCTGGTGCCAAAGAAGCGACGCGTCTCTCAATGCGCTACGCTGGGTTTGTGTTACAATTCGCTGACTTGTATTCTGCGCTGTACAGGAAAGCCGCACCCGCGGCCACAGAGATGATCCATGTATCGATCAATCGGGTGACCATATGGACTACTCGTGGCTGTAGAGTGTTCTTCATTGAACTGCAGCGCATTCACTGGCGTTGTTAACGTATGGCTAGCATATTGGGAGTTTGATCGTCTAGGGCACAGACAATATCACGTTTTCGCTTTTGACCGATTCAATGTGTGAGTTTTTATCCATAGATTTAAACGGCGAGAGAAGCATCGTTGAGCCGATCCGGACGATGTCAGAATCGTCGAAGTAGGGACTGTCGGGCAAGACGATCTCGCAGCTGGAGTGAGGTGTGTGCCACGTGCTTCGTGTAGTCAGTGAACGTCTTACATGTGAAAGTGAAAACTCCAGAGCACGTGGTCGGCGTAGTGCGGTCATTTCCTCTCTGCGCCAGCGGCAATCACAATACCACACTATCATCTTCGCCACTCACCATCCACAAGCCACTGCCGCAGGAACATCCCTGGCGATGTCGTCCGACTCGGAACAGCCAGTTCCAGAGAAGCAGAAGGAGAATGACGATGCAGAACTCGCTTTGAAGACTTTGTCGTAAGCGCACAAAAGACCTTCTCTCAGTCGTACGCTCTAACAAGTCGTCGCAGAACCTGCTACTTCGCCAACCAGATCTCGGTCCTCGTTGGCCCCGATGAACAAAGTTTCGTCGTACACAAAGACATCATCTGCGCCAAGTCCAGATTTTTCGCAGCCGCCTGCTCCGAGCGCTGGGTCGAGGGCAAAGAGAAGCAGGTCAAACTGCCTGAGGTAGAGGCGTCGGTATTCCAGAGCTATCTGAGCTGGGTTTACTCAACATCCATCAACACCGCGGGGCTCACCGCCGACCATATCGACCAACGATGGGGTCTGCGAAGCCGAGATGTGGCAAAGTATTTCGAGCTTTATTTCCTCGGCGACGTTCTTGACGACGTCCGTCTGCGCAACAAGGTGTTGCAGACTCTTGTCTTAGATACAGACACCTCTCCTTGTCCGCAAACTGTAACGCGGATCTGGGAGAAGACGCCAGCAGATTCACCAGGCCGAAGGGTGGTTGTGGACCGTGTGATTCTACGGTCGAACCGCAGCATCCTGACCGCTAGAATGACAGAATACCCCGAGAGTTTTGTGCAACAGGTCGCGATAAAGTCGCTGCAAGAGGTTCCAACTATGGAAAAGGAGGCCTTCGAAGCAAGACTGTCTTCGTACTTGGAGTCGGTAGAGCAGGAGGATTGATGTTATCGCTCGACGTAGGACCGAGCAAAGACGGAGGAAGTAGCGTGAGCTATCGACAGTCATAGCCTCAGACAGTCATGGACTCAACTTACATTACCATAACCTGGCGATTTAGCCCGAGCTGCACGATGGTTCCAGCATTTAATGCACTGGTACCATTCAACACAGGCAAATGTCCCACTCACCTTTGCCACTGAGACTTCGTTCAAGCTATATGTTTCTTTCACATTTGTCTAGTCCCAGACAATGATCTGCTCACCTCTGCCACAGAGATGGCACCAAAGCTTAGCTCGATCATCGATCTCCGCTATGCTACGGCCATTAGCGTCAGTTCTTAGAATGGTTGTGCTTGCCGCTGAAATAGAGTCAAGGAAGCCACCGAAGCTGTGCGTGGATTCATGGGCAAGGGTGGTAAAACGCTCATGCATAGTGCATGAGAGCGGACGGAGGATTCGACATTATCTTAGCTTTTCTCTCATCCAAGTGGTAGCATCTTCCAGCGCTTTCCTACCTGCAGCCGTCTGGTCCCACAAACCAAGCCCTTCAGTCCAGTCCATGCTGACCTTCTCGTCTGCCTCTTGCTCCTCGGCAATTTTCTCCAAACGCTGCTCCTCGTCCATCTCATCTGCTTCGTGGTCATTCAGGACCTTGTGCCCAAACCCAGCGCGACGACTGAAAGCTGCGCGATACTGCCTGATAATACTCTTGCGGAGCGTCTGCGAGAGCTCCTGCGCCTGATCCGATAGCGGCGAAGTATTACCTGTCGTCAAGTAGAAGCTAGGAAGCTCGAGATTGAGGCTTTTGTTAGGGAATAGGCGAGAAGCTTTCCTCAGCGAAGGTCTGATCACTTCAGGGCCAGGGCTAGATGCGATATCCTGCAACGACATGTTTGACATGCCACTGAGCAGCATCTGCTGCCGGTGGAAGTCTTCCCGTTCGATAGCGCTGAGCAGATCAAGGTCGTCCACTTCAGATCTCCTATCAAGTGGTACTGCACTACCGGGCGTGCGGAAGAACAGCAGTGGCGAAGCGAATGGATCAAAGTAAGCTTCAGGCTTCAGAAAATAATTGCCTCTGGCCCTTAATAGGTCGTCAATTTCCAGACCAACGTGCTTTTGGCCGAATTTGGCAAGGCTGGATTTAGGTGAAGTCAATTCCGGCTCGTCGTCTGGTTGGACCCAGTCCGCAAGAGGGTTGTTGACCGCGGCAGCGACGATTCCTGGCTCGCCTTTTCGGCATTCAGTGACTGCCAGCATGGTGGCGAGTGAGCCGCCGAAGAGCTCGCCGACCACGCATATGCGACCGACATGCTCGGAGTGGCCGACACGTGTGATGGAACGCTTCGGGAGGAGGTGCTCTTGCACCCAGTCGTACCCTGCTAGCACATCGTGCACCGGCGTAGGATATGGATGGGCACTGCCCAAGCGATAGTTCACCTGAGCTACGGTATATGGCAATCTAGAGCGGAGATATGAAGCATTCGCGGTATCGTTCTCTGCATCGCTAAGCAGTGGTCCTCTGGGCAGGAGCAGGAGTACCGTAGCTGGCCCAGCAGCCGACGGCGACCCAGAAGCTGGATGGTAGATACTGTTCGATATTGTGAGCAATGCTCGCCTCTGTGTCTGCGCCTTCGGACCTACTCTAGCGATATATGGCCATTGCCTTGGCACGGCACGAGCACTCGTTCAGATGCTGCTGGTGCGACGATGGAGTATTGTCTTTGATGGCAGCGCGTCAATAGCGATGCCGCTCTTCCGAAGCGCGGAAGACATGGCGGCATATGGATGTCGAGGGTTGTGTTTAGCTCTGGCGCATGTGATGGATTGGCTGCGATGGAATCTACAAGCTAACTGCATGCCGCTGCGGCGACAGGTGCTCGCTCGCTGCGCGTGTGCGTGTCACGAGGCAGGCACGGCTGGGGGGCCCTCAGGTCAACTTCACCCTTCCACTTCGAATTTCAACGGCAGCCTGTCTCACCATCTCCTTTTGGCCAGCGACGTGAACTTTGGGAGGAGTTCTATTTTGCCACATGAAGTCCACGATGATGGAGATCTATATCCAGCAACATCATTCATCAACTCCAAACAAGGGCTCTGCTATTCTTGCAACAATGGCTACAATCTTCGGGACCACCAGCCTCAACCCAAATGCCCTCCTGGCATGATCTCGGTAGGATGTGGAGTCGATGAAGATCGCTTTGCCAGGGATCTGCATCCCCCTAAATCTATCGGATGCTATTGGCCGCCTCATGACTCGACACTCTGAAACGCTCGTCAGCCGCAAGCTTTGCTAATAGCGATCTTCGAAACGACACGCAAGAAACGGCGGCAGGAGCACGGCGGCCGTCACGCAAATCCATGCCAGCCTCTGACTCTCCACTCGCCTTGTGCATGGAGGATGTCCAAGCAGAGACCACATGGTAGTCTGCTCAGCGAAACTTCATGCGACGGCGCGATGGCTCGGAGGCGCATCGCAGGCCAGTGTTTGGGGGATGCTCCCGTCACGCTTTTGGTGGTCTCAGGGACTACCCAACGCTCTTGACGAGTCTAACTATACCTCGCTACCGCATCTATACACACACAACCCGCACTGCCGACCCAGTTGGGAGTGGTGGAGTGGGTGGAGTGTGCTCAAGGCTGGGTTACCGTTGACGAGTTCGCTGCAAGAATAGTGGCTTTCGAGCACGTCCACTCCTATGATATGTAGGTCGATCTCTCTGTCGTCTTGCATTCGCGCCCGTTTCTCCTTCACCATACACGCTCGCGACCAGTTCGTTCTGTTTGCTTGTATCTTTCCTTAGCTGCATTACCAGCAATACACATTCGTTCACTATCGTCCATCGTTGACGCACACACTCTCTCACACATTCCTCTATCTTTGATCGTTTTCTTACTATTTCTATCAATTCCGCAATCATGTTTGGACCCCGGCAGGCCGGCGTTCTGCTCGCGATTTCCAGCATCGTGTCTGCATTGCCATCGCAAGGAATCCCAGCTCTTGCACGTCGCCAGAACAACAACGGCTTTATCGAGACTTCTGGAGTCGCCAACAACGGCAGCACCCTAGGCTACCGCAAGGAGATTCACGCACTGCAAGCCGACGAAGATGCCTGGAACATGTTCTTGCTCGGACTCTCTCGCTTCAAGGATGTCGATGGCCGTGATCCCATGTCCTACTACCAGATCTCTGCTATCCACGGTCAACCATACGTCGCTTGGGACAACAACGGTCCTTGTTCTGGCTGCAGACCTGCTGGCTACTGCACCCACCAGTCGACTCTCTTCCCGACCTGGCACCGTGCGTACTTGGCACTTTACGAGCAAGCACTTGTCGGCAATGCGATTGCTGTCGCTGAGCAATACACTGGCGAGGATCGCGAGCGCTACATGACTGCTGCTGAGAACCTTCGAATTCCTTTCTGGGATTGGGCTGCCCTGCCTGCTGATGGCGAGAACCCCTTCCCGCAGATGTTTACCGATGAGCAAGTGTTCGTCAATTCTCCAAATGGCCCAATGAACATCTCCAACCCTCTCGTCGGCTACACCTTCAAGCGTAGTGAGGAGCACCAGTTCATTGGCGGCGATCAAACCGAGCGCAAGCCTAGCTTCACCGAGGCCAACCGTCGCCAGCTGCGCTCTGACCTTTGGACTGCTCTTTCTTCCGACCAGATCTACAATGCTTTCAGCACTGAGGCTCTCGCCGAGGATGACGGAAACTTCAATCCCACCAGCTTGGAAGCTCTCCACGACAACATTCACGTTCTGACTGGTGGACACATGGCGATCGTCCCTCAAGCAGCTTACGACCCCGTCTTCTGGCTGCACCACTGCAACGTCGACCGTATCTTTGCTCTCTACCAGGCCGCCTACCCTGATAAGTGGATCGTAGAGTCTGCCGAGGTTGGTTCCAACATGTGGTACACTTCTGGCACGGTCAAGGACGGCTCTTCTGGCCTTGAACCTTTCCACCAGACTTCGGATGGCACTTACTGGGATTCTGACAATGTCCGTGACACTCGTAAATTCAACTACGTTTACGACGACCTGTACAACCAGGGCGCGACTCCCCTCATTAATTCCCTCTACAGCGACAAGGCTTCAGGCTTTGAGGCTGGCAGCAACGACGAGGGCAACGCCAAGCGTTCCGCGCCGGCCACCACCCTGCCCGGATACCTGGAGAAGGTTACCGGTGCTGTGCCTCGTCTGATCGAGGGCAAGACCAACGAGTACATGGCTTCCATCGAGGTCGACGCCATGGCCATGAACGGTTCATTCACCGTATACGTCTTCGACGGCGAGTTCGATGAGAACGACGCCAGCGAGTGGTACTGCGCCAAGAACCTCATCGGCTCGCACGGTTTCTTCTCCTCTCCCGACTCCATGGAGTCCGGCTCCAAGGTCCGCGCCGGTATCTCCATCACCGACGCTCTCTTCTCGCGCACTCTCGGCGGCTTCCTCGACGACCTCACCAACGGCGGCGTCACCTCATACCTCAAGAACAAGATTGAGTGGCGCATCGTCGACTCCACCGGCTGCATCAAGGAGGGCAAGGACATCCCCGGCTTCCACCTCGACGTGATCAGCTCCGAGGTCAAGATCCCCCAGGACAACTCCTGCCTTCCTCAATGGGGCGAGTTCGACGTTCTGTCCGAGATCACCGCGGGCAAGAACGCGGACGACTGCGACGAGGAGTAAACCTCTATTCTTCAAGTGTAATGCCGGAGGGGGAGGACCTAATGGCAAGCCCGTCCTCCGTTTGCCGCATGATTTGATGAGTTTTCATTGCGCCGGCGCTCAAGCTTTTTCTCTTTCTTAATGTAGTTGAATACCCCCACCCCCTTGCTTCTGTCTTGGGCGAACGGCCTCATCCGATTTTTGTGGTAATTATTATATTCATACATAGTGGATAAGCATTAAAAAAAGAACTGCATCTGTTAAAAAATGGTCTCGTCTTCGGTCTTGTGTATTTTTACATGATGTGCTGTTCAGCTATTGTTACATAGGTCACTTCCTGTTCCGAGCCAGACACTTTCCCCACCCCATCTATGGTACCTCACAGGCCTAAAGTGGATTTCAACTCCCGCGCAAGCTTTGTGAAGGCTTCTGCTTGTGGCGAGTCCGGGCTACCGACAACCGTGGGCTTGCCGGAATCTGCGTCTGAACAGATCTGCGGATGCAGCGGAATGTCGCCTAGCAATGTGATGCCGAGCTCATCGCATTTCTTCTTCGCACCTGAGAACCTGTCAGTATACATCATAAGCAGCGTCGATGCATTTAATTTCTAGAACCCCACCATCAAGCCCAAACACATCATGATTCGTCCCACAATTAGTGCAAGTGAACGTGCTCATATTCTGCACCATACCCAGCACTCTCGTCTTCGTCTTCCCGAAGAAATCAATACCTCGCACCGCATCTCTGAGAGCCAGGTCCTGCGGCGTAGAAACCACGACCGCGCCATCGAGTTCGACGGACTGCGTGATGGTGAGCTGCACGTCGCCGGTGCCGGGCGGCAAGTCTAACACGAGTAGGTCGAGTTTGGGCCACGCGACTTCGAAGAGCAGCTGGTTCATGGCTTTTTGCACCATGAGGCCGCGCCAGGCGATAGGAGCGTCTTGTGGGACGAGGAAGCCCATGCTCATGGCTTTGAGGCCATAGGAGGTGAGGGGGAGGAGGCGGTTGTTTGGGTCTAGTTCGGGTTCGAGGCCTTCGAGCTGTTGACAACAGTCACGATCAATATTTTGGCCATAGATAGAAGTGGTAATACGGTTACAGATCACTTACGTCCAACAGAGTCGGTATGCTCGGGCCGTAGATGTCAGTGTCGAGAATGCCGGTGGCGATTCCCAGCCGGGCGCTGGCCAGCGCGATGTTGGTGGCTATTGTGCTTTTGCCCACACCACCTTTGGCGCTGCTGACGGCGATGACTTTGGTGACATTGGCGATTGGACGTTTCTCGGGCAGGCCTCGTTTCATGCGGGCGGCGAGGTTTGGTGGCGTGCCTGATCGTGGGAGACCCTGGTCTTTGTTAGCTGTAGGTCTAGCAGAGCGAATAGGTGCCGTATGAATCTCAATTATCCTCGCTTCAAGTTCAGATATCTCCTTCAATCCTTCAATACCATCTTAGTAGCCACTTACCAATGGATTCTCATGACCGCTAACTTTGCTGCTGATTGAAAAGCTTCGTTTTGATAGACATGACTCGAAGACCTGACTGCGAATGACTGCAGGTAGGCTGGTCATCCTAACAGGCATATTGAAGATGACCTTTGAAGTATGATAATAATGAAATAATACAGTAGCGCGTTGATCAATGGCGGAGATGCCTTCAACTTCCACGCGATCAAGCCGCCAAATCTCTTGGCGCAAAACGCCGCCACTTCACGCTCTCAAGCAACGCATCTAAAGTACATGTATAGTTCACCATCAATGTTCAGAACAGGAAATGAGAAAAAAACATTCATGCATCGAAATAAAGCTTTCAAAGAATTCTAAACTCCCTTCAGATGAACTCCAACCAATGTGGGACTCAGAAACTTTGCTCCGCTCCGAATCGGTAGCCAGGAAAGATGCTCCAACCTCTGATCAGAACGCCAGCAACAAACATGGAAGCATGATTTGGGTATCTACCAACTGGCGCCTCTCATGATTATGACATATTCCTCTGGAAGTGCATCGAAGCTCTCAGCCTAAATCAGATCCATGGCTACGGCTGCTACTGCTTCCAGACTTCTTCGTGTCGTTGTAAGGTGGCGGAGGTGATTGATCGCTACGAATCGACGCTGTGGAAGGACGCCGGTAATTTGGGCACAGATTGTCGCAGACCATCGAGTTGCAGTGTTTGCATGGATGCCAGTCGCTTGCGTGAGACTTTCGATCCGGGATTGTTTGTGGCATGACTCCTTATTTGTCGGTGGTGCTTGTTGGGTGCTGAGTGACGGCCTGTGACTCCTCTTACTCCACTGGGTCTGTCTGGACGGCTGGAGATGTTAAGCCTGATGTGGCACGGGATATCGGAATGCGTTGGTGTAACCTTGGGCGGTCACAAGGTGAGTCCGGTGTCTAATTATACAGTCACGCAGCCACACCATTGACCGGAAAGAAAGCATCGAAGATCTATCGTAGACTGCTTGCTTGACGTATACTGTCACCTCATACACTGCGGTATTTTCGTGGCATACGACTTTTGGAATAGGATACGCGCCGCTAAAGGTGTCTTTCAAGCGCGCGAGCACGATCTTCATTGCATGATGTCTCCCACTATAAAATTGATTTCAAAATGACCAGGTTCCTGATCACAGCACTCTATAAATCATCCACCCCAAAATGGATCCGAACTTCACTAGCCAGCAATGGCAGCAGCAGTATCCGAATCCGAGTCAGCAGTATGCTCAGTCGTCAGAGCAGCAGTATACCGGCACTCTGCAATATGACCACTCATCTGCAGCACAGCAGACTCCCTACGAATCCCAATTCGCCCAGCAGGGTGTGTCGCAGCCTTCATACCAAGGTTTGATGCAGCAAGTGCCAACCCAGCAGCCTTTATCAAACGCACAGCTTCATCAGTCCTCGTGTCAACACTTCAGTCTAGGACATGGCAATGTTATGCCAGCTCCTTTGGCACTTGTTGGGCGGTGGACGCAGAGTCAGCCAATTTCCCCGTGGCCGACTGCCACAAACAATACAACTACTACCACGACGACGACGACGACGACCACAAAGTCTGTCAAGGAGACGCAGAGCCAACCGCAATCTACTACCTCATCTACTGCTCTGGACTTCGCCTCATTGATTCAACATGCACCGCAACAGCAGCCAGTGCAACAGCAGCAGGCATTCAACCACCTGCAGACCATGCAAAGCGGAAATCAGCAGCAGACTCTCTTGCCGCTCACACCAGACTTCTCCCAGCTCATGCAGAACAATCCACCACCAGCACAGCACACAGTGGACTTCTCTCAGTTACTGCAGACCGCGCCACCGCCACAGCCCCAAGTCTCGCAGGCCCCGCCAGTTGTGCGAATACCCATTGTTCCCGCACCAGCACAGTCTAGCAAGAAAGCATCAAAGTCGACAAACAAATCAACGAACAACTCGACGAATAACTCGATGAACAACTCGACGAACAACTCAACGACAACTACGACGACTACTGTCGTCGGCAGCACCTCTCGCCAGAGAGCCGCAGGCAGAGGCCAAAGAGAGCTCCGCCGCTTCGACCGGGAAGTTAACATGCGGCTGAAACAACACCGCGGAATCTGTCCCATGGAGTGGGACTACTACGCCACGCGCCAGGGATATCTCTGCGGCGGAACCAATCACTTCGTGTCGCATGATCACGTGGAAGCGCTGCTGTCGAACGGTCGACCGCCGTATATTGAATTCGTCAATGGGCCTTCGTACACTCGCTTGGTGACGCCGCCGCCTGCCACTGGTCAGCTGGATGGGTGCGGCGAACTGCCGGTATGGGAGGCGGACCCGGGATGGTGGGAGAGGCACAAGTGGCGTTTAGGGTTGGAAAAGACGCATCCATTGGCATATCCATTCTAATGGGTTGATGCCGTGAGGCGGGCGACGAGCCAGAGTTGGTCATGAAGGCTTCATCGAGGGTGGATTTCTCTCCTTTTTCTTTCTTTTTGGGCTAGACAGCATACCTGTTTCCTAAGCAGTACCACCTAGCGCGGAGTCGAACATGGACTTCTCGAAGTACAGTCTTGAACCCCAAAGGACTATCAAAACGGAAAGATAGTTGTTCATACATTAGAGTGCGTGTCTTGCGGCAGTAGATAAAACGTCACGAGCAACTTTTGAGAAACATAGAAACAACAGCTTCCGTCGAGATGCTATGGGCCAACTTTTGAACTTTGCCTGTGGCTGCAAATACTAAGGTGATCGAACAGCTCTCGAGCATACAGTACATTCACCTGTCTACCTCCTCTCACTATGCCCACCATAGTACCCAGTGTCATCAGTCAAGAACTGTGCCTCAGGCACAGCGTAGCCTTGCGGCTGTCTGCTCTGCTCGCCGTACGGTGAGACACTCGGCCTCGGAGCCTCCCAAGCCTCGCTCTCACGCGGCTCAGCAATACCGCCTGCGCCATAGCCATGTCCTTCATCGGTGAAAGGTCCGCGAGGAGCTCCAGGCTGCTGGTGCTGCTTGGCATCAATGTCGTGCAAGCGGTACATGCCGCGCTTGTTGTTCTTGCGGCGGACGTAAAAGTCGAGGCAGAGAGCAGCCATGGTCGAGATTCTATATGAGTTTATTAGTTACCTTGCGTTCTGAAGTATTTGTCATTGCAAGAGGCCCAAAGAAGGACTTACAGCCCGAGGAATGCAAACGTGAAAAGAGCCTTGTAGATCCGGCAGACCATGATACCGGCATCTTCTTTCCAGTGCTCGACATCGCAGTAATTCCTCAGCGTAGGGCTCATGTACCAGGTCAACAGACTCCAGCTCACAAGCCAGACCAGAGTAAGGAACCCATTAATCGCAATGTTGAAATCGGGTCTGAGGCCGACGCAGCAGTGCAGGACTATGGTCACAGTCAAGGCCGCGACAGAGAAGAAAGAAGACGCCATGAGCTATGACACAGATTAGTATGAACATTTCCAGAGTTTTGGGATTGTTTGGTGTCTCTCCAAGGGCGAAAATACCAATACAAAAGTCCACGGCGTCTGCCAGTGATCGTGCGTCAAGTGCCACATGAAGAAACTCATAATGCCACCCACGACAAGACTGGCGAGAAGCTGGAAGAATCGCAAGAGATGGAAAGGCACGCGCGGATAGTGTGATGGCGCGGTCTTCGCGCGACGGTGGAATGGCTGGAACATGTTGGGCAAGTCTGTGTGGTATTCGCGACGTGGAGGACTGTGTGGTGGCGCGCGCACACTTCGAGTATAGGCAGGTGATTCAAGCGAAGATTCCCTTCTGCAACGGTCTTCGCTGCCGGTATGGACGTTTCAACGAGTGTGAGGGCGCTCAGCGCAGAGAGAGTGAGGTTGGAAAAAAGATGGAGATGATTGAATGGGGTGGGATGGATGTCGAGGTCTCTGTCGACCGAAGATGGGCAAGGGTGCACACCTCAGCTGAAAGACTGGAGGCGTTCCCAGGCCTGCACCCTGCAGCACGCCAATCATTCATTAATCTGAAGGATTCACCAATCGCTTGCAACCATCGCGTAGCACATGATCAGGTACGGATATGGAAGGATTTTTGCCCTGTATACGTCGGCTCTCCATGGCCATATGCAGAGTACTGTTGCTAGACACTGATTGTTCCAGCCAAAGATGTTCTTCTGGCTCGTCTTCGAAACATCCCCAAACCCCACGCCTTCAAACGCGCTAGAGACGATACTAATAATAAATATAAATTTAGGCGACTGGGTTTCAGCTTTCAGCTCCGAGCCGATAAACATTTATGTTGCTTTCTGTGAACGTGCTATATTGACTGTGTCGTAGAATTATCGGCTGGTTGCAGCTTTTTCATTGGGTATCTCTATTTTACAAGTACTGATGCAACTCCCTCCTCTGGTATCTCTGTCATACTGCTCGTTTCATCTTGGCGATCAAGAGTAGGCTCAGTTGCTCGCCTTTGGAGTCTCGATTACCTTCAAAACCGCTTCACTGTAAACGTCTTCTTCGGGCTTCGCCAATTTCAACTCTCTCTCGATCTCTCCTTGTCCTGACGATCAAGAGTAGCTCAACCGCTGGCCTTGGGATTCTCGATCACCTTGGAAGACCGCTTGACCGTGAACATCTTCTTCAGCTTCCGCAATTTCGACTCTCTCTCCTTGTCCTGGCGCTCAATTTCTTCTCTGCTCAATTTGGGCCTCTCGGCTTCCAGACTGCCAACAGATTCAGCGTCTTCGACAACTTCCTGCTGTTCACTGGACTTGCGCCGCTGCTCTTTGGTCCAGGTTGAAACAACGCGGTGCAGGATTTGGCACGCGTTGAGGCCCGCCAGACTGCCGGTCGCTTTTTGTGAGACTGGATTGCGCCATGGGCAATGCTCGCGGTGCATTTCCACCAGATTAACTTTCATGTCGCCTTCATCTTCAGGGTCATCTTCATTGCTTTTGTCATTGGTTTTGCCCGGTCTGTACCCGGGCTGATACATCCAGAGGCCGATCCGCTGAAAGCAAGTCTCGCAATTCAAGAGTTCCGTGCGATATTCTGTTGTGCCGTGCCAGCCGTGAAGCGCGATCTCTAGGGTCCTCGCTTCAAGGCTTTCTTCTGTGTCGCTGCTCGGGATCACATCCGTTGGGAGCTCTGACGCCAGCCGCTCATAGGGCAAGAACGAACCGTCAGCATTGATGGTCGATTTGATTGCGATGTCCTTGATAGAGCTTGCCACGCCCAAAAGTGATGTATAGCGGTCACGTAGCTGTGGCTTCCAGACAATCGGCCGCACGAGAGACAGCCGGTATATGTCGTCCTTGCACGCAGCTTTTCTCCATAAACATGTCTCCGTGTGCCCGTTCACAATCTCGTCTTGATATCGCTCTGCAAGGGCTTGCTCGAGCTCTGTCTCATCCACTTCTTCATCGTCTTCCACGTTATCCTCATCTGCACCCGCGCCCGCCTCTGTTGCCAGCGCCTTCTTCACGACCGTGCCCATAGTGTCCAGCTTCACCACCACTCTTCTTTCGCACCCTCCCTTGCACGCGACCGTGTTCACATCCACACAGCTCCATCCTCGCTTTGCCCAGTGCACCTCACCGATCACTTCAGGCTTGGGGTGCCAATCGCTTACCTTGCTGAATGTCTTCAGTCGCGCCAGGAAAGTCTCCTGCGACCACGGCGCAAAGTTCGGAATGTGCTTGTCGTCTTTCGCTTCATCTGACACGAGGCTTGTGCTCGACATGTTGCGCGGTAGGGTTGTCGTGGATGGGTTGGTGGTGCGATTGTAGCTCGGTCCTAGGGTTGCTGAGAGTGAAGTGGATGACGCGGTGGAGCGGAGACGCTTGCGCGCGCGTTCACTCGCGAGCTCTAGTTTCTCGCGCGGAGTGAGTGAAGCGTTGTTTGCATTGGCGCCGCTGCTAGCATTGTCTCGCTGGGTATTTGATGCGGCGGTTATGGAGTCGAGGAGTTTGTGGAACTTGCGTTTTGAAGTTGCGATTGCTTCCGGCATGGTTGGAGGAGGAGTTGTGTATCGCGTATGGTATGTCCAGTGTCGAGAGTCGAGAGCCTCGACGCTGGAGGAGCGACTCGGTATAATGCAGCAATAAGGAAGGTTGTGTTTCTTTGTTTATCGCGTAAGGTCTCGGTAGCTCATTAGACTTTGTTGTGACATCGTTTGCCCTAGCTGAAATCCTCAAACTTGCCCGTGCAAGGCACGAAGGATCTCGCTCTCTCGCTCCTCAATTTGTCACCGAGCGCAGCAAGTGAAGACGTGACTCTTTGACTGCCTCCGAATGCGAGTGCGAGCCTGCCGACCTACTTTGCTACAACAAGCAATATAGCAGCACTTGTAGACGTCACGCCTGCTGGCCATGATATACAGCCTTACTACAGCCACTACCGAGTGACGCAACCCACCTCAACAGACGCTTGCACGAGTCAAGCCCTGTACTAGGAACGACATACGACCGCGAACAAAATACTGGAAAACTCATATCTCCCAACGGCAAAATTCTCAGACCGCGACGACAAGAGTATCACCATCTATGGATCACGGTACGGATGATGGCCATCACACAGGGCGCCTGGCGTGTCAAGCTTGCCAGCGCAAGAAGATCAAGTGCGATCGCACATTTCCTTGCGGCCAATGCACCAGATCCGGGTTGACATGCGCGGCGAGTACGCGCAAACAAAGAGCCCGGCATGCTGGTAAACGAGGCGTCGACAGCGAACTCAAGAATCGCATTGCGAAACTCGAGAGCCTCGTGGAGAGTCTCAGTGGCGACATGACCACCGCTCCATCGTCATCGTCGTCTGAAACACATGCTACAGATTCAGAGCCACCGGAGAAGCACCCAGCTGGATCAGGTGCAGCTCCTTCAATGCGCAAATATGTTGCAAGCCCATTCTGGACATCATTGACCAGCGAGGTGCAAGCACTGCGGGAAGCACTGGAGGAGGAGGACGCGCCCGAAGGCGACACGCCCGAGTCTGCGCCATACATGCCTACTACACCCCCAACGGGGTCTGAACTTTCCAACATCGAGTATGATCTGATTGTATGCCCGCCGGGCAAAATCTACGTAATGCCCGGTGGATTCATGGAGCCCACAGAAAGGGTCGCCAGCCAGATATTCGATGCGTATCTGACCAATGTCGAACCCATATTTCGGCTGTACCATACACCGACCCTGTCTAGATCTATGCGCGATGGTGCGCCATACCTTGGCCATCCATGGGATTCTCCCGGTAACCAGGCCCTCAAGCGCGCTGTATGGATGGCAGGTGTAAATTCCATGTCAGAGAGTGAGTGTTTCGCGATCACCGGCGAGAACAAGGCCGATGCACTCAATCATTACAGGCGACTTGTGGGAATCTCCCTTGCACAAGCCGATCTGGTGAACACAACCGACTTCGCGACATTGCAGGCCTTCGTCACGTACCTGGTAAGCATTACAAACTATACACCATTAAGAGCATCAGAGACTAATCACTCACTCAGACGGCCTCACGTTCAAGCGATCATACCAGACGCATGTGGACTCTACTAGCTCTGGTGGTTCGAATTGCCACTGCCATGAATCTACATCGCGAACCATCAGAGCACTGCACATATTACTCAGCGTTCCAACGTGAACTACGCCGCCGGCTGTGGTGGAGGATTCGCTACATCGACGTCTTCAGCTCGATAGACCGTGGGTCTGAACTGCTCATCTCCTCGGAATCGTACTCAGTTCGAATCCCAACGCTTACCAACGACGACACGTTTGACGAAAACTCGACAAGCATTCCTGTAATAGAAGGCAGAGCTACGGATTTGAGTTTCGTCAACCTCTGTTTCGATGCTTGCCATACCATTGAGACGCTGCTTAAATCGGAAGCCCGCCCCTCGGGTGAAACATGGGAGAAGCGGCATCAGCTTGCTCTCGAGTTCTCTGCTCGTGTCGATGAACGATACATGCAATACTTCAACAAGGGCACAGCCTTTGACAACTTCTGTCATGCTGTCTGCGAATCCATGAAAGCATCAATGATTCTCCGTGCAGTCAGACCCATGCAACGGTACGTCTCTTCAACGCCGCCCCGTGTGGACTCGCCATACGTCTTACGCATAGCCATGGAGAATCTCCGCGGCTCCGACCGGATCTACAACACTGAATCGGCAGGACGCTGGAGATGGCAGATCTGGGTGCAGTGGCACGCCCTTGCGGTGGCCCTCGCCGGTCTCTGCTCCATTCGCAACACACCTCTCGCCGAAGAAACATGGTATTACGTTGAACGGCAGTACGGACAATCTGAGAAATACGTCGCCGACACAAAGAATGGCATGCTCTGGCGACCAGTCGAGAAACTCTACAAGAAAGCTGTGGCATTCAGAGATGCAGTGCCACGCCAGATTCCAGCGTTCACGCCCCAGGCACAGCAATTCACCGCAAGCGATTCTGAACTCCCACAGCCGTCGTTCGATGCGCCCTCGACCACAGCTTCAAATAAGCCCTTCCAGCCATTTGGCCCTCAGTTCATGCCGTCACCTTCTTCATACCCGACCACCACCATGGATATGTCGGCACCCAGTAGCCTGCCTATGGGAAGCATGTCACTCAGCCCCTCAATGGGAACTGTGCCGGATTTCTCGAACGGCTTAGGAGACCTCGACCAATTTGCTACCGATCCCAGCTGGGTCGACTGGTCGCAGATTATGAACGACTACGCGGACAACGGAGACCTGATGTCTGGCGTCCAGTCTTGGCCTATGTTGAACTCTCAGAATCTAGATGGAAGCTTTATGTGAGAGTCTGATTGAACAATTGTTCATGTTAGTCTACAGGCGAAGCGCGGCTGGGTGGCTTACACCTTTTATACTGTACGACGGTGTTGCGATGATGTTTTTGAGACGACGGCTTCTGATATATACCCCACTCTTGGTCTGCGATGGCGAATCCTCTTTTTAACTCTATTATAGACTACTTGCAAATTTGTGATGTTCTCAAAAAGCTGTTCAAAGTCAGTCCCGGTGTACGTAGAGACCAATGCTCATCCACGACCTCACACGACTCTTCAAAGGAGTGTGCTATTCGTGTGCTATTCGTGTGCTGGTCTCGTCCGCTGAGTGCACTAGGTGTATACTCGTTCCCACTGAGAGCTTCCAATCGAAGCGCTACTGTATTTATCTACTATAGCCCCATTCCACCTAGCCTCGCAGCTATTAGGACCGAACTCACACCGCCAGCAATCCCACCTACCAACCAGAAGCCTCCTGCTACTTTACTCATCACGATACGCCTTCCCCAGCGCCGTCAAACCCCCTTCATCATCCAACATCCTCGCCCACCTCCCCACCGTCCCCGCATCCCTCATCGGCCCAAACCAAGCATACCTCTCCACCCACTCCAACCCGTCAAGATACTTACAGCTCTCCTTCGCAAAACCCTCCACATGCTCCCTCGGCAGCGGCGCCTCGGGATTCCAGTTCGTCGCCGCGAACTCGGTGATCCAGACCGGCTTGTTGGGCCCCAGCTGGTGGTACGTGCTCCAGATGTAGTCGTAAAACTGGCCCAGCGTCTCGCCGTACCAGTGGAAGCAGTAGAAGTCGATGTCGCCACCGCCGGCGCGGATCCGCGCGAGGAAATCGACCAGCCAGCCCACGGCGTGGCCTGCGTTGGAGATCCCCGGCGAGCCGCAGCGGATGCCCTGTTTGCGCAGGGGCTCGATGCAGCGCAGCCACTCCTTGGCGGCGAGTTCGGCGGTCATGTTGGACTGGTCTGGGAGTTCAGGTTCGTTGAAGGCGAGGACTGCTTGGGCGTTTGCTTCTTTGGCTTTGTTGGCGAGATCGTCGATGCCGACGTTGTTCCATTGCATCGGGGCGAACTGGAGGGAGCCGGCGTCGGGAGTGGGGTTGGGGGACCAGTTGTAGAGCCAGGAGATTTTGGAGCCGGGTTTCGTGAAGGGGAAGACGGGGCCTTTGTTGTGGTTGTCGACAGGCCAGCAGAGGCCGCGTTTCGAGGGCGCCATGGTTGGAAGGATGGTGACGTGAAATGGAGTCGAGGCTGCTTTCGAATGGGATCACAGGTTATGCAGTTATTTTTCTTGTTAGTGATGGGGCGAGCAAATACAGTAGCTGTGATATTGAGACTTCGCTTTTGTCAATTGTGAGATGTGGTCACAGATGGAAAAACCAACAAACGAGCATACAGTATGGTGAGGCAGGAAGCCAGACACGATCCAAGCATGACGTGGCCAGCGGAACTAAGTTATAGCGTGCGTAAAGATGGGGTATAAGATGGATACGCCAAGCATATTAGCAAATAACAAGAGGAAGAACGAGGTCGTCAAAAGATGTAAGAGATCGTTATCACATTGCCAAATCTATAAACTCATTGAAATCCTAACTAAGCAGGAGCTTCACCAGCGTCCACCATGGCGAGACCTGACGATTGTGCGCCATGAACCATGACAACAAGCCGAGAGTGAATCGCGCTGAACGCCATAAGCAGTGGGCAGATGAGGATCACATAACACGATGTCGTTCACCTCATCTCGATGAGAGCGGGCGGCACCACGCCCTACACAAGGGTTATCTAATGCGATCATTAGTTGATGGTCAATAGTGCGGATATCTCGCCAGGCTTACTGAGTCCAGCCCGACGAATAGTTCTGATTCGCGAATTCATCAGGGTAGGTGTAGGGTGAGGTGAAAGGATCATTGGGTACGCTCAATGAGCCATCGGTCCAAGACTGTGCTGTGAAGCCCATGTCTTGGTCGCTCAACGCACCAAGGTCGACACCGCTGCTGATCGAGGGAGCCGATGTCGGATTGGCTTGTTTGTACGCGGCGTCTGCGCCAAAGGTATCATTGTCGAAATCCATTTCCGGGAAGAGAGTGCGCATTATGTCGTCAGGAGGAGTTGCTGAGCCGCTAGATTGAGGCATTGACGGCGCATTTGAAAGTGGAAGGCCGCCTATGGACAAGAGTGGAGCGGCTTGAGCCGGCTGTGAGATAGGCATTTGCCAACTGTTGTCGAACATGGGAGATTGTTGCATGTCCATTGTCTTCATCTTGTCGTTTGGGTTGTTGTACGCTTCAAATTGAGCAGGCCAATTGATGTTACTGTTGTTGAAAGCAGACATCGCGAAGTCCGCATTGCCAAAGAAGTTAGGTGGCAAACTACGTCTATTGACCTGGTTGCTGTTGTCAGGCATCGAACCGTTGCGGCTTGGGTCTTCCTGGATACTTGGCATGCCAGGCTCAAACACGTCTTCCATGATAGGGATCTCGTCAACCTCGGATTGCGTACCAGACGAAGCTGCTGTCAGAGCGGGCTGGTTCACTCCAGAAAGATCGTGTGCGGTTGGCCACACGCCGAATGGGTTGTTGTTCGGCATGGTCTGAGAATCGCCGGTGGGGAATGCTGACCATGGATCGAAGAAGGTGTCGGCAACACTTGACGCGGGTTCCATTGTCTGAAAACCAGACTCGCTGGTGGTAGACTGTGCTGTTTCGTTCGTTCTCACGGAATCCAGGCCTGAAAAATCGACAGTGGCCAACTGGCTGTCCGACATGCCTTGGTAGTTACCAAAGAGATTGGGCCTGAGTCTCGGGGAGGCTTGCTCGGATTTCGACAAGCGTCTTGCAGTATTGAACAGTGGCATTGGGTGCGCCGCAGCAATGGCAGCCATGTTCTGCGTGTTCAACGATAGGTTGTCCATGGATCGTCTAGCAATTCTGGAAGCACTCGGGTCCTGCTTGTGCCTGGACATCGGAATCTTGTAAGGCATACCGCACTCGTGAGCAGCATGATTCTTCCGGTGTACTGGCTTATGGTGGCCATTTGCAAATACGGTGATGGCACTCTCAGACTTGTGGGATTCTAGGCGTGGCTTTTGCACTGCCGGCTTTCCGTGCGGTGGGCTGACTCCATCGTGGTCGTCTTCCTTCTTGAGCAATGCGCAAGTACATTTGCCTCCATGGGGACAGCAGCAGCCTTGTTCTTCGGTGACAGCGGCCAGGTGCGCATGGTCCTTTTCCTCGTGGTGATCTTCGAAGAAGCCGTTGGCCTTTGCCTTCTCCTCGGCCTCACGGAGATGAATGCATTTCTCTTTGGGGTGGTGTGGTTTCTCTGCTTCGCCGCATTCGCATTTGACGTGCGCGGACCTCTTCTTGCGTTCTTGACGACAGTGCTGGCATTGTGTGACAGGCCTGCCCTTCTTCGGGACTAGTATAAGTTCGCGATCTAAGATGATGGCGTCAGTCAGTGCAGCAAATCGATGCCGCAGTAGCAAATCGTACCTGTATGCGTGCATCCGCTCACTCGGTGGCCCTTGAGACATGACTGGCATGCCCATTTGGTGCCATCTGGACGGACGACCATACTCGGGCTGCGGGATTACGTGCAGGCCGCTTGTTTGCGGGATTTGCGCGATTTGCGGAGGGAGCGCCTGGGGGGTTGCAGCGAGCCTTGAAATCGAAGGGTGTGAAAATATGTTTTGGTGCTAGTGGAATATATCGTTCAAATCATGAAGTGAATCGAGGACGGGTATCTTTTGGGTATGGTATAGGTCGTGAAGGTCGAACCGGAACGCCGTTTTGTTGTGCTCGCACACCGAGAATGATGAGATTGGAAGCGAACAGCCGCACTGGGAAGAGGTTGTGAGTAGGAGACGAGAAGAGACGAAAGCGCAAGGCCTGACACACCACCAGGATGGCGGTGGCCGTAGATGGCCGCGGGTGTTGGACGTCTGGTCAACCAAAATCGAACAACCCCTCGTGCAGAGGATGTGGATGTAGGAAGAGAGAAAGCGAGCGCTCGAAGCCACCGTTGTCTGTCCGTCCGGCGGGTGCAGCACCAGCGAGCGAGGGAGCAGCCAGCCCGCCGCCCGGCGCACCGCACAACAGCAGCAGCAGCAGCAGCAGCAGCAGCAGCGCAAGCACCCACCCACGCACTACCACCACTACTGCGCGCACAACACAGCACACTCGACTTGACACAGGCACGAGCGTGCGGGACTGCGCAGTGCTCACTGGCGCCCGTTCTTCCTTGGCCGCGGGCTCTCCACACTCCCTTCCCTTCCCATCGCCTGCTGCAATCCTGTGGCCGACCCCAACCCCCAACCGTCATCTGCTTCCCATTTGATTCATCCGAGCCATCTCCTCTGCCTCGCCCGCCAAGGCGACACCATGTCTGACGCTCCTATTCAATCAGACTTTGTGCAAATTGTCACCTTTGCCTTTCGGCGTGCAACGTTGGTTTGATTACGTGGCGGCAGCCGGCACAGCTCGTTCACTACTTGCACGCACTGCATGCACAGAACTGCAGCAGGTTTTGCAGTTGCCGGCGTTGCTCAGGCATCCAATCTGCCGGCTCTCCATCTGCATCTCATCTGCAAGCTGGGCGCAAAAAGGCCGCAGCTTGCGCTTGCGCTGGAGTTCGGACGGTGCTGTACACAGCCACCACCCGAGCTCGTTCTTCTCGCACAGCCGCTGTTGCATCGCCGCCTCCCACTTGCTACTTGTAGGTCAGCAACGTGTGCCCTTGACATGCACAATCTTCTGCTAGTCGTGCGCGAGTACATCATCCCGTGCAGGCGCGCTATCGATAGATGCAGGTCGATTGCCGGACCATCTTCCGCGCAGTGTGAGCCACTGAGCGAGAGTCTATCGCCTCGAAGTCTCAGAGATCGCCTCGCTCAACCGGAGGACAGCTCTCCATCCTCCTAGTCTGCATGGCATGAAGAAACTTGGCCATCTTGGGTTAAGCTCATACAGAGCTTTCCCCTAGGTTGAGCTCTTCTCGGGAGATAGGCCTGCAATTAATACCGTGTTGTATAGACACAGCGTACGTAGTTACCGGCGGACGAGGGGCGTGTTCCTGGAGGGGTAGAGTAAACCCACGCTTGTGCTGGTAATCCGGCGCGAACGTGGGAGGGTCTTCCTTCCCACTTGGTCGTTTTGTTTTTGTTTGTGGGCACCACTCATGATGCTGTACGGAGGTACTTTCGAGGACGCCTTTGTCAAGTGACTGGCTTCACCGCTGCTTCTTCCTTTGAGTTCGTCGTTTAGGTTTCTGATGTCGTGGGATGCACGTCTCGCGTAGCTGACTCATGAAGCAACCATACGCGGTGCAAACATTGCTCGCGAGATTGCGCGCATCTGCTCGCTCATGGTCTCGACTTGAGACTTAAATGAAGGACTGCTCGTACCAGGTACCCACTCGCTTTGAATCGCATCCCAATGCCAAAGACGGTATCATCATTAGCTTGCTGCCGTCAAGCGCCACAGAAGCGTATGCAGGCTCGTTCACAACTGCTCAACGGATGCTGCTGACCACTGCAATCTGGACGGTGTTCGCGGCAAGGGTTATTGAACGCAAGAGATATGTTGGTGTGAAAATTGGAGAAGTATGCTGCTGCATGAGTATCAAGGTCTGTTTTTCATCCGTGCAGACGATTGCAAAGGTGAGGCCGAGATTTGGGACAGAAAACGACAAGGTCGCTCCTTCCTTCTCTTTCCTTCCGACTTACAAGTTACTTCGAGCATTATCCTTAACACGATACAATAGATTATACTTCCGTTCAATCTCCTCCTGATTCCATACTCTGTAACCTTCCTGTGACCCCTCTCATACTAAATTTATCTTACATCTGCTAAATGTCCCAGGGGACGCACTCACGGCGACGACAGGATCTTGTCAATACAACACGAGTGGTTGATTGTACGAGAGCGGATCCATCTCCACTCTACTACGGCCAGATCTTATCTCCTCGTTCATCATCTCCGTCATTTCCTCTATTCCCCCGCGCGGATGCCTTGGCACATTGCGTTCACCTGTGGCAAATCTTAAGCTCTTTCCCGATAGAACTCTTGGACGACGCAGATGCCAATATACCTGCTATCACTCAACAGGAAGGTAGGGGAGGCTGAGAACATCAAACACCGCTTGTTATCTGGGAGAGCCATGCGTTCACCGAGTTGGCCACAGGTGGCCATGCAACCTACTGCACAGAGCCACAGCGATCTACATATTTGCCCTCCACATCCGGCATAGAAAGAGGTCTCTGCCAAAGAGATGATGTACCATTTGCATGGTCTTTCAATGGAGCTTCTTGGTACCAAGATCTCGCAAGCTAGTTATCCTCCTTGGTCCTGATAGACAAGAGTGCGCATCGCTCTACTGAGGCCGATCTCATCATATAAAGTCGTCCGTGGCCCCATAGATGTATCCACTTCATGACCTCCAACGAAGTCCAATCATATATTGCCCAATATGTGGTCTGGTCTACTGACTTCACTCCTTGTGGCTGTGGTAGCTGCTGCGCCTACCATCGAGCGACGAACTGGCGCTACTGGCTATGAGGGTTACAAGGTTCTTCGGATGGAGACTGGTGGCCAGCTAGAGAAGGTGAAGGACATGCTGTCTGCGTTCCAGTACGACGAATGGACCCACGACGCTTCCAGATACATCGACTTCTCTATCTCGGCTAAGCAGGCTGAGCAGTTGAAAGAGCTGGGTGCCTCTTTTAAGGAGATCCACAGCGATTTGGGAAAGGACATCGTCGAAGAAAGTAAGCCATGCGACTACAAAGGTACACACTGAGAAACGATCTAAATGATGACTTCACAACTTAACTAGCTGGTCTAGGAAAAAACAAGACTGGAGATTTGCCTGATATCTCTTGGTTTGATGGATATCATGCTTTCGCGGACCATCTAGATTATCTGGACGATCTTGTCGATGCTTTCCCGAATTCAGAAAGCTTTATCTCTGGCAAGTCGCTCGAAGGTCGTCCGCAAAAGGGCATTCACTTCTGGGGCAAGAATGGCAAGGGGAAGAACAAAGCGATCTTATGGCATGGTACCACACACGCTCGCGAGTGGATCTCCGCGATGACGGTCGAATATCTTGCCTATCAACTCATTGATGGCTATGGCAAAGATGACCTCATCACTTCGTTCCTCGACGACTACGACTTCTACTTGATCCCATTTGTGAACCCAGACGGTTAGATGCTCCCTCCTACTCCATTTTGGAGCGTGCTAACTCATATGAACCACACAGGCTTTGTCTATAGCCAGACTCAGGATCGCTTGTGGCGTAAGAATAGGCAGCCACCCCTCCCCGGTGCCAACCAGTCGCACCCATGCTGGGGTGTCGACTTGAATCGCAATTGGCCTCACGAGTGGGATACCAACCCTCAGGGCTCATCCAACAATTCTTGCACTCAGACCTATCGGGGCGAGTTTCCAGGCTCGGAGCCTGAGATGGCAGGGATGGCAGGCTTTGCAGACAAGCTTACCAAATCGCAAGGCATCAAGCTATTCATCGACTGGCACAGCTACTCACAATTGCTACTCACTCCCTACGGTTACAGCTGCGAGGACTTCCCCGAGACCAACGACGAGCACATTGCGTTGATGGAGGATGTCGCCGAAGCTATCTACGCAGTTCACGGCACGAATTACACTGCGGGACCAGGCTGCGAGACCTTGTATCCCACCAACGGTGCGAGCTACGACTATGCTTACGATGTGAACGGCGCAGAGTGGGCGAGCCTCATCGAGCTAAGAGACACCGGGGACTATGGCTTCATCCTGCCTCCTGAGCAGATTTTGCCGAACTGTGAGGAGATCTGGGCTGGAATTAAGGTCATGCTTGCGAGATTGTAAAGCAACATGGTAACGACACAGTACTTTACATACGCCTTCTGTCGTCGTCATGATGGCTGTCTCTGACTCAGGGTTGGCACGCATGGTAAGAGATTCTGATTTTAGATGATGATAGCAAACTTGAGGCTCCACGTGTGCGAGATGGGGCTCCGAATGTTTCAAGCAAACTATTTTGATATCCGTGTATGTTGTTGGTCTCAAAGAAAATAATCCTCTTAAAGTGGTTTGTCAGCAGCTTGAAAGTGGCAGCCCCCATACGTAAATTTATGCAGTGAGACCCTGTGTGATAAGAGCGATAAACAGGCGTGAATTGCGTTGGGTGGGGTCGGCGGCTCTGACGCACTGTCGATGACAAAGTATAGTAAAAGAAGATCACTTTCCTGTCTTCTTAGCCCGCGAGCAAAGATACCTTCTTCGCCACACCTCACCAAACAAGCCTTCAAGTACTCCTTGTCGGCTACTATACCACCAATTCCTGGGTGACCAATACACTACCCAAACGAAACCTTTCCTCGCCACACTTTTTTCTGATTACTTGGACCCCACATCGTCGACGAGACGAGACATCTACACCAACTCACGACGAGTACCACGCACGACGTACTAGCAAAAATGGCGTCCGCCGCCCCCTCTGCCCATCCATTCACCTGCAACACCTGCCAGGTCGCCTTCCGCAGCAGCGACCTGCAGCGCACGCACATGCAATCCGACTGGCACCGCTACAACCTCAAGCGTCGCGTCGCCTCCCTCCCTCCTCTCACGTCCGAGATCTTTGCCGAGAAGGTCCTTGCGAACAAGGCATCCGCCGCTGCCACTGCTGCCCGCGCCAGCTTTGAGAAGAAGTGCGATCCTTGCGACAAGGTCTTCTTCTCCGAGGGAGCGTTTGTCAACCACATCGGCTCGCAGAAGCACAAGACTGCGGCGGCGAAGTATGCCAAGTACAGTAAGCATGGAGGTGATCAGGCGACCGAGACCGAGAGCATGACTGGAAGCACTTTCTCGCTGGGCGAGCCTTTGGAGACTGGTAGCGCCAGAGAGGAGATGGAGGATGAAGAGATGGACGAGATCGCCGAGCGCATGAACTCGAGCGGTCTGCAAGCGGCGCAGAACCCCATGTTTGGCAAGACTCAGGGCCAGAACAACGCTATGGACGTCGAGCAGCGTAAGAATGCAAACGGTGTTATGGGTGTCAATGCCACGGAGCAGATGGAGATTGACGAGGACTACGAACACAATGCGGATGTCAACCAGTGTCTGTTCTGCAACTACGTCTCGCCGACCATGGACTTGAACATCAACCACATGGGCAAGCAGCACGGCTGGTTCGTGCCTGAGATGGAGTTTTTGGTCGACATGAAGGGACTGATTAACTATCTGAGCGAGACCATTCAAGTGCTCCACCAGTGTCTGTACTGCCACAAGCAAGTCCACACAACTTCCGGTGTACAGACTCACATGAGGGATCGTGGTCACTGCATGATCGCATACAGCACCGAGGACGAGCAGATGGACATTGGCGAGTTCTACGACTTCCGCGCTACATACGAAGACTCCGAGTCCGATACTGAAGGCGAAGACGAGGAGACCGAAGGTGGTGTACAACTTGGCCGCAAGCGTGCCACCAAGACCACTATCACAAACGAGGATGGCGAAGAACAGACAGACTCCGAGGAAGATGACGAGGGTTGGGAAAGTGACGGATCAGACTCCTCAGTGCCGACTGATGAGATCACCTCTGTTCCTGTCGATCGCGAGCCTAAGCAGAAACGTCGCCAGGGCAGCAAGCACAAGAACTCCGATGGCTATCATTCACACGCACACAGTTCATCGCAGAACGCATACAGAGACGAGTTCGAGCTGCACTTGCCTTCTGGACGCACTGCTGGCCACCGTAGCCTGCGTACCTACTACCGCCAGAACTTGGTCAACTACCCTACAGCCAACGAGCGCGCCGAGATGCTGTTGCTTGAGAACCAGCGTCACGACTCTGATGATGAAGGCGACGACAAGCAGGTCGCCCGCTCCTGTCGCGACAAGAAGGGCAGAGCACTTGTCTCGAGAGGCAAGCTCGGCATGGTCGGTGTCAGCGACGAGAAGAAGAAGGAAATCGCCGCGCTCGAGAAGAGACAGCTCAAGCGTATCCAGAGGCAGCAGGCCCAGTACCAATGGGGCAAGGATAAGAGAGGCAACAGCCAGAAGCACTTCCGCGACCCACTTCTGCAGTAGTGGCGTGGCAGGTGTTGGAATGCGTTGTTTCTTCATGTCTTTTGCTCAAGCATTGGTGTGGCGTTCATGCTGCATTGACTGGCGTTGCTGAAGGATTGCGATGGCCGCTGGGCCGATTAGGTGGCAAGGTGGTTATGACGGATAGATCATGAGCAATTTCACGATGACTTCTCCTTTGCGACATTCTTTCACATGCATTCGCGCCGTGGAGCCTGACGCTTAAGCATGAATATTTGTTTCCGGGCCGGCGCCCCGTGGAGAGTATCAGGACGTGTTTATCTTCATGCCTGATGACGCTAGCCCAATGTCTCGCTAATCGCAGGGCAGATTTTCGGGCCATAGCCGTATGGCGACTAGTCATGTAGGCGTAGAGATAGCAGTATACCAACTCATCGCGTGGGGGTCGAACACGTAGATCACACTGCAATAGCAGCAACAGGTAAGTGACAGCACTCATATGACAGCCTGACTGTCGCAGTGCAATCGGCGATTGCTTGCTCTGTCTGTAGACAGTCATACTGCCAGGAGCAATCTTCCACCTATAGTGGTGACCCGTTATCAGCACACACACGTGAGCCTGCAGGAACAGCGCAGGTCACATGGATTGTTGGCGCATTGCGTCAAACATCGCCCATGACTTCATGCTTGGGCCGCGCTGCGCCTGATTTCACCGCTCGACCAGAACTGCATCTGTCTATCTATACATATGTAAGAAATCGAGCAGCTTGGACCTCGTCTGTGCCACCGGATTCCACTTCCCACGCAAGTTCCAGCACACGCATTCGCATTATCACCTCCTACCGCTTTCTCGCTCGTTCCGAGACCATTCCCACTTTTAGCTTTCTGCAGGTGTCGCGCGCGGCTGGCGCGGTCCGGCCAGCGGTGTGGCTTTAACCTAAGGCAGCCTTTGAGAATCAGGCCCGGCCTCTGATTACCTCCTTCTGCCCTGCCAACGAACCCTTTCACCGCAACCAATTGTTTCAATCGCATCCGCTGCTCCCCGAACTAACGCCAGGTGCTTTGCAAGTTTCTTGCGCTTCTTGCAACCTCACACCCTCTCTCACAACCCGGACACAGCAATTCAAAAAAAATACACCATCATGGAGCTCACCGAAATCGAACGCCAGCGCCGCGCGCTCGAGGAAAACGTGCAGAAACTCCGGCAAAGCTTAAAACACTGGCAGACCTGGGAGGCCGAATATGAGGGTCTCAAAGAGGAACTCATCGCCACCGGACCCGAAGAATTAACCGCCGAAGCTGTTTCTGAGATCTGCAAGACCTACGGCGGCGCTCTTGTCACCGAAAAGGAAATCCTGGAACTCGCTGGCCAAGCCGACTCGGATTCGCCACCGCGGCGCCGCGGGCAGATTCTGGGCCAGATTTCGCGCCGGCAGGAGTATGTGCAGCGCAACATCGACACGATTTCGAGGCAGTTTTTCGTTGCGGAGGGGAAGTTGGAGGAGTTTGCTTTTGCTTCTGTGACGGCTTCGGGCGTTTATGGGGATGGGATTGGTGAGGATGAAGATGAGGGCGCGCTGCCTTTGAGTGAGATTCACGAGGAGCTGGACGACGACGATAATTTCGTCAGAGGCGAAGTGAGGCGTCCTGAAGAGGCTACGGGCAAAGTGCTCGAGAGGCTGAGGATGGCTGGTTTGAGCGAGAAGGATTTGGGAGCATCTGGTGCGAAGACCGACAGCGTCGAACCTGCTGCGCCTACTTCGCCTGCTTCGCCTCAGCGTTCTTCCGCCATCAAATCGCCAATTGCGAGTGCTGCACCTGCGACCGACTCTCAGAGCCCTGAGCGACCTGCGATCCGCAAGAAGTCGGTTTCTTTCTCTGCAGACACCAAGGAGGGAGAGACGATGGAGCGCTCAAATTCCGAGGAACGCAAGAAGTCTGTGTCATTTGCAGACAAGGTCGCTATTGCTCGTGCAGCACCTCCGCCAGACACCCGATCCGTCTCTTTCTCGAAAGATGTGGAAGAGATTCCTGTGTCGAATGCTGCCAGCAAAATTCCTCCAGACCCATCGGTCCAGCAGATCCCCATCAACACCGACCCTGACAGCCAGAATCACTTGCGTGGCTACTTCAAACCTGGTGACAAGGTTTTCGAATTGAACGAGGACGACGAGACCACCCAACCACACATCGTCATGCCTGAGGGCGAGTCTGAAGAGGATGCCGCGATGCGACGTGAAATGCTCAATTACCACCTCAACGAAGTTAACAACGTGGTGGCGACGATGCAACTCGACGATCCTGACGATGACGACGACGAACATGACGACAGCCACTCCGAATACACAACATCAGAATACCAAGACGAGGATACACCATACACCAGTGGTCTCTCCGACTCCGATGCCGAATCTGAAGACGAGTTTGGGCGTTCAAAACGTCCTGCCGTCACAGATGCCTATCGCGATGAGATGGAGGCCCTGAAAGCCCGCCTCATCGGCAACCTGGGCAAGATTGCTCTGCCAGACGAAGTAGAGGGAGACGAAGCGGATGCCGAGATCGATCCCGCCGATGCTCGCCGTCTGGTCATCAGGGAGAAGCGAAGCTCCATCATAAGCAACAGTTCCGATGGCGAGAAGAGGCCATCCGTTGCAGGCAAGAAGCGCGTCTCTTTCGCCGAAGCCCTCGACGTAGCCAAGCCCAGCTCTCCCCCCCACAAGGCCAACAAGCATATTGAGGGTGAAAGCGTGCCTCCTATTGTCGGAGGTATCGCCGAACGAACTACCGCAGCCTCCCACTCTCTCCCCGCCGCCACACCACCAGCCAGTTTCTCTCGCTTCAAGCAAGCCCGCGCAAAGGCCGTGCCAGCCGACGAAGAGGTAGACACTCGATCTGGTGCTCCCACAGGACCTCCAGGCATTCCCATGGCAGATCAACTACTTGAGCGCACTCCCGCAACCGTTAAAGCGCCTGACGCAGATGGGTATGACCCACTGCTGGCGCGCAGAGAGCTTGCTTCGGAGTACTATCGCCGACGCAACGACATGGTTCGCGAGCAAGGTGGCTTCAAGGTGCAGAAGGACGAAGACGAAGACATGGGCGAGTTGATGGAGGAGCGCGACAATGGGCAGGTGAAGAAGGTCAGTCGCTTCAAGGCGGCTCGTTTGGGTAGATAGAGAGGAACGAATCATTGTTAAGAATATGGCGCGTTTGTGAAGGATTGGCGCTGGCCGCGCCTGGAATGCATGCATGGTAGACTAGCACTGACAAATGTGAAATGCGAATATGATCTATGAAAAGACACAATCTCGTTCAGCAGAGCATGTCGAGGCGAAGCACTCTATACTGATGCATTCAAACTACGCAGAACCAATCGAGGTCTCTTCACAACACGTTACGTCGCGATCTTTCTCTCGCTCCGCAATTTCTTTACCCTTCGCCACAAGAGCACGACATTCGTCTATCCTTCCAAGACACTTCCGAACGAGGTGATGGCCAACGCCGAGCATTCGGATATAGCCATCAAGGGCTCGTGTATAAAACGAGATGCTTTCGTCGGAGCACCCCTGATGTTGCAAGGCTTCTCCCATCGACACCTGGCATGCTAAATGATCGGTATGGTAGGGGGTCGCTATCGCATCACAGGCTTTTCTCAGTATAGAAGCCGCTTCTCCATATTTTCTTTGGGCCAATTTGACCTTCCCGAGCGCCAGCAAAGCAGACTGCGATCTAAAGTCAGCAGCGCCATAGACGGACACGACATCGCTCGCCTTTCTGGCTACAATCTCCGCTTCTGCGAACTTCCCCTGCTTCCGCAGCGCTCGACAAAGGCCTCTAGAGAGTACTTGATGGGAAATGCCGAATGGATCATCGCATTCCCCCAGTACTTTTGTCAATATTTCTTCCGCCTCCCCATTCCGATTTTGCTTCATCAGGACCACGGCCAGGTTGAATTTGACGTGCATCGTCGAGCCGTTTTCCACATCGCTGGAGTTCAGTAAGAGATCTTGAAGCATCTGCTCTGCATCGCCAAGCTTTTTGTGATGCTGAGCAAGAATTACGGCCAGCCAATTCTGACAGAACTCTTTGGTTTTGATGCCTCCAATCGCCAGAGGCTCGGGCTCATTATTGAGAATTTGAAGCAGCAGTGCTTGTGCAGCATCATACTTGCGTTGGCCTATTAGGATCCGGGACCGTGCGCCGAGACTCCTCGCGTATGCTATTGGGTTGATGGAGCGCCGTCTCTGGTAGTGGTTGTGCGCAAACGAGTGCAGATCATAGGCACAGTCGACTCGTCCAATGACCTCGAGATAGGCAACAAGGTTTTGCGCAGACTCGGCGAAACGTGCTGTTGACGAATCGTCGCCAGCGCATAGTGTTCTCACTCTGGAGAAACACGTCGCGATATGCGAGGCCAGACGTCCACCCATTGTAGGGACCTCGCTCGTGGCTGGGCACAGATGTCTCAAGTACTTCCATGCAGCGAAACAGAACTTGACTCGTTCGGTGTGTTCCAGCCTCTCCATGCTCCAAGCATGCACAAGCTTATGCATTGAGAACGCTGCGTTTTGGCTGTTCCACTGTAGAAGAGAGTACAGTTCCAAGGTCTCCATGCCGTCATCGATCCTTTCTTGGAGTGAGCTTGTGGATTCTTGGACAAATACCACCGACGCCAAGATACTCGAAGCTTTATGATAGTCAGAACTGAACAGTTCTGGGACAATGTCGCTTGGGTTTAAGAATGCTATCAAAGCCAACAAATTGCAGGCTCCCAGGCACCGCCTGGAGATCGCAGCGTAGGTGGTTTCCCACGTAGTCAGCACACTCTCTCCGTACTGATCGATGTGCTTCTTGGGCCTTCGAGCCAGCAGTGCCTTCTTTCACTCGGCGTACTCAACGAGATAGTTGGCCGGATGAGCCCTCAGGCGACGTGTACTGGCTACGTATGCGGCCGCAAGGCTGACGGCGAGAGCAAAGTGACCGAGTTCCGCAGTTACCGCATCAATCTCCTTTTGTGTTTCGAGGTCTGGACTTTGGAGGTTCATGCGACGGATGAAGATGTCTCTAGCCTCGTCAGGCGTGAGCTCTGCCACTTGCACGGCCTCCAACTCCGTCATATCTTTTGCAGACTGCACTCTTGTAGTAATCACCACGTCTGCCGACGCGGTATCCACGAGATAATTCTGCAAATTGATATATCCGTCCGAGTCCGCGTCTTCTATACTGTCGGCACTGTCCAAGACGAAAAGGTATCTCCCAGTCTTGCGCTGGCACCACTGTCTTATCTCAGAGACGCAGGTGCCGATGTCAACATCTTCTTGATTTTGCCGAAGCAGAAGCTTGTGCATTCGCCTGTAATCAGCCTCTAGCCGGTCTTTGGACCCGGCATCGATCCAGAATACAGCTGGGTAATCGTCTTTGAAGACTTCAATGTAGTTCAGCATTAGCTGCGACTTGCCGGCTCCACCAAGACCGCATACTACAAGAATCTTGCAAGAATAGCCGCGCTCCTCCAAAGTGTCATGCAGCCTCTCCTTGACTTGCGTATGGAGCGCAGGTCTGGGCACGTAGCTTACGACTTTTCGAAGTGCGGTACTACTGTAATGGCCTGCGAACTCGGGCTGCTCGGCAGTATGAACATCTGGAAGACCCAAGTTAGGCAGAGTACAGCGTTTCGCACGACCACTTTCGTACCGATTTTGATGTGGTTGGTGTGATTATCGCCGAGATATAATCTTGAGCTATCGCGCCCGGTTACGTTGGTGAAGATGTGGCCTGCTCGAGTTGACAGACTTGGACTCGCAGCAGATCCGGGCTCCATGCTTCCTTTGGTCTAGACAGCATGAAACTGTGCAGAGTGGGCATCCAGGCTTATAGCACGTCTGCCATTTTTGATGGCAACAAGCATCGCCGGCAAGGAAGGAGGATGCCTTGGGTGCATCTCCTCACGGGTGGCGGTGGCTTGCATGGCTTTATGCGCGTGAATCACAGCTGCGTTGCGCCACTGCTATGAATGCAGCAATTACAAGGTCTCTTAGTTAAGCGCTGGCTCTTTCTTGCATATAGGGAAACATATGTTGATGACGATGCTCTCAACGAAGTACACGTCTCTATAGAAAGACATCTTCATTCCTCATAGCGCCAACCCCGCTCAATCTTGCCCTACAGTACACCGCAGCACGTTCGAGAGCACTCTGACTCCGGTTCTCGTCCTGACCTCTACCTTCTTGCACATGTAACCCTTGGCATCAATTCCCGATTACTGGTGATAGCTGGAAACTCTATGGAGAAAGAGGTCGGAGGCAATGGCCGATTCGACGCAGTCCGCAGCGGCACCACGCCAACACATCTCTGTAGCTTGTGCGGCGTGTCGGAGGAGTAAGATCAAGGTACGAGTTTCGAGGTCTCACTCATGCATTTCGACTCCTAATTGTATTGTGATATAGTGCGATGGTAAACAACCGTCATGTGGCCACTGTGCTGCCAAAAGGCGTAGATGCGTATTCAGTGGCAACGTTGACAGAAGGAAGTATGTTAACGACGACTAGTATTCCATGTACTTTGGCGTATGCTAATTCCGCGATGCAGGATCTCTCTCCGCAAGAGCGTACAAGCGTTTACATCTCGTGTAAAGCAGCTGGAGCAGTTCATTGTTTCTCAAGGCCTGCAAGTACCAGAATTTGATCCACGCCATGCTTCGACAATAAATTCTCTCATCGCGGCTTATCCGCCAGAACCATCCGGTGACATGCCATGGTCTGCTACAGAGTGCGATTCAGGGGCGGTGGAGTCAGTGCCCACTGCTCATTCAACACGAGTTGACGAGGCCATGATAGTTCAGCCGGGCCAGCCGCAGCACTCGGATCACCCTAGCTTCTGCGGAGACGAAGCAAATAATTACGCTCTCGGACATGCCAATAATGATCAGGTGGATCTACCTATCGAATTTGATCTAGACTGGATGTTGGGTCTGACCAACTCAGACAACCCATATGGTACTTTCGATATGAACACATTGGGGTCCACAACTTTTGGGGGTCTCACAAACCATACGTCTGGAGTGCCATCTATCTTCGACGATGGTGAGCTCAACGAGAATGACCATCACGATGTGCCGATCGCAGACGATGATGCCTCATCTGACGAGGAAGATCACAAGGAAGTGACAGGCCTTATTTCTGATCGCATCGGTACTTTGCTTGATGCAGCCAAAGGCAACTGGAGGTTTTACGGGGCTACTTCCAATCTGCCTCTGTCAAAAGACAGGCATGTCCTGCAGCTCGAACCTAGGAGCACTACGCAGCAGCAGGCACGCATCGCCGCTCAATTGGCTTTTCTGGAATTAAACCATCCTTTCGATGCTCAACTCGTTCAGCACTTGATCAGATTGTATTTCACTTGGCAGAACTCTAGCTTACATATTGTGGACCAACATGCCTTCGAGCAGGCGCGAGACTTGCACATTCGTACACGGGAGAGGACGACGGTTTACACTGAGTTTCTGGTCAACGCCATGTCAGTATCCCAATGTTTCTCGGCCATCATCGACACTGACACATCTTCAGGTGCGCAGTTGGTGCGACTTTCGAGAGTCACCCGAGTTCAGGTCTTCCGAAACCTTTGCCAGAATACTTCGCCAGTAGGGCAAAAGCCATCTTGGAGATTGAACTTGACGAGCCACAGGTGGCCACAGTGCAAGGTCTGGCTGTGTTGAGTAGCTATGAAGCTGCTGCAACTCGCGATACCCGAGCTTGGGTTTTTAGCGGTAAGCCAGCAATTGATAAGCACGTAGCTATCTACACGTCCGCTAAGCTAACGTACTGTCTCTGCTCAGGAATGGCTATTCGCTTGTCCCTGACGCTAGGTCTACACATAAGTACTCGCAGATACGTAGAAGAAGGCAAGATGACGGCCGCCGAAGCTAATGCTCGCAATGTCACTATGTGGGGCAGTTTCTTGAACGACTGGTGCGTATGTCATTTGATGGGCAAATGGCAAAGCCATGACTAACAGTATCATCAGTGGCTGTGGCTTATATCTGGGCCGACCGTCTTATACAAACGTCCAAGACATTTCCAGCGACAAGCCTTACCTTAGCGAATTTTACAATCAGCCCTTACTTTGGACGGGGTATGTATCATCCGATGAGCAAGCTGCTCCTGGTCTTATATCTTTTCGCGATCCGCAAGCTGTTCTCATGGACAGATGGGTAACGTTGTACGAGATCATGTCCAAGCTTGGCTACAGCATGTAAGTGATCATCACACAGATATGGTTCTCGAATCTCGGCTGACATGTTAAGGTACGTCTCGGCAGACGCATCTAAGGCCGAGCTCCAAGCTTTGGGTCAGCGAACGCTCGATCGATTACTTGAGTGGCATTTTACTTTGCCAGATGAGCTAGTAATCGACATGGCTACTTTAGAGACAACTAGAGTCCTACCACACGTCTTGGTTTTACAGTGAGTGGCCGCACCTTCCCTCTTGTTGTTATGTATATGACTGACTGGCAAAAGCATGTATTACTCCTTACTAGTAATCATCCTACACCGCCCATTCTGTTCGAAGAACTACGTCCAACCGAAGCCATTAGTTGGTCCCGGTCCTCAGCATGCACGAGAGATGTGCGTCTCGCATGCTGTGAACATCTCCAGACTACTTGCCTGCTACAAGCGGTTGTACACTCTGCGTCGAGCCAGTAACCAGGTGGTACACACAACTTTCACAGCAGCATTGATACTGGTGTACGCGATCGTCTCTCGAATTACGGTGGGAGGATACGACGATCTACACACGCCCTTGGATATCTGCTGTGGCGCGCTGGCTGATCTGGGACAAGCGTTCAACAATGCCAGCAGAGCTCTTGAGGTCTTGCTTGCGGTCAAGAGGTCGTGGCAAGCGAGGATGGTGTCCAAGATCTAATACACGGTGTACTCTACATTGAGGAACAGCTACCGTACCATCCGTACTGTATTCTCACAGGTATGCTATCGAAGATCGCCGAAGGGACACAATCTCATCCTTGAAGTTCACATCTGTTCTCGATAGGATACAGATGCTCGTCCCGTCGTGGTGTATGCCGAGTGATTGGGGCATTCGAAGTTCTCCACCTTCTTCGAGAGACAGCCGTCAACCATCGTTGCGTACTCCTTGCCTACTTGCGTCGTTTTAATGGCATTGTTGCAATTGCGGCCACCAAGCCTCAACCTACACGAACTCGAATCCACCCTCCTTGAGCACGTATTTGCCATCCTTGAACACCCATCGAGTAGGGTCATCCTCTGAGCTCAGCTCCCCTGCTCTCTCTACACCTGCTCGGGCTTCGGCACTGACCACAAATGCTCGTTGGTCGAAGCAGATCCTCCACTGACGACAATTCCTGAACCAGTAGCTTGCTGAAATAACGGCCTTAAAAACGTCGCCGAAAGTCACGCCTACAGTCTCGTCGGCCGCGTGACAGTCGTAATCATACATACCGGGAGTCACGATGTGAAGCGACGTGACGGGTGGTTGGGTAACCAACATGTTGTCGAGACCAGAGAGTTTGGATCCATTCTCTGTCCATGACCATATCGAGTCGCGCATAACCATCCAATCGTTGAAGAATATGTTCCGGGGATCGAAACGACCCGCTGCGTACTCGACCATTCCATGATATTTCGCTCGGTAGATTTCTGGATCAAGCTGAAGGGCTGGATGGAGAACGCAACAAGTAAAGTCACCAGTTTCGCGCTTTCCGGCGGCTTCAGCAGTAGCGATTTGCTGCACTGCCCTGGCGCCGGAAAGCAGAGTGCCGCTTTTGGATATCACGAGTTTTGGGCGCGGCAGTTTTGGCGTGAGAAATAAATTTTTCCGCAGCTTGTGAGAGTTGTCGATGGTTTCCTTCAGAGTACGGCACACTTGCATGGCGCGAAGTAGATCGTACATGGGGAGGTGGCTGAGAACTTACTCACAGAGCTCAACGATGCCGATGACTTTCTCGATCGGAGCAGCCTTGCGGGCGCGTTTGTTGGCGATGGCGAATTCAGAGCTGGTCAAGGAGGTAGCGAATGGGTCGTCGTCGGCGGTAGAGGATAGCCTTGAGGCGTCCTCGTTGTCGGACCTTGAGCGCTTATGGGTTGCCATGATGAGTTGCTGTGAGTGCTGATGAGCTGGAGTTTTGGGCTGCAGCGGCGGTTGGCGTGTTTGAAGTTGGATAATGACCCGGTGATACGAGTAGACGACGTGGGTGGTCGGAGGGTTAGATAATGTGCCTGTGAGGTGACTGCGGCATTTGAGCGCGAGTGAGCGAGTGAGCGAGTCTTCAGAAGGAACATGAAGTCTACTCACTTCTTGCTCCGCGCAGCTCACTTATGGATGCTCTCTTCTGGATGCTCACTCTTCGCATCTCACACTCCTCAATTCTCATTTCTCATTTCTCACTTTTTGCTGCTCACACCTCACTCCCTCTCCGTCCAAATCATGTCGGATCGTTCTCGACTAAACAGTCACATCTCGTGATTGTGCATGTGCTTAACAGCTGTTCTCGAACCAGAACACATCCCATGAATGTGCATGTGCATAACAGCTGTTCTCGAACCGGGACGCCCTGGATTTCCATGTAAGCCAGCCAATTCAGATAATGCAATACATAGTACCTGATAAGAACCGCAGGTCGCGAGCACTGCCTATATTTAGACCTCACTTCATGGTGCCCTAGATTACACACGTAGTATACACTAATTTATACATCCCATATTGTTCACTTACAATTCCACTCCACCTCTTACAAAGGCTTCACACCCTTATGAATCGCCGCAATGCCAAAGCTCAAATCCTCCCACCCCTCCTTGCCCACTCCCTCCGACGCAGCGCCCTCACGCCCTTGCCCAGGAACCACAAAGCCCGCCTCGCGAATCATCTGCGCGAAATCCTCCTGCTTCGGGAAGCGCTCGATGCTCTCCACGAGGTACTGGTAGCTATCCCTGTCCGCCGCAACGACCTGTCCGATCAGCGGGATCGCGCTAAAAGACCACCTCTTGTACACGGCGTTGAAAAGCGGGTTGTTCAAGTTCGGCGCGAACTCCAAGCAAGCGAACACGCCGCCGGGCTTCAGCACGCGGAAGGCTTCGCGCAGCGCAACGTCCTTGTGCGTGAAGTTCCTGATGCCGAAAGCGACGGTGTACAAGTCGATGCTGGCGTCGGGGATGGTGTGCAGATTCTCGGCGTTGGCCTCGAGGAAGTCGACGCGGCCGGCGGCGGCGTAGGGCGTTTGCGAGAGGCGCTTGCGGCCCTCGGCCAGCATCTCCGGGTTGATGTCGGAGACGGTGACGTGGGCGGTGGTGTCGCGGTTGAGGGTGGTGGCGTGGTCGAGCATGCGCATGGCGATGTCGCCGGTGCCGCCGGCGATGTCGAGGATGCGCTGCTGCTCGCGGGGCTGCTTGGGATCGCGGGTGTTGGGGTGGATGCCGGGGTTGAGGCTGCGCACGAAGTGATCTTTCCAGAGGCGGTGGATGCCTAGGGACATGAGGTCGTTCATGGTGTCGTAGCTGCTGGCGACGGAAGAGAAGACGGAGGCGACTATGCATTGATGGGTTAGGGACTGTCCTGTGACCTTTGTGGTATTCTCAACATCGCATGCTCACCTTTCGAAGCCTTCAGGCTCTCAGCAACAGTCTCATAGCCAAAGTGAGTCGTCTTCTCGGCCTCTTTCCTCTGTTGTTCGGGAGTCTGTAGTGACCTGGCCGTGGAAGCGAAAGACCTCTTGCAGCTGTTGCACATCCATGCCGCCGTCGGTTGCTGAGCGACTCGTAGGCGCTTGGAAGCGCGGGAGATGTGTGAAGACATGATTGTGTCGTGTAATAGCACAATGGATAGTTTCCCGCACGCCTTTCGGAAGTTCACATGAAGCCAGGTCTGGATGGAGGGCTCACTCAACTTCTTAGCGTCACGCTAGGCAAGATTGGCTCGGGGTTTGGATGTTTCGATCGTATGCCGCCATGGGAACAATTTACATTTATACATGGCCATCATTGACGAGGGAGCGACGGAATACATGGCTCTTCATCTGCAATCCTCACACAGCAGTAAACACCAGTCATTCCAATCATCAGTGACTGCATCTCGTTCCAAATAATAAGTAGCCCTCGAACTCGGGCCCAGATAGATACATGCATGATCTACTTGCTCTCCTCCTCCCAGCAATACACCCACCGACAAATGCAACATCATCACCACAAATCACCTTCCTTGTCATCATCCCACAGCTCCTGCTGATAGTCCTTAGTCTGCCGCTGCCCATTCGTCGAGCCATGGCCCAGATAATCGTGCGTGCTAGCCACGCTGTATCCCTTCCCTCCGTTCCCATTCGATTTGCCGCTATGCTGAGATTGCTGGTTGTATGAGGAGCCCGAGGAGCGGTAATCGGGCCATTCGTTGGCGCTTGCCGAGTCGTCTTCGGGAGACGATGAGCGTCGATCGGAGCGATCGTGATCTTGCGATGGCCTGGATGCACCGGCAGTCGCGTGGTTGGGGTTAGGCGACTGCGACTGCTGCTTTTGAGCGCCTTCCTCCTGGCGTTTGGCATCGGCCTCTTTCGATCCTACCTGGAGCAGCTGGTAGTTGTTAGCTATGGAGTTCGAGGTCAAGTATTATCACATGTGCTCACCTCTTGCCACTTCTGGTATTCACTGTACTCCGATGGCTGTGCCGCCTTCTCGCGCGCTCTCTGCTCCTCTTGCTCCTTCTTCCGCTGTTGCGCAGCCTTCTGCTGGGGACTTGCCGGTATTTGCATCTGCGGGTGCATCATTTGCACCTTGGCCAGATAAGAGTACATGAAGTTGCTCAGCAACACTTGCGAGTACAAAGCTCTCTTCGGATTTGCCAGCTTGATGTGAGCCATTCGGTAGATTGCGCGCTCCTCCAATATGCTGAAGCGAGTCCAGTTGTAATCGATATCCGGCTTGAGGATACGAGCTGGAGGCTCTGGCGTTGGACTGCGTTCGGACTTGCGCTTCTTTGCCTTCAAGTCGGTATCTGACGTCTTCTTCTTGCCACCGCCGAAGATGGCTGACAGCAGACCAGGTTCCTTGCCCTCTTTTTCTTCTTTGCCGCCCTTGTGCTTGGAAGAAGCTTTCTTGCTCTCCTTCTTGCGCTCATCCTCGAGCTTGATGTCATCGCGACTAAGTACAATGCTCTCGCGTCCCCTAACAGGAGTTGTGCCATCGATCGAGTTCTGCAGCAGATCCAGACGAGTCTTATCTTGAGGCTTTGTGAGCTTCGCGCTCTTGTCTTCGGACACCTTCCTGTCTTCTTTGCTGTGCTTCTTGTCCTTTTCATCGTCGTCGTTGCCACCAAGCATCCACTTCCAGCTGCTCTTCCTTCCTCCTTCTTTCTTCTCGGATTTCTTTTCCTCGAATGTAGGTACCATGGTGAGTGCATCGGTCCGTGTGGCGCCACTGCCAGGGAGAGGTGAGGGATGAGAGCTAATGTCATTAAGTGTCGACGAGGGCGTACCCTTTTGTTGCGGCCCAGGCACGGGACGCATGTGTGCACCTCCGCGTTGTTGACGTGCCCCTTCATGTGATGACTTGCGTTCGGGAAATTGGTTCTGGTTTGGAGCCTGGGGTTGTGGTTGCTGGACCTGCATCGCCGGTTTCTGTGCAGACTGCTGCTGCTGGGCAGCCTGGTTGGCTAATGGTACCTTGGTGCCATCGGGAAGTGTCTCGACAATGTTGGGCAGTGGGTTCGCATTCTTGTAGCCAGGCAAGTTCGCAGATGTTCGCCCAGGCGCTGCGATACGGGACTGGAATTGTTTCTGCTGAGGGGCTTGAGGGTGACGCTGTCCTTCTGGTTCGTCGTCGAGAGATGGTCTGGGTCGCACTTGTGAGGTTGCTGGTGGGTCTGAGGGTCGTCGCTCGGGCTGTCTTTCAGGCTGGCGCTGATGTTGTGCTGGAATTGCAGGCATATGTGGCGCACGATCCCGTTGCATGTCATTGCTAACCTTTCGGTCGCCGGAGTCCGACTCGTGCGAGCTCTGTCCTCTTCTGGGAAGAGGTCGGCCTTGCTCAAGCTCATGATGCGATCTAGATGGCGAAGTAGGTTCAGTAGATACCCTGGTCAATCCCGCAGAGGGTTCCTCTGTCGATTGGCTGATAGGAGATGGAAGAGGCGGCTCATCGTGATCGTCGCTCTTTCTTGGGTGTGCGCGTTTGGAGTATGGTACTCGATCGCCCTTCCGCTGCGGTCCTCTCCGGTACGTAGTATGAGTCGATCGTTTCAACATCGGTCCACCCGGTGGCAAAATCGGCATATCACCCTTGCTCATTATCTCGATACCGGAATCGTGCGACCTTCGCTCCGTATCCAGACTGAGGCGTTGGATGAGCTCGGAGGCATCTTCGGGCATTTCTTCGAGCTCAGAGAGTTTGGGCTGACCCTGTTCGTGTCTCGATCGCTTCCTTTCCAGTCTCTCGGCACCATCCCGGTATTCGTCCCTACTGTTCACCTGCCGTGATAGCATACTCTTTTTCCGCTGTAGGCCGCCACTCGCACTCGACCCTGACCGTTCGAGACCAAAAGGAGGGAGACCATCATCACTCCCACTTGTCCTCCTGACTCGGTCAACCCTCTCTTCAACAAAAGTCTTGAACTCCTTCGGTGCCAGTTCCGGATGAAGTCTTGCGGGCACCCAGAACATTTTACCCGGGTCATCCTCGTCTGCTGAATTTCCAGGTGCAACTGTAGGGAAAGAAGGGAGATCCGGGTCCGCCGTATCTACATTCATAGACATACGTCTGATAGCCTGCAAGTTGCTCAACTCCTGTGCCACGGCCGCGGGACTTGATTCGTAATCAATATCGTTGACCGGAAAATGCTGTTGTGCGGTGTCTCCGTCCGATTGCAGTCGTGGCGACGTCTGGCCACCGTAATTCTCAGATCCAATGCTGCCGGATCTGCTTAGACTATTCGATTTTCCCAGTCCCTCGCCTGGGCTTGTGACCACTCGCTCATTGCTCTCCCTTCTTCCCAGCGGTACCCGCGGTGGATTCGAGTTGTTTGCATCGAAGTAGCTCCCATTGCGCTTTGTAGGGGTATCGTATCTTTCCTCGGGCGCTCGGATGAAACTGAGAGGGCGTGGATCGTGCTTCATTGTTTCTTCAGTTGGCGAGTCGCCGTAGTAACTGCCAATGGCTTCGGTGACGTGGTGGGCGTCGTCACTGATGGAGATCTGAGGCACATGGCCTCGCCGTGGGCGATTCTGGTATGCTCGCTCCAGCTCTTGCTGTCGCTGTGAAGGCTGTTGCAGGACAAACAGTCGAGTTAGCAAGCAGGCTTCAGGCGAATGGAGGGTCACGCGAGCGTGATTGTCTCATGGGAGGGGATGGATCGATGTTTCGGGCTGGCGGGCAACGGTTGCGCGGAGCAGTAGGGGTGATAATTGCACGTGTGGAGGAGGTATGCAGATCGGTCAGGCCGCAGACGGCAGACGGCAGCGAGTGCTGCGGTCATGGAAGGAGGGAGGTGCGGTGATTATGTGAAACTGTAGTACGCAAGAGAGGGTACCCACCTGCATGTTTGGCGAGGACAGTGTCTCTCCGAGCCTCCCTCGCACTCTGGCTCAACCAGGCCGGGCTGCGCAGAGGGGATAGCAAGAAGTCGTTCGATCGCTGGCGGAGAGCGGGTGCAGCAGCGCAGCGCAGGGCAGCAGCAGCAGCAGCAGCACAACCTAACGGTGCCAGCCAGCAAGCAGCACCTAGGCCAGAAGCGGGCCAGTCCCCTAACCTTAGACTAGGTCCACCCCAGAAAACGGCGAGTGTGATGGCGGGCGGGCATGAGACGAGGTGGTGATGCTATTGGCGCGGTGGCATCGTCTGTGGGAGGGTGTGGTATGGTATATGGCAAGGTGGGCGAGTGGGCAGTCGCGGTGATGTCGAGCAATAATAGTTAGTGATTAGTTAGCAGCGGACGCACAGGCAAGCGACCCTTGGACTCGCGACCGGTCTAGGAAAGTTGCTTGCTTGCTTGCTTTGATGGCTTCAGCCTTCGAGCCGTCGACTAGACTAGGCTTGCGCCTCGCGGGCGGAGGAGGAGGAGAGGCGGCGGAGAGGCGCTGCCTTGGCACTGAGCCGCCGTGTGGTTTGTACTCTTTTACTGTGCGATGATGTCGCCTGGGAGTCGTGTGGCTGTCCGCCAGTCGGGATACAGCTTGTTGTTCTCGCAAGAGCGTATCTCGACCGCTGCTGCTTGCTTTTTTTCGATTGGCAGCCACCACATGCACCTATTATGCTATCATGCTCTCAGGGGTGTCTTCATTTTTAGAATACACGCACCCAGTGATACTCATTCCCATTAGAACCTTCCCTTCAATTGGATCATGCCGGCCACTGCACCGTCCCCCATGACCTAACCTCCCACTATACATCACGCACACCACCAATCAAACCCACGTCCGCCTTGAAGACCACACAGACGCCTGGGAGAAAGCTCGGTGATGACGCCGATGGCGCCTATGCACGCGGCGGCGCATGTGCACAACCCAGCCCATGCATGTCTTGAAGATTATTGTTCCGCCTCCGGGAGCGCGCAGACGGTGATGCTGACGCTGCTGCTGCTGCTGCTGCTGCCCGAGCCACAGGGCCGCATCGTGTGCCCCTGCTCGGCCAGCCGGCTTGTCTGCTCGTGCCAGATTAAAACAAAGCCAAAAATTTAACGAGATTACCGCAGGGCTATGCCTGGATCTTCTCGAATTGCTTATGGAGCTTCCACTGAAATTACTCGATCGTGCTAGCGTTTCTGCCATGTATGGTTTGTCTAAGCGAGTAAATTATTATGCAGCGCGTCAGGTCGGGCAGAAATGACCATGCGACCGCGTATTTGTGTTATGTTAGACACAACATGCAAGTACTGACCACTTATGACAACGAGCCGTTGCGAACTCTATAGTGCTTAAGGCAATATACAGGCATGTTCTAGTCGTCCCAGAAATGCTCGCGTGTAAACCGGAAAGGCGTCAATCCACATTCATCTGTTGTCACTACCTACACCGCTATCGCTGTGTCAAATTGACAAACAGCCTCGATCATACTCGGTCGTCGCTTCGACCAGTGAATCCACCTGTGATACTTCCGTGCGCTCTGGAAAGGTGAGTGACAAAAGGGCCATTGTTCACAATTATGCCTCGACCAAGAGTATCTTTCGGTACAAAATCCGTCAAGCTCATCGGCTGGACGTGAATCATCAGTAGCAGTAGTCGACCCGTTGCGTTCCATGCGAGATGTAGCATCACCCAAGACGATTGTTAACCATCATTACATCATGCACTGCCCCAAACGAATATCGAAGAAATCGGTCATTGAAAAGAAGATGCTACTTCGTCTCTCTGCATCGATAGATATAAACAAAACCCCAGTGCTGGTCACTAACTACTGCCTCACAAGCACCACGAAGCTAAGCAAAAGTAAACATGGCCGAACAATTGACTTGTTGATACAATGACAGGGAACAAATCGGGAAAATAAAAAGATGAATCGTGATGCAGGCACCTGAAAATGTTGATACCGACAACATGCCACCAAAATGTACATTTCTCCCGTGTCAGCTATGCCCGTGATCGAAGATATATATGTCCACAGCCAGTGCCTACAGCTTCTCCGTGGGTTCATCGCCAGTGCCCTCTTTAGGTCGCTCCCACTCACGCACATGTGCTGCGAAAGAATAAGAGTCAGCAAAAATGATCTTATTCAACAAAATGCTTATCAAGAGCATTAAAAAGAAAGAACTCACCATTGTCGCAAGCAGTAATGATACAATTCTCCTGGAACTCCAGCCAAGAAACCGGATGTTTGTCGACAATCTTGCTCATAACCGGCGGCAGGGTCGCCGTGCTCGCCTTCGAGTCCACTGCATGCACGCGTGCGTGGCCGCCGTCGTTGGCGTCGCCCGCGCCGTTGACGCTTTCGTCCGGTTGTGTGGAGAGGTTGCTCTTGCTGCGCAGCCTGCTTCCCATACTGATCGAATGGCTCTTCTCCCTGCCCATGGGTACACCATTGCTGAGACTCGGCCTGTGCTGTCCGATCTTGGGCCGTCCGAGCATGCCAACAGAGAAGTCCCAGAGGAGCAATCTGCAATCGTCTCCTACAGATCCAAAGCGATATGTGCGCTCATCGCATCGCCATGGATCGAACTTGACGTCCTTCACCCAGCTTTCGTGGCCCACGCAGCGCGCGACCAGCGCTTGGTCTGCAACGCTCCAAATACTGACCAGGTCGTCTTGGCCACCAGTCAAGACGTAGCGGCTGTCGGGGGACCAAGTCACTGTAAGCATGGCGCCAAAGTAGGATCTGTGGACATCGAGAACGCGTTCGGCTAGGTAGTCCATGATGGTGAGGGTACCATCCTCTGCGACTGCTGCAAGGTGACGACCGTCCGGGCTGAATGCGACGGCGTTGATTTTCTGATTTGAAAGCTTCCACACGCTCACGGGGTTATTCTTTTGGTTCCGCGATTGGACGGACTTTTTGATGTTGAGTTTATGCCGTCGAGGAGTGGCGTCGCCATTTGTGCTGCCACCTGGCGAATAGCCGTTCTCGACCGGTGATACCGCAGACTCTTCTGGAATAAATTCGGCGTCTTCTTTCTCCTTGTCGTAAACGATGAGGGATCCATCCATATGCGCCGCAAGGAAGTAGTTCTCTTTATTAGGCAACCACCAGATCGCGCTGATTGCCGAATTGTTAATTATGCCATTCTTGTTGATGCGAGCATACTTTTGTGATATTGGCTCGTACCAAATCACATCTCCAGTGTTGAATCCAAGAATCACATCGATGTGGCTGCTTGACTGTGTGAATCGGTTCACGTCGTGACAGATGGCATGCGCCTTCGTGAAGAGTACTTTCGTCATGTTTTCTGTCTTCATGTCTGAAGGTGCTGAGAGGTCCAGCCACATGAAAGCGCGATTGACGTTTGCGAATGCAAAGATCCCATCGGGCTGATGTTCGCCGAGCCTCTTAGCCATCGATTCATGTGGAATTACTCGTGACACAAAAGATGAGTTGCTTTTGACAATATTGTTCTTTGGCTTGGGTCGTTCGTCCTTTTTCTTGCCCTTGACCGCGACAGGTAATAGCGCTGGGTTGCCGTCGCCGAAAGCGGCTCTCGAGCCAGGTTGTGCTGTATTTCCATACCCGTCGATCGAAGAGCCGACATCGCTCTTGGAAGCAAGCGATTCTTCTTGTATGATTTGGAAGTTTGACTTTGCGCTTTGCGCTGTGATTGTACGGAACAGACTTTGCGACGGTGGTAGCCTCTTCGGCGCAAAGACGACGGTGGAGAGTTTTGTGCCAGCTGTGGGCGGTCCTATCGTCGTCGCCAACGGATTGTTATTCGGTTGGGGCGCATCGCTAGGGTGAGGTGGAGGTGTTGCTAGGTGCATATCATCGCGCAGGACGTATGTGCCTTCTCCGACCACGAGCTGGTATTCCGGACCTGTGGGATGGTCGAGGGTGTTGTTCGTCTCTAGCAGGGCGCCGCCTGGCATGCCAGTGTAGAGCTGGCCATTGGGATAGCGGGGCGGAGGCGGGAGGACACTGTTCGAGGGCGCCCAGACGGGCTTATCGTCAGCAAATGGCAGCAGCGCAGTGGATGGCAAGAAAGGTGAGATAGCGTGCTCGTGCAGTACACGGGGTGATATCGGAGCATATGCAGGTTGGGATTGGGCGAGCGAGCGAGCGAGGGCAGCTTACAACATGGCGGCGAGGCAGGCGGTTTATGAGTATTGTTCAAGGCGAGTCGCGCATGGCCTGGCCAATACTACAGGAAGACAACTATAGTAGGGGACAAGCAGCAGTGAACTGGGAGAAGACAGGCGCAGTGGATGTGATTAGTGCAGGCAAGCAGGCAGGCTGGTCTCGCTGCGGCGCCATGCCGCTCGCTCCCATACGAGGGTCATCTTTACTCCGCATGGCGCTTGTGGAGCTGCCGACCTGGGGCACAGGCGAAGATCGGAGGGGGAGATTGAGGTGGCAGTTAATTAGCAGAGAGAGTGTGCAGCGGGTAATAGGTTAGTTGGCGGTGGTGGAGGACGAAAGAAAGAGGTATCAGGAAGTGGAGGCAATATGCAATCAACAATGTAATACTACTACCAAGTTGTATGCATGCCTCGTCACTCCTTGCCTGCCTACCATCTTGCATGTGAAACGGCTGGTCTGGGTCTCCAGCAAGGTTTAGCCACGTGCTGATGATGAGCGCGGAGTGACATATCCATATTTAACGCCGCAGCCTGCATCTTCGGCTTCTGCCACCGGAAACAGCAGGGCAGGGTAGTTTGAGCTGGCCTCGGAAGCTGCAACATGGCTACTGGTATGTCTCTCCCATCACTCACCCTATCATAGCACCACCAGACACTGACACTTCCCAAGTCCGAATATGCATCTGCGGCGACGAGGAGGTGGGCAAGTCCTCCCTCCTCACTAGCCTCATCAAGGACACCTTCGTCACCACCCCCCTGCAACCCGTCCTGCCGCCCATCACCCTCCCACCAACGCTGGGAACACCTGAGAATGTCACAACAACCATCGTTGACACAGCCTCCGTTCCACAGGAGCGTGAAGTCCTCAAGAAAGAGGTCCGCAAGTGCAATGTCATCCTCCTGGTCTACAGCGACCACTACAGCTATGAGCGCGTCGCCCTCTTCTGGATGCCCTACTTCCGATCCTTAGGAGTCAACGTACCCGTAGTGCTATGCGCGAACAAGAGCGACCTCGCGCCTGTGGGCAGCAGCACTGCTCAGGTCGTGGAAGAGGAGATGCTGCCTGTAATGGCCGAGTTCAAGGAAATCGACTCGTGCATTCGCACCAGCGCCCTGGAGCACCACAACATCAACGAGGTCTTCTTCCTCTGTCAGAAAGCCGTCACACATCCGATCGCGCCGATATACGACTCAAAAGAAGGCGCGTTGAAGCCCGCGGCGGTCGAGGCGCTGAAGAGGGTATTTTGGCTGAGTGACAAGGACCAGGACGGAGTGCTGAATGATAAAGAGTTGCATGAATTCCAGCGGAGATGTTTCGACAAAGATCTGTCGGAGGAAGAGTTGGCAAACATCAAGAGGACGATTCAGAGATGGTCACCGGAGACTGGGGATGAAGTTGATCAGGGAATCGATGTGGACGGGTTCTTGCTCTTGAACAAAATGTTCGCGGAGAAGGGTCGCCATGAGACCGTCTGGATCATATTGCGAAAGTACCAATACGCGGACAGTCTGTCATTAAAGGACGATTTCCTACATCCGAAGTTCGATGTGCCAGCATTTGCCTCCGCAGAGCTGGGTCCGGCTGGATACAGATTCTTCGTCGACCTCTTCCTATTACACGACAAAGACAATGACGGCGGACTGAGCGACACAGAGCTCGCAACCCTCTTCGCGCCTACACCAGGGATCCCAGCCTCATGGATCGACTCTGCGTTCCCGAGTTGCACAGTCAGGAACGAGGCCGGCTACATCACACTCCAAGGCTGGCTCGCTCAATGGAGCATGACCACCTTCGAGGAACCAAAGACGACTCTCGAATACCTAGCTTACCTCGGCTTCGAATCTCCCGACGCCAAAAACACAACCGCCGCACTGAAAGTCACCAAACCTCGCAAGCGTCGCAATAAACCAGGAAGCAAAGTCGAACGCAGCGTCTTCCACTGCTACGTCCTCGGCGCACCCGGCAGCGGTAAGAGCGCTCTGCTAAATGCCTTCCTCAATCGCCCCTTCGACGCAACCTACCACCCAACCATTAAACCCCAGACCGCAGTCAACAGCGTCGAGCTCCAAGGCGGCAAGCAATGCTACCTTATCCTCTCCGAGCTTGGCGAACTTGAACCCGCCATCCTCGAAAACCAAGTCAAGCTCGACGCCTGCGACCTCATATGCTACGCCTACGACTCCTCAGACCCAGACAGCTTCGCGCACGTCCGCGAGCTGCGCGCTCGCTACCCGGCGCTCAACTCACTTCCATCCGTGTACGCGGCGCTGAAAGCAGACAGCGACCGCGCGGTGCAGAGGACGGAAGTGCAGCCTGATGCTTACTGCGAGGGTCTCAAGATGCCCAAGCCATTGCATGTCAGTGTTAGATGGAGGAGTATTGGAGACTTCTTCGTCGGGTTGGCCGAGTGTGCGACGCAGCCTAGTCTGGGCTTCCCTAAGAACGAGGAGGAGGATGGGATGGATTGGAGCATGGCTGCGATGGGGGTGAGCGCTGCTGTTGTCGCTGTTGCTGCCGGAGTGGTTGTTTGGAAGAAGATTGTGGCAACGAATTAGGACATGTGTTGCTTTTGGTGCAGCATGATGAAAAGGGGACGGGAGGGAAGAATCTTGGAGATGTTGTGCTTGTAATGATACCCAGCTCAGCAATTTGTGTATAATAATCGGACGCATCCAATAAATGCGCTCATGTCAATAACCAGCCAGACCTTATCTCACGAAGCCCATGGGTTCACGATCGTATGTGCAATTGCCATCGCTCGCACAGCTACTATGGTGTCTGTCGCCGACATATGATGCAACATACAAACATGTATGCGTATGCGAATGAACAGTACACGCACATGTTTGCATCATGTCCATTGTGCGCATATAACCCAGGGTTAGGGTAGTGTATACCAGCTCGACCAACGCCATTTGGCTGGTGGTGCTTCTCACGTTAGATCCATTACAGTGATCATATCTTCTGTGCACTATAAGCTCTGTAGATGGTTCATCATAGCGAGCAATGAGAACGAGGGTGGTGAGCAGTAGCAAACACATCGGAGCCGCTCATACAGAACGCCCACTGCACAAACGGCCGGCTCCTGCCAACACAGCTCAATACACAAAATTACAACAACGTGACGGTCACCAGCTATCTCGCGGGAACAGTATCGGCTATGCGGCGAAGCCCAATAACTAATACCCAACGCAGAGCCCAGACCTCTCCAAATGAAGACTCACATGCAAATAAATCGCCACGCCAGAGAGTCGTTGGGCTTTTCACATGAAGAAGCACAGTCGTTTTGGGAAAGCGGGAACAATAGATATAAAGACCCACGAGCAAGTTGGGGAGGGTACTTTGGCACGTGCCAGCTGCTCCCTCCGACCCTTGGGCTACACCAAAATGTCTTTTTGCTGACGTTTTCCTAGAGCTCCTGACAGAAGCTTGGTTTCGGTGGGCCGGTGACTCTGCGGCGTTGCTTGGTGTTCGGGTGGAGGCGCCTCGGGATATGGGCTTCCTTCGCGGAAGAGACGATGAGAAAATTTGGTATTCTATTGGAGAGAGATCCGACTCGGACCAAGCAGCGGAAGTGGAGGGCTATACCGTCGTGGGTTGTTTGCGCGTCGCCCGTTTCTTCTTGCGTGATGCGCATGCGGCTGTGCATATTTGTGGTTGCGACACCGACTACTGCTGCAGATCTCCGTTTGGGACATGAACTTTCCGAATTCGCAAGAGTTGAGGGAGAAATTTCTGAGAATTTCTGTGGATCTTGCAGACAACTACACTTGCGCGTCACGTCTTGAAGTGTTTTGAAATTCGATGATAAAATACGCGTGTTTGTGTTGTTTTCGGGGCCTGTCCAATTGGTTGGGGGGCCCTTATCTGATTGTTCAACACGCACAAACATTCAAGCTTCTCTCACATGATACACATCGGGTGCAAAACGCGTTTGGCAGGGCTGCATTTAGGGAGATATCTCGCCCGTGCTCCTGTTTCTTGTGCTAGTGGTGGCGTTTTGCGGCGACACCACGGCATTCTTTGCGGGCCGAGACGTGCAAACAGACAGGGTCTGGCGATCGACAGCAAAAGAGCTTCTGTTTGATCCACTCTCGAGACTTGGGTTGCGCAAACCTTGCTTGCTGCGGTTGGTGGTGATGGCGTGTGTCGTGATGCTGCTGCTCCTGCTACCGGTCGTGGCCGGAAGCGGGCGTTGCAGGAGATAGGCTTTTCGCGATAGCCTCGACAATTGTTCCCGATTTCGATTGCTTTTTCGCAGCAGCAAGTCAGGTCCAAGTGGTTGTTGCATGTGCGCGTGGGATGTTCGGGTAGTGGTTGGTTGGCGCTGGCGTTGGCGGGACGGACGCTTTTCGAGTTCCTCCGTTGAGGCTTGATGAGACGATCGCCGGCACGTCATCTCGAGCAGTGTCTAGCCTCATGTGAGAGGCTGTAGCGATAAGCTCATGCATGACTGTTTGGCGCCAGCGCCGCCTCGGAGGTCTGCTTGCTGTTTCCTTCTTGACCATTAGCCTTGACTGGCCCGGGAAACTTTCTGGGCAGTAGCAGCATTTCTTTGTACCCAAGTATCTACATTGCATGCCCTCCCTCTTTTCGCATCCCATAATACTCTACTGCGCTATACCATCCCGAGGCAATACTCTTTGATCGCATCGCTAGCCCGTGCCGGAAGGAAGACCAATCGATCGCTCGTGTCAGATCGCATAGCCATACGCCTACCCACGCCCGGCTTAGCCGGTGCTGAGCACCTATTCTTACTCTTGTAAGAACAGTCTTTTCAGGCACAACCCGCCAAAACAGGTCGATCTCTCGACGACATCGCCCATAATGGTGCACACTCCGCGCCCTCACATGCCTGGCAGTCGCCCCAAGGCCACTCTGGAGATTATCCCGGACTCGCAATTCATCGTCTTCAATGGCACCGAACACGAGGCCTCACCTGTCAAACTCACAGGCGTTGTGCGCTTCACTGCGCCCGAAGCCATGTCCATCCTCAAGCCCAAAGTGCGGCTCGAGGGCAAGCGCAAGATCAGCTGGTGGTTCATGGGCGGCATGAGCGCCGGCGAGGTCGTCGACAAGCGCGTATTCTGGAACCAGGAGCATAAGATGGGCATTGACAGTACGCACAAGGTCAAGGCGGGAGTGATCGAGTGGCCCTTTGAGTTTGAACTGGATCCCTCCATGCCTGAGAGCGTCGAGGGCCTGCGCGAGACTTTCATCGTCTACCACCTCCACGCAAGTGTCTCAAGACCCGGCTGGAATGCAAAGGATATTGTGGCGCAAGAGCACATTCGCATCGTCAGGACACTGGGTCAGGATAGCATGGAAATGACCAGAAGTCGTGTCAATGCGGACATCTGGGCGAACAAGATCAGCTACAGCATTTCCATTCCGTCAGACGCGATTGTGTTTGGCACGTCAATCACCGCAGACGTGGAGCTAAGTCCCATCAAGAAGGGCATCCGGCTAGGAAAAGTCGAATTACGATTGATGGAGACCGTGGTGAAAAGAATACAAGCCAGCGAAGTACCAGACGTACGAGGCGACAGATCAAAATCAGAAGAAAGCGAGGTTGCAAAATTCGACATGGAATTCCCTGAACACTCGCGATTGACCTACGAGGACGAGACGATCGACAACCCGACAATGGCGGACGAGATGTACAGATTCAAGGCTACTCTGCCTCTGCCAAAGTCATTAAATCAGTGCCGACAGGATGTGGACACACATCAGATCAACGTCACACATCGCTTCAAGTTGATGGTTAACATCCACAACCCAGAGGGCCATGTCTCACAACTAGTCTGCAGACTGCCAGTGAAGCTATTCATATCACCAAATCTTCCCGTCGATGAGAGCAACGAGGTCTGCGGCACAATCAGCGGTATAACGGACGCTGAAATCAACACCGCAGAGACCTCCGTCATTGCACCACCAGAGTACGGTCGTCACCAGCTCGACCAGATTTTCTCCGGCATCGATCCAGCTGGCTACATCACTCGTGCAGGTTCTGGCTCTGCTACGCCGGCAGGAATCTACGCTGGTTCTCGTCGTGGCTCAAGCGACAACATCGCCTCTCTCAACGGTGTTGTTGACGGCCATGCATCGCCTCCAGCACTTCTCGGCACATCTCCCATACCTCATCACCACGGATCTGCTCTTCCGTCCATTCTACACTCGCGTCTAGCCGATCTACAAGAGCGCGGACCTTCACACTTCCAACGTCAAGCCAGCAACCTCTCAAATCAACATTCTCCCTCTGGCGGCAACTCACCTGGACCCGGCTCGCCGCTCTCTCGCTCAATACCCAACTCACAGCCCGGCTCGTACTTCACATCTATCGGCCACTCACCCGGCCACTCCGAGCCACTATCCCGCAGAACGTCAGACGAGGACCACACATCCGATATCCACCAATCCGATTACGACGTCAACGATCTCTCACGAGTCCCTTCGTACGGCGCCGCAATTCGCCATTCAGGTGCCATGACGCCATACACAGAAGGTCCTCCTAGCTATCTCGATGCAACCTCTCGACCACCCTCACCACAACCCGGCGCCATGTCCCCATCGTTTACCCTCCAGCGACCGGGCGCTGCACACATTCGGACGCCACCCACTAGCGCGCCCAGCGGGCCTATCAGCAGCGGCCTGACTAGCGCTTTCGCCAGCCTGAACATGAACTCGCTGCAGAATGGCGGCATTGGCGGCAGCGGCTCTCCTCCTGCCAGGCAGAATATGGGTCGCAGTCCCAGTGTGACCGAGGATGAGGCGAGGCTTAGAATGCTGCGCGCGCGGACTTAGGGAGACCGTATGCGTGAGCGGGCTGCTAGGCGGAAGATGCGGTTTTCAACTTCATAACTGATCGATGATAAGAGCAAGGACTGCTTGAGACAAACGCTTCCACGAGCTGGCTGAAGTGAAAAGAAGGAATGGCAAAAAGGAGGCTTGATTTGGGACATGGAGAACTGAACGATAGACATGAACGATCACAAAGCATTTGGGCGGAGCATAGCGCGGGTCTGGTCACTTTTATTTTTCTCCCTTTTTGGTTCTCATGGGCGTTTGTTTGGGCAAGCAACTCTTGCAGTCCTCGATCGTTGTCGCGAGGGAACTGTTTATTACTTGGGAAAAGGTCTTTATCATTGGGGACTCATCATTACTCTGCTCTTACAAAGCGTTCTTCTTCGAATGCCAATACGGGATTTTTGCCCTGCACTCTTACTCCATGCTCTCCTATCATCCAGTGCTTCATCATGTGTAGGCAAAGATCTACCTGCTCGCTTGCGTTGCATCGGCTACTTCGGTGTTCTCGGGCTGTCTTGCGCCGAATGTCAGGCGTCCAGTTGTCTCTCTTTGAGACATGTATGTCTTAGATGGGTTGCACGGGTGGTCACGGTGTGCTGGGATGTACGCTGAACTATGGCGCTGCTTGTGTCTGGTTGTGAATGCACTGCTGCTTGCTCATGGCATAACAGCACGCCATAGCAGGGTCACGCATAACCCTGATTTATCACATGGGACTTGTGAGTCTGGAGTCTTGAATCGAAAATCGAGCAGTGATTGATATGCTGGTTCTACATTGGCCATAACGACCTTTTCTCTCCCCTCGAACCATAAAAACCACGCGCCTAGCACTGACGCTCATACTGTTCATGTCTCACAGCGCCATTGATGGTGAAAGAGGCCCCGCACTGGATGGTTCCAAACGCGTAGGAACGCAAGCAGAAGGACTGTCCGTCCTCAGACTCAAAGCTCAACTGTGGGAAGTCCAAGTACGTTTCAACATACAACCAGGTAAAGGCTGGGACTGAGATCGGTTCTTGGGCAGGACTCCTGACGATGATAGGGACGGATGAGCACCAGTTGACTACTGCCACATAGATTATCTCCGCCTGCAACGTGCACGATGTCCGAAGGCTGATTTGACTTACGTCGTTCGGCACAGCGATGTCGAGCCATTGCGAGTTGGCTTGGTCCAAGAATGTCGGATCGCCGCCAAAGCTGATTGTCCATTTGACGCTCGAGTAAGTGGAGCGCAAAATCTGGACTCGAAGTCTTGCTGCAGGCGACAGCATGGGATATGACAGGGCAACGTTTTGTGAGCCTTTGACGTAAGCTAAGCCTTGACAGTAGCTTCCCTCGCATCCAATCTGTGCGAGGAGGTTCGGACAGGAAGGCCCCGTGTATATGCTCAAAGGTATTGTTCGCGACATATCTGCTGGAGGCGGGGGGCTATCGAGACAGGAGAGCTGTATGACATCTTGATCGACGATGCCAGTCAGTTGGAACAACTCTGTACCACAAGCAGTGACAGTGCCGAGAGTACTCAGCGCACACATGCGATATCCTCCCAGAGGAGTAAATGTCGCTGAAGCATCTTCCGCGGGGACGTTGAAGTCGAAGGAATCTCCTGCTCGGAGAATAATCCAGTCTGGCTCGCGCGATACGCCAAATATGCCTGGATTGTCGAGCGGACAATAGTTGACCACCTTGGCGTACACAGTACTGATTGGGCATTCGAGTTCGAGAGTGTCTCCAGCGGCGAGATCGCCAAGGTCGTTGGTAGTCACAAAATTGTCACCGCAGCTTCTGCCGTTGGTCCGCGGATTCTTTACACATATCGATTGATCCGCAAAGAAACCTCCCCATTGAATCTGAGCGAGCTTATTGCCTGATGATACTAAGATCGACGCTGCCGTACCAGGTGCCAGCTGTGCGGTCAATAGCGAATATACCAGCACAGAAGGCTGCCGTACGCAGCCGTTGTAGACGTTCACAGTGAAGACTTTCGGCTGCAACGGGATATCACACTCGATTTGTATGACCATGCCAGCGATCAACAGGTCCTGATCTATCGTCACGGAACTTGCTCTTTCCTGCATGTACGCCACCGTGGCGCGATTGGAGGCCGTGACCTGCAGAGACGCACTTGTCCACCCTTCGCCTATGGCTTTGAAGCGAAGCGGACCACGCAGGAAATTGAACGACGAATCGACCGTGCCTTCATACACGTCTAGCAAACACATCTCTCCTGCAGCTTGGCAGCCAAGTTGTCGTATGATGGCAGGACAGGAACTTGAGGTCTGGATTCTGATGTCGACTGCGTTGAACAAATCGGGCCCAGGTCCTGGGCCAGATGCACAATCCAGAGTAACCATATCTCCAGGTAGAGCTGCATACGTGAAGGTGTCACGACTGCATTCAACGGAGCTGACCGCAGGACCCGGGCCAGTCCGGGTGACAGTTGGGCAAAGTGCTTGTCCATTGAGCGGCGCAAAGCTGAGACGTTCGTTGCCAGAGTCCAGCCCGAGGTCATACGTGACACCGGAGTCAGTCATAAGCATGTAATCGGGGTTCTCCGGGACGCTGACCAAGATAGGACGGTTGTATTCGCACAAGTTGATCGCCCTGATACGCGTTGATGTAGATTCTTGTGGCAAAGAGGTTGGCTGCGTCGCCGAGGAAGAAGTTGTCAGTGTGTCCATCGACGAGGCACTCGATGTTGCTGGTGGCTCGGTACTGGAAGGAATGCCCAGAAGCGCAGTAGTAGTCCCCGAGAGCACATTGTCAGGCGTAGCGATATTGCGAAGAACAAGGCGTGCCGGCTCGGAACACGTGGTAATGAATATTGCTGTTTGAGCTTCGTTGGCGTTCATCCGGGTGACGAAGCTAAAGGTAGACCAAGCATTTGTGATGGCCCTTTTGGATCCGCATGCTCCATTTGCTAGGCAGATCTGAAGAGTGCATGTCGGCGCCGGTGTTACATCTCCGACTGTAGCCTGGATATGTGCATCGATGCTTATTGCCCATCGTTGAGTATTTAGAGGCGTGAAAGTTTGGCTGCTGTTGCTCTGGAATGTCGATGATGACTGCCGTCGCTCGAGACGTGAAGATGGGTCTTCTGCCGAGAGAACGCTCGCAATTGTTAGCTGAAATTCATAGTAGGATTGTTCAGGTGCGCATACATGTCATTGCTCGGGCTTGCGTGTGATAGGGTGATGGCTCTTGGCTTTACGATGTCTCTTCCAGGTGTAGCCGCTAATGTGGTCGCATAGAGGGCAGCCAACAGGCACTGAAGCCAGAGGAAGGGATCCATAGCAGCTCAACTCCGACTACAATATACCGACGAAGACTAAACGATAATCTCGAGCCAACTCGGTACTCAGTGGTGTTGCGGTCGGCATGGCTCTTGAAGCATTCCTTGTGTACTCGAGAGGCGGTCTAAAGGGCTGGGCGAAAGATAGGAATGCGAAATAAATTGGCATCAGGACGCAGCTCGTTGGACTGACGCCAGGCTTCTTGGGATGGTTTGCTTTGGTATATGTCAGTACCTTGACATCAATGAAAATGATTCAGCCATCATTTCGATGACACCCGACTGCAGTATCCAGGGCCGGCGAAATACGGCAGTCCTAATCAGGATGCAAGTCATGCCTTAAAAGAAGCAAATATTAGTCACCGTTCAAGCCCTTGAACATCAGATTCAATATCAGAACCGCTGGATTAGCGTTCCCAGTCTCATGAGTGGGAGTTTTGCAGGGCATTTGTCCGCAAAGGTATACGCAAAACACAATTGAAAATAGTTTCGCCGAGTAAGTAGCGTAAAACGGCGTGACGTCTCATACACGTGTACGTATCCTCTTCGTTCATAAGCGTTCATCTCATCCACGCGAGCGCGAACAGTGCACTCGCTCTCCAGGTATCAATGAGGGCCTGCTCCCCCGTCCTCCATAATATCAAGCAAACAACTCATGATAGACCGTTCGGGAAATCGAGAGTGCTTGGCCCAGCCCCACTCTCGTTCCGTAGCTCCGAACGCCGTTCCTCGATTCTAAGTCTGCAATAAGATTCATCGCACTTGCTCCAGAGCTCTGCGTATGCACAAAGCCATCCTCGTGCGCCATGAGGCGTGTGCGACGGTGGGTGGTGCCAAGCGTATTAGTTGATAATAGAAGCAACCTACAACAATGTATCGATGCTGCAATGAATGCGTGTATGCAATTTATCATGCCTGTGTATCCACAGATGCGCAGTGGCAACCTTGACCACTTTGGACGTCGTTCTAACACGCTTTCAACAAAGCTGACCAAGATTGGTTCAGTGAGTGCTTCCAGATCCTTTGCGCAAATTGAATTGGTTCAGTCCATTGGTCCAGATGCTTGCGCGTTTCATGCGGCCCGGCTCTGTGGCGCAATATCCATTTCTAGGTTTTTGCTTCAGCTGTCAGTCGACTGAGATGCATCGGTCACTGAATCAGCCTCACTGTCCTCCACCTCAGCCGGCGGTTCAGCGTCAGCAGAATCTGCCATGGCAGAGATCTTTGGGGTTTCTGTCCCAGCGGTGTCCTCAATCTCAGCAGCTTCCCTCTTCTTCTCTTGCTCATCTGCCATCCTCGCCTGCTCTTGCGTCTGCACACTATCATCTTCTTCTCGGACGAACGGGTCATCGCTGCTTGCGGCTTTCTGCGCTCCCTCGCTGGGATCGGTCATTGGCATTCGTTCTGCGGGCGTGGTGTCGGCAGCAAAGATGTCCTTCTGAGCCTGTTGGAACCAGCCTCCATGTTCCCATCCACCTGATTTGTAAAGATTATCCTTCCTGGCACCGGCGTCGACAATTCCAAGCATGATGTGCTTGAGACGGTCGAAGGAAATAGGTTTTAGAATCCACCCGTCAAACCCAGCGTCGATGTAGACTTGGCGTTCCTTTTCAAGTAGTGAAGCTGAGACCGCGATAATGGGAACTCGACCATTGCGTGCAGCGCGCTTGGAGAGCAGGTGCGATGGGTGTGATTTCTCGAAGGACCGGATCATCTTGGTGGAAGTCAGGCCGTCAACGATGGGCATCTGTGTTTCGGGTTAGCAATTGACGTTGCATACGTGTGGCAAAGTACGAACCTGCATGTCCATCAAAACGATATCAAAGAATCCGGTCTTCTCGCCATAGGCGCCCGCACACTCCTCTCCATTGACCGTCAGATACACTTCATGGCCGAGCTTTTCCAGTCGTTTCTTGATAATTCTGCTGTTCACTGGGTCATCTTCGGCCACCAGCACACGCATGTGCTCGGCTGTGGGTACTTCGTCGGTATCGTCAGGCATGTCTTTCACATCGCCGAGTACACGTGGAGCCGAGGTGGGATCATCGAACGGACCAGGGGAGCCAAGTTCATCTGGCATGCGAACCGATCTGATCGGCACGCTCTGACCCTCGACGTCGAACGTGCCTGGTCTTGAAATTCTCGGCTCCGTGGCTTTCAGGGGAAGAGGGGCTGATTCAATGCTCTTTGATCGTTGAGGCATCGTCGGAGAGCCGGGGGAAGTGTCCGTCGGGAACTTGCCCACAGTCGTATGTCTGTGATCAAGCATAGGCCGAGAAGCTGACGCTGACTTGGTTGAGCTAGCGCTGTCTCCAGGGCCCGACCAGCCATCTACTTGATGTGGCTCCTGAATAGCCCTGATAAGGCGTTCAGCTTGGCTGTCGTTGCTGCCGGCAGAGTGAAAACTTCGAGCACTGCGACCAGACTTGGCACTCCGCATACTATACTTACTGCCGAAACTTTCGTTGCTGGTTTTGCGAGCCATTTGATTGCCAGTATTGTCAAAAGAGCGCCTACCACTGCCACGTTCAACTAGTGTGATCTCTTCGCTTGCATTGGGTGGTGTGGACGGGGGGGCTTGATCTTGAGGCGCTTCAACGATTGGCGTTGATGATCCGGCAGAGGTCCTTGCAGGGTCATCCTCGATGGCGCCTTGCTCTGGCCCGACATCAGGTAGATCAAGTGGGAAGACTAGCACGAAGCGTGACCCTTTGCCCTCCTCCGACTTTAGGCGCATTTGTCCATTCATGTTGCGGAGAATGCGCGACACCACCGCCAGGCCCAGTCCAAGCGTGCGTCCTTCCTCCGACTTGCCGCTTTGGGCCAAAGATGTGTCGGATTCGGTGAGGCCCTCCATTGTATTGTCGCCCTCACCCTCAGATTGTACTTGCTCAAGCTCACGGAACAGAGCATCCAATTTCTTCGCATCCATACCAGCACCAGTGTCCGTGATGGAAGCTTCAATTTCGATGTGATCACCGTTACGAGATGTTACGGACATCTCCACGCGGACGCCACCATCGCTAGTGTTTTGAATAGCATTGGCAGTGACGTTGCTAATGGCTTGTCTGACCCGGCGAGCGTCTCCAATCACTTGTGCCGGCAAGTTAGGATGGCCAGTCACATCGTAAGAGATGTTCTTGCGTCGTGCATCCCCCGCGAACATATCTGTAGCTTCTCGTAGGACCTCCCTGATATCGAAAATCTCATCTTTGACAAGCTCACCACCTTCTTCTGTTTTGGTGAGGTCTAGCAGGTCGTTGATGACATATATCAGCGACTTCGAGGCAGAATGCGACTTAGACAAGTTGTCTCTAGTTTCTTGATCCAAGCTCCCTTCCATGGCGATCTCGAGGTAATTGATGATAGCGTTGAGAGGTGTGCGAACTTCGTGCGCTGAGTTGGCGAGCAGTAGACGCGTAAGCTGACTGCTCTGCAACGCTGCTTCTTTCTGTCGCCAGACCTCGATGAATTTGCCGTAAACAAGGCAAAGAACTGCAGCTGTCTCGATCTCTTCTTCTGTCCAATTGCGACATTGTCCGATGACAGTCTCGCTCCATGTCCTGAAACTCTTCCTCGGTTCCAAGTATCCTTCAGTGCCTTCTTTGATGAATTTTTCATAGGGGTTGCCGGCCCACTTCACCTCTTTTGTTTGCGGCCTTCTGAAAAATGTGATGAAGTCCTTACCAGCAGAAGATAGCGGGACAAGCAGGAATCCACCAAGATTCTTGAACCCAGGTGCATAGTGCAAATCAGGGAAGTCCGCCTCGATGTCCATTGAAGTTGTCACGCTAGTGATACCACGGACTCGCAAGTACTCGAGCATTGCAAGTACTTCCTGCGATTCTTCGACTTTCCCGAGAATCTTGGTTTCATCGCGGATTGACAATAATCCGAAATCGGCGTCGAATAGTTTGAGCAGATCTTCTGAGGATGCAATGATGTAACCTGATGGATTGTCTTTTGTTGGTACAGTGTTGATGAGCTTTCGTGCCTGGAGCCGCGACGCATACGATAGTCTCTCAATGTTTCTCGATGCAGAGTCTCCGACCAATCGACACATCTTTCGTATAGGGAAAGATACGCGCATGCCTTTCGATCCGTATGTATGACAAGCGATTAAGCCCCAGAGCTCGTCAAACGCGTTGATGGATATTGACATAGAAGAGCGAACGGCCATATTTCCGAGATATTTGATGTGAATGGGCGACATTGCCCGCAGGTAGGCATGCGTAAGATCAAGCGGGTTCTCCAGATCCTCCACTGTTCGACAGACTAGTCGCGCGGTTTCCTGATCGCGATCATAAAGCATGCGTACTTTGTTGATCTTGTACAGATCACGGGCTTGTTTAGGTATGTCGGACGCAGGAAAGTTCAGGCCTTTGTAGAGATCTTTCGTTGCACGAGGGTCGACCAGCTCAGTGACCACCCGTCCGTTCCATGCCTGATCGAATTGGTAGATCATTACGCGGTGGAAGCCCGTAAGCTCCTTTACCACGCCGACGAGCACTTTCAAAAAGCTTTCGAGAGTGGGTGCAGCCGCTAGTTGTTCTTGTACTTGGGACATGATGTTGAAAACCTCCATTGCAGCAGCTTCGCCTTTGCGTTTCCGAGCACTTCTCAATACTCGTAGCGGCTTGCTTGCATTGTGCGTGCTTTCGTGCATTTCTTCCTCTGTTGGCTGACTGTTGAGTGTGTCCTCGGCGGGCTCCGGTGTTGCTTCGCTCGTTGGTACAAGCGGATTCTCCTGATCGTCTTCCAATTCGAATTCGCAAATGACAAGATTAGATTGGCGCTCATTGACGTGCATAGCACACCACAGCTTCTGATTCCTTCGAGTGGGTGATCGCACTGACATGGTGAAGACCTCAGGGCCATTGGCGACGACATCCGCGTCGTCGTCTCGAATGAAATCTATGTGGTCCAAAAGATTGTCTGCTTGCTCGTCTGAAAGAATGTCGGTGAAGCTGTCAAGAGCAAAGAGCTGTTTGGGTGTGTATCCGATGATCTTCTTTGAATTCTCGCTGACAACTCTGACCACGAGTTTACTTTCTTGTTGCTCCTCCAAAGCAATGAGCAGGCCAAACCCTTGTATCGCACCTGGGATGTGGATTGGCTCATCCTCGCATCTTTGCAGGGTGTCGCCATCGCGTCCAGTGATGATTGCGTGCCCACCTTCTGTGACAACGTGTTTGAATCGTGCTGTAACCAAATGATCAATCTCGTCCATATTGCTGCGGGTAGAAGCCGCATATGCCGATGCATTTGCGCCACTGGTCGCAGTAGAGCCGGCGCCTGTGCTATGAGCATCGGTGTCTCTTCCAGTTAGCACGCCAGTGAGGAAATCTGACGAGTGTCTCGGAGGCGACGTAGGGCCAATATTTGATCTTGTCTCTGATCCGGTGGTGCCAGAAGCTGAAGCTTTGCGATTTTTCTGGTTCCCCTCGTCCCGTTCATTCCTCTCAGTGGCTCGATCCCAATTTGATCTGCCGCCCTTCTGGTTTTTAGTGTATCCAGATTTGTGGGATGAATCGGATGCGCTCATGGAACCGCGCCTCGCTGCATGCGTGGGAAAGTAGCCCTCGTTCTGCCCAAGACGTGCCGTACCAGGTGTAGGAGTTGGCGGTGTGGGTTGGACAGATATCACTGAGCGAACAGGGAAGACTCTGTCGGCGGCTGCAGGACTCAGCACATCGTCGGCGCGGAATGTGGGGGAGTTAGGCGGTATCTCGACATTTGTGCTCTCTTGTGATATGGGCTCGCCGGCCTCCGTAATATCTGGTTTGTTCACGCGCGCAGAAGTGGTTCCAGGTGCCGATGTGCCTTCGTTCAATAGCGTAGAAGCAAGCGCATGTCCGCTCTCGTCCCTTGACGCACTTCCAGTGCCGCTGGATCGCCTTGATTCTGTGGACATCACTGTTGCCAGCAGTGACCCGAATCCTAATGTGCTTGTATGGATGCCAATTGGCGGCGGTGTCGCAGCAAAGAGATCAGGAAGCGGGCGCGCAGCCTGTCCTCCACCTTGCACAGTATGTCGACTGACTCTTGATGCAAGATCGCCGCCGGGATCTCCTATGCACTTCCAAGCTGATGGACCTAAAAGCCCTATAGTCGCCAGCACTTCTCAATCCTCTCTTTCACATCGGTCTGCGGTCCAAGGGGTGGCGTGGGAGGGCCAGAGTCCAGAGTATAGAATGCAGAGTAGTTGTCGGCCAGTGTGGCGAATAGCAGGAAGTGAGTTCTCCGTGCGCCCAAAGACAAGGGACTGGGACTGGGATGTGGGTCTGTGGTGCCGCGAGCAACACTCGGACGATGGCGAGCGGGTGGCGTTAGCGGGCGCAGTGTTGTCTTCTGGGAAGTCGAACTTCAAGGCAGCAGAGCCTTTCTGGGGGAGCAAGCGAGCACACACAGAAGTGGCACAGCTTGAGCCCAGTCTGTGACGCGTGGGAGACACACGGGAGGAGGAAAGAGGGAAGGGAACGGCAGGCACGGGGTGGATACGACTTTACCTACCTCCTAGGAGGCAATAATGAAAGCAAGTCCAGATCATCGATGGGTCTGGGGGACAAGACGGGGCGAGTCGACAGGCAAATGATACGCGGCGCGCACCAGCACTCGCAACTCACACACGCTCCATACGTGGTGCATGTCAATCTGTACAATACGATAGCCTGATCCATCTACACTCACGCACACGCTTCCAACATACATCCCTCCACGCCTTTTTTCGAGGTCGCTCGCGACCCTCTTCCTGCGAGTCAAGGCGGAATGCACCTGAGGGCAGCGCGGTGGACGGGCCACAGTCGCTGACCAACTGGTTGGATTTCGACTAATCTCCTTGGTCTGAACGGTGGAGGATCTGCACGGGTGCACTAGGGAGGGCCTGCTTCCAGAACGCAAAATGCGCGGGCGCCGGGTCGAAACACACCCAGCACAGCATCGCGATGCAAACCATCGAAACATGGCCATGAAAGCAACGGGTATTACCATCGAAACAGATCATGGCCTGATCGTCTGGAGATGGTGCGGCGCGCGTGAGTGAGTGAAGCGGGAAATGGCTTGTTGGCTCCAGTCACTAGCCGCATGTGTGGCAGCGATGAGATCAGTATGACGCGAGAATGAAATGCTTGTGTACACGGGCTCGACAGGATTTTTGCAGTGCCTGGCCTGGCGGAGTGCGTGGGACTGTAAGTCGAGTTGAGCAGACGACACGCCAACCGAGTATCGCCCACTCGTTGTGTCGCTGCGCAAACAAGATGACACTACTCGTGTCACGCATTCTTTGGTGGGGTTCAGATCTAGATGTGATTTTGCGATGCAGAAACGCACAAGCGTTGCTTTCCGCCTTCAGCCACAGCGCCACAATCGATGACATGAGATGAAGCTTCGTCGCGCCTCGTCCCGTGCCTTCCCTTTCCGCCTGACTTGCCGACTGACCGACCACGCCACCGAGCGCTGTATCTGCGAGGGTCGAATCTTATGAACGACTGGCGGCTAGCACCTTGCATCTTTACACCTCCTAACCGGACAGTGCTATTCTCGCCGTTCTCCTGCACCAGCCATACCACCGCCCTCGATGGTCTCTGTAAGCCACCAACAGGGCGGTAGCAGAGCTCGCAGGAAGCCGACCACCACCGCGCCAAAACTCAGCAAGACAGGCCGCAATCGCGAACTCAACGTCGTTTTTGCATCCAGCGGGTGTACAGAGCCGAGATTCGTTCAGGAACTGCTACCTCAACTAGTAGGGCTCCCTGATATATCCGTCCGGACCATCCTGGACAGCGGCTACCGGGGGCAGGACTTCATCGCAGCGTCATCATGCTGTCCAACTTTGCCAAATGTGCGACGACAGTGTGCTGTCAGAGATGTGGCGGAGGTAGAACAAGAGGCGGCCGAACTATGTGAGTGGGCAGACTTGTTGGTTTTGGCGCCGATAGATGCGAACACCCTGGCAAAAATGCTGCACGGCGGTACGGATAATCTGCTGTTGGAACTCCTCAGGAGCTGGAATGTTTCGAAGAAGATCTTAATGGTCCCGGGAATGTCGACGCTCATGTGGGATAATCCGATGACAAAGAAGCAACTCAACAAGATCAGGCTGAATTGGAACTGGATACATGTGCTAGGGCCCTTACTGTGGACATTCGAAGGAGAGAAGAAGCACATAGTCTCCTGGGAAGCAGCCGACGACTTGATCAACGGCGTGCGTAACCAGATTGACCTTATGAATGTTGGACAGGATATCGAGGTATCCCCAAGCCGCAGGCAGATATCTGCCGCTGCTGCCAGATATTCTAAGAATCATCTACCGCCAGAGCTCTGGTCGATTATCATGGATCACACCGGTGACTGGGAGCTTGCCCAAACTCTGCGGATCTACACCAACCTCTCACCACCCGCGCAGTGGGCATCGCATACAAGTGCACACGGTCCACGGAATTACATGGAAGCCCTCGAATTCACAATACTGCGCGGCAATGTCGACGACATGAAACACTTCATTGCCACGCACAGCGAACCCAGGTGGTTTTCGAAGCTTTGCCTCAAGCTCATCATGCGCTTCGCCAGGACGGACCTCCTTGCGCACTTCGAAGCGAACCACCGCGTGGTATTCTGGCACGTATTTGGTGGCTCTTTCCTTCCTGTGAAAGCATCTTCTGCCTTCGGTCGCACCGAGATTCTCGAGTTCTGGCGCACTTCCACTTCGTTCTCGCCAAAAGAATATCACTCCGACGCTCTGGATGGCGCTTCTCGCGCTGGCTTCGTCAACGTTCTGGAATGGTGGCAACACTCTGGTCTTCCATTAAAGTTCACAGAAGCAGCGCTAGAGCAGGCAAGCAGCCAGGGACATCTACAGGTTCTCGAGTGGTGGAAGTCACAATCTACCACCGTTGATGACAGTAATGCTAGCGTGGACAGCTCGAAAGTTAGACTGAAGCCGGGCAAGAGCATTGTTTTCGCAACGCAAAATGGACATACCGAGGTAGTACGCTGGTGGCTGCATTCTGGGATTGACTTTGGCAATGAAGACGCAGTCGCAAAACTGGCTTCTACACACGGCCACGTCGATATCCTCCAGCTCTGGCACGAGGCAAAGGGCAACAAGATGATCTTCGACAATCAAGTTCTTGTCGGGGCTTCCAAGAACGGCAACGTGAATGTCCTGGAGTGGTGGAAACAATCTGGCCTCAAAGTGGAGTACAAAACCTGCGATGTGGAAGAAGCTCTCGAAGATGGTGACGAGGGGGAGAGGGGAATGGCAGTGCGTAAATGGTGGGCGAGGAACGGACTGAATCTTGGTGTCGGCACAAGTGAGTGGATGAAGACGAAGACTCTGAATAATTCTTAGAATACCTAGCGTTTTGGTTGGAGCGATGCATGGCGTCTGGATTTTTTTATCAACGGATGGATGGATGGATGGGCGGGTTTTGGAACAGCTGGAAACAAGCATTGCTGTCTTCTACTTTTGGCACATTGACACCGCATTTGGGGTAGTTTGTTTTGTGGCGCTGATCTACGACCTAATGAACAATTTTCGCACTCGAAGATGTTGCACGAATACCCATCAACTCCGTTGTAGGGCGGCAGCACGCCTTGCGGCATTGATTCGTAGATGACCAACAATGCCATTTGCACCTCACAAGACAAAAGAGCTGGTAAAGCTCACCACGGACCTTCCACTTTGATGTGTGACACTGTTCAAGTCCCATGGAATTGTACAGATACACTTGCCCCTCTACTCCCTCAATACGTGGGATGAGATGGCCTTAAAGACCACGCTCTGCTTCGATCTGTGCCGATATTCTCTCGGGCCCTGAAGCAGAGTCGGCGCACTGCGTTGCTCCGTCTAGCTTTGGTGTTGCGGAGGAAGTCGCACACATGCTTGAGTCTGTGATGCCATATGAAAGTATTCGCATGACGGCCTCGTGGCCATGACTGATTACACAGCAACTGTACCATCGAAAAGTACGTACAGCATTACCTGCAACAATTTTCAAGTACGCAGATCGCTCGCACACCACGCCTATCACATATGATGGCGGGAATGTTGCATGTGCAGCCCACGTTTTTGGCACCAGGAAGCAGACTGCTGACATTCATCCTGTGGAGAGAGCAGTCATCGAAGATTTGCGTGATGAAGCTTTCCGCGCAGACGACTTTCGCGTGGATGACTTCTGAGACAAGGACTTGCGTTCAGCGCGCTGCACTCGTCGCTCCTCTCTGCGCTCCTCTCTCCGCTGCAACGAGCGCAAATTTTGTGCGGCCCATTGCACAAGAATAGCTTGCGGTGGCACGTCAGCCGTGCACTCACCGCGTGATATTGCCGCAAGCCAGTTTTGCATGACGATGCTTGTGATCGGAAGGTGGTTTTCGACCTCATCGGACACTGTCCAATAGCACATTTGACCGTAGTTGCGACACGCCTCTAATCCGCAAGGCCAGCGTTCGATGATGGAAACACGCCTGGCGGGTGCGTCATGTTGTTGCTCGGGCATCATGCCCTCGCTCCCGACACGTCCGAACTGACAGGGAATGGAACGTCGCGTGTCGGATACGCATTTCTTTGAGTCTTGGTCGTCGCCAATGAAGGAGCCGGTCGAGCCGATGTTCGTCGAGCAGAGCGATTTGCCACCTTTGCTGTTGTCGGTTCGGAGCCAGGTCCGATTTGGAGACTTTTGAAGTCGTGAACTTTTCTAGCCGTTTTCGCTTAATAAAGATGTTACTTGTTGATATCTGGCAGCTGCTGGGCGTGTTTGCGGTGAAAAGTGTGGTCGTCGTGAGCAGCGATGGAGGAAGTTCGTAGGGGGAATGCGGCAGAGCTTGTTTGTCTACTGAGGTATTCGCCGCTAGTCTTAGCGTCCGAGCTTACAATTAGAGTTCGAGGCGTATCGAACAACTAAGGTACCGAGCTCCACGTGTTGGGACAGCATTGTACACTCTCGCTATATCCCAGCGGTTGTATCGACTTGGGAAGTCATGGCATACTCATTAATGCTCACGTGACTTTTGTGTGGAAGCTTCTTTTGTGAGCCATACGTGAATCACTCGTGCAGCCAATTCTTCGATTATTGCAGCACTATGTACCAGTTGGTGGTATCTCTTCGTCTTCCGAATCTCGACTTGGCTCACTTACGATAGCAACGTACAACTCCTTCGATCTCATGGGCACGATGTTTGAGCCAGCGAGATCGTTCCTTATTTTGCAGTCAGAAACTACCACGGGTGTTCCATTGAACAGGAAGACCATGAATGCGTAACCATTTCTGCTCATGGTTACGGGAATCTGTGCCCTCACGTCGCCAACTCTACCCCTGTCTGCCACATCTACAGCATTCCTGCTCCTGACGATCCCAGTGGACTGGCCTTTGGGACTCATGGAATGCTCCCGCATATCCATATAATAGCGAGATCTACAACTGCATGGCTTGGCCATAATCGTGCAGGATTAGACCTTTCGAGTACAAAAAGTGATGATATCGTTTCTTAGGCTTTTTTGTGGTCTAATGGCCGTGTTGGTCACCTCCGTCAGCAGCCTGGAAGACAACTGCAGGCTAAAGAGAGATTTCCTGGACAGTGACCACCGGTATACTACACCGAAAGCGTCTCGAGCTGAAGATGTATCACTGACGATGACCAGAATCCTGGAAGTGGTCACCTCTACTGAACCCAATCTCGAAACGCGCCAGGCGGGCGTGCCGACCAAACACAACATCTCCGAGACTATTACGCCGCTCACCACGGGGCGATGGACTGCAAGCATAGATGCTCAGCTTCAGCCGTCTCAATTGGACATTTCTAGCCTGAAAAGTACGCTTGCAATTTGCACTAGTCCAACACTCTGTGGCGCAGCAAGAAGCATAGGAACGAGCTGGTCCACATTCGTCCTAAGAGTTCAACTACGAGCTCACGAAGCACAGACGATCTCATTTGTTACATCTTGCTCTACACCGGCATATGTTGCCATCAGCAACATCGTTTTCCCGGGTCAAGGAGGAGATATCGCGACCCTCACTGCTACGCAAAATGTCACGACCATGTCACCGTCGCCGACAAGTGTGGCGGGAGTGCCAGCGAGCACAGTGGCATCAACTGTAATCTCTGTCGAGACTGGCAACGCGGCACTCGGTCTGGTGGGCTCCATTGTTATCATGAATACATGCGCCCATACGTGGACTACAATCTATGGCGATGACGACTTCGAACACATTCCTCCGATAGGGATGGCCCTTGTGCCAGCAGACTTGGTGGAGCGGCTCGGACCAGGAGTTATTTTGCAGTCACTTGCGGATAACAGTGCGTTCTGTGTGACATCTTCGAGAGAAGGGGCACTGGATTGTGCATACGGAACTGCCGTCAAACGCCAGGGACCTCAATCGCCTTTTCATCCGACACATGCACGTTACATCAGATAGATACTTGTCTCTCGATGGTCGCATCTTTCAACCCATGGACACGATTACATTGAACTGCCCATGGGGGAGTTACCAAGAGGCAGAGGGACAGCCAAGCAGCATCTGGTCCATCTCAAACACCGGCTGCGGTGGAGTCACGATCTCCGGCTCTGCACTCATTATGTCCAACTTTGAGCTTTATAATACCGTTGATGTCAATATGGCATATGCTGGCAACACTGTAGCGAATGTGTCTCTGCCAATTGGGGCTTACTTGAGACTGCAAACTTGGTCACGGAATGAGCCGGGATGGATGGAGGGAACTTACTACAGCGTTGACGGAGGCGATTTGATGAATTCTGCGTGTATTGAGGATCACATCGACGACGGAGAGCCTCGTTCGATACATTTCATGTGCAACTACACACGCAGCCTCTCTGGTCCGGCGACGCAGGTTGTGTATTCAACCACAACAACCACGGCAAGTGAAACTACAACATCCACCGAGACAGAAACGCAGACAATCACCTGGCCAGAGTCTTACACAATTACTGAGACCACCACCGAGACAGAAACTGAGCTTTCGACTACAACAGAACTTGTGACCACCGCTTGTGTCCCTGAGAGCTCGACAACAGTTATATCAACTACGAGCTCCGAGTCGTCTGAGCCAGCTATCGAGCCAACTCCAACGCCAGAACCAGACCCCCCATCTCCCCCACCACCTAGAGAATACTGGCAGGTCAACATTTACAACAGATGCCCACTTGGAGCTGGATTCTCGGTCATCATGACTCAGCCACAACTTAGTATCGATGCTATGATATTCACGTATTGGGACTCTGTCGGGGCGGGTATCGTCTCCGATGACGCGAGCCCAACCTTCTTCCCCGTTTCTGGCGGCCAATTATGCGCGACTTCGCAGCGAACTGGTCAGCAGTGGTGTGGCTACGAAACCGTTGCGGCTCACGTTACCTCCAACTATGACTCTCTAGACATCGACTGTCCGTCTTCCATTCCTGCCCCGCCAGACATGAGCGCCGCCATCCCTATGTATCTTCGAAATAATGTTGACAGGACCTCTTCTTCATCGGGGTGTGAATACTTCGCTTACCAAATCGGTTGCCAGCCTGGCAACTATTGTCTCGGCAAAGGCTACGAGAACAATCGTGGCGAGAACGACAATCTTAACCTGCAGTACCCTCTGCTATCGCCTGGAGCAAGATTGCGAGTTAGACAGACCGATACTGCGAGGACGCAGTGGCGAGTGACCCTACAAGACTCTCAGTCAGGATCGACCACTTCGGTGTACACCCAATGGCAAGGGAGCTGGTTGGAGATTATTGTTCCTGATACCACAACTGCCATCACGATGGAGGCTTCGTGCTTCTACTATTGATGGCCCTGCCTGTATATTGATCTTGCTTCGGTAGCACATGCTCGGTGCATGATATGCGAATACTAGAAGACGAGCAATAGGATTTATTCGAGATCAAGGATCTGACACCCTCTATGTCTCGTTTCGGCTGTTATGCCAGATAGTTCTTGTTGTCACCACCGTAGCACCCAAACATAATACAATGCTATGCTCGCACATTGTATGAAGTAGCATGTGTACATGTATTCTTTTATTTCCCGTTTAATGCTGGGCCTAGAGGAGGACATGTGTTACTTGCGGCAAGGCCAAGTGTCACGTATCAACCCTAACCCTTATAACTCTATATAACTTTGCAGCATGGTTCAATGCTGTGACATAAATGCATGTGTACGTGTGACGTGTATGTATAAATATATACATGTGTGTTTGACGTTAGTATACAACTCTATGCATGCATCGATCAATATCCTTAGTACGGGCAATTGATCCAGGCCGCTTGGCCTAGGCAGTGGCACGAAGTGGAAGTGAAAGTCTCTATTCCGTCCATAGTCTCCAGAGTGCATTCAATGTCTCGAAAAGGATGGGTTCAGTCCTTGTCGGGCTGTTCGAGTTTGTTTCTTACTCTCTGTCTCGTTAACGTATAAAACAACAGGTCGGAGATTTCATCAAGACTCAACGCAATACGGCAGGCTCGTCCGCAGCATCCAAACAGCATCTGAGCCCAACAGTACTACATGACAAACGATAATAGAGATCGTTATCGCGAGAGGGAAAGGCTATGGCAGCTACAGAAGCTCACTGCCATATTCGGGAAATTTCTCACACCGGGTACGACATGGCCAGACATCGTACACCTCAATGCGATGCCAATCAGGCTGGCAACATTGACATCAGAACTTGTCCGGCGATGCCCGGCATGCACTGGTCACGTCGCATGCGATACATTCCGATTCCTGACAGGTCTATTTCCAGTCTGCGAAGGACTGCGAAGGATGTTGCTCAAAGCCAGGGTACAGATTGTTTTTGCTAACGCAATCGGTCAATTGCATGTTTCAGCTCACCTGCTGTTGAGCCAGGGTCGATCCGTACAGCCGGAAATGCTCGAACTTGGTGAATGCACGACGTTCACACAAGAATCAGGCTAGTGTTATGACAGATTGATCAAATGTGCAGTAGGTCCAGAGCTGGAAAGCATTTGTCGCACCAAGAAAGTAGCGAAGAGGGACGCAATATCCAAGCAGAGCACACAGTCAGCAGCGTCGACGTTCTTGTCACAAAACGACTTTGCAACCCCCATTTCCGCAGGATCTCCGAAGTAGAGTTTGTGAGGACATAGGCCAAGGTTCGGAACCGAAAATTCGAGCTTGCCGACCGAATGTCGTACGGATGCAGATTCAACGACGCAGAAACGGTGTCTGCCGGCTGTCAGAACAACAGCGTGCAGCAAAGAGACATCCGCACCAGTGCCAAGGGTGCATGCCGGCTTTTGCTCTGCTCTGCTGTTCAACGTTCACGTGTCAAATCTACCGACGCGGTGCGTGCTCCGGCCGTCGGCGAGCAGATTAGATAGAGTTCGGCACCGGTGTGGACTGGTCGGGAATCCATCGCGTTCTGGACGCCATTCTCTGAACCGAAAATCTCTGGAGACGATGAAATTCAGTGGTTCGGGTGCCGGGTAGGGCAAGCGCAAATGTTTTGGTGGAGCGCGCGGCTAGAGTACTTGTTTATGTAAACAATCACGATTCGGCAATTGTTCAAGTGGTGGCTTTTGGACTTGGACATTGGGCTGTCGTCTAGTCTCGGACTACAACTCAAGTCTTGAGTTCGTATACCAGCTGCCACGTATATCAACGGAGTAATTTCTCGCGTGAGTTCGTGCGCTCGCCGGCCGGGTCGGACGAACTCAACCGTTCTCGTGGCCATCCTTCGCTTCACGCGCCCAGCACGCGATTGAACTTGAGCCGCGCTCGGTGGAGGAACCCTTGGAGAGACGGACGCGGCTGAGCTGGCCCTGATGGTAGGGTGATCCGAGAGACGAGACGAGACAAGGCAGGGGAGAACGAGATCCGGTTTGAGGTTCAGTGAACGCTTGTGCTTTGGGGAAACCGTACATTCACGGAGATTATATCACGCTGCTGGCAGCCCACTTGGGACGAGGATCAGACGTCAGTGGCGGGCGATTGCGACGATACATTGACGTGAAACGAAGCCCGGCGTCTGGGCGCTACGACCGTTGACGCCGTTCGCCGTTTCTCATACACGCTGCTACAACGATGCTTGAGGGAGGGTCTACATGTTGCCATAGACTGTACCTCATGCACAGCTGCTCGTATATCGAGCGGTATAAGGTACGAGGATGCCATGTGCCGGTAGAGTTCAAGCCGCTCTGCAACGGGGAGGGAGGCGGATGCAAGGGTCGGTCGAGCGAGCGAGGGTCGCCATAGGTTGCACTTTGTGAGATGAATGCGACGGGAGCGCGTACCCAGCGACGCTGCGTGGATGGCGCCCTTGGTTCGATTCACAGAGACACGGGGAAAGGCCGGCGCAGTGGGGACACCGTTTTCTGACCGGGAACAAGGGCTGAGATAGCGCGATCGATCACAGGCGGGAGGGCCTCTTCCAGCGTGAGTGCATGTGTGAGAGGTTGCAACTTGGTGAGAGAGCTGGTAGGCAGGCAGGGCGGCAGGTCGCCATGTGTGCTGCCCTGCTTATGAGCACGCGTAGGACTACTCGCGCGCGATCGTGTGTGTTGCTGTTCTTTCTCTACCGTATCATCATCGTCGTTGTTTCCTTGTTGGAAGGTGTTCGTTATCGATCCACGCACTGCGACGATACCTTACCAAAAGACCGACAAACCTACATTCATCTGCCTTACCTCATCTTCCTTGCTTAGGCACATTATTGCCTGTTGCATCACGGCCCCATTTCCACCTGCCTCCACGCACCGATTGGCTGTGATAGCGAGCATAGCTGGCAGACGAGCTGCGAGAGAGCGCTGCCGTGCCGCCATATGTCGTCTCCCAGGCCCTGTGCTGCCGATGCTGCTGCTGCTACCACTACTGCAACCCTGGCCTCTTCTATCACCGCTACCCAGACCTCGCCGCCCTCCCCAGTCCAGGTAATCAGACGCACTGGCACTCTACGCAGTCTGCTTAAGCGAAGGAGCATGCAGCAAGCCACCAGCGAAGCGTCAGCGCGAACCTCCGTCCTAAGGAAGAAGCCCCCGCAGACCACGCAGCCCAGCGCTGCCAACTCGCCCTCTTCTCCCAACAACAACCACTCCCACTCCCACACCCGCCGCCAGTCCGAGCAGGTCGTCGACGCCCTCCACGCCACCACCACCGCCGCCTCCGCCCACAGTCCGGTACTGCCCACCGCCCGCTCCGGCTCCGACAGCATTGCATACACCTCCACCGCCGCTGGCCCGCGCGACAGCGACTCCCACTCCGCCCAGCCCAGCCAAAGCCACCAGCCGGCCTCGCACCCTCGCTACTCCCTCTCTGACCAGTCGCCTGTAACCGACCTCCTTGGCCAGCGCTTCGACTCGCTCTCCGTCATCAACAGTTTCGACAAGATCTCCTACGGCAGCCAGAATCCACACGACGCCCAGTCCAGCTCGCAGTCACAATCGCAACCCCACAGCCCGGCTCTTGCACCCGCATTCGAGGAGCAACACTCCCACCGCCCAGCTCTTCAGCAATCAAGCTCGACATTTTCCGGCTCAAAATCAGCTCGCGAACGGGCAGCATCACGGCTAGATAAAGCCTTAGTAGCAGCAGGTCGGCGGATGGAGGACCTCAATACGCGCGCCGGTGACTCGGGCGCAAGGAGCCCTCGCCAGCGCTACAGTGATGAGGCCCGCGAAACAAACAAGCTAAAAAAGAAAAGTGGCTTCTCCAGCTTTATGAACAACCTGGTCGGTACGCCTCGGAAACCGACCATTTCGGCGCCAGAGAACCCAGTGCATGTCACCCACGTTGGATATGATCAAAACACAGGAGAATTCACCGTACGTTCGTCCCCGTGTTGTGCCATGGAAATGCGTGAGATCTGCAAATGTCTCCAGCTGCATGCCAACTCTTGTGGAATATGATAGCAGCTTTGTCCCGTATGCTGACGTAACTTAGGGTCTGCCCAAAGAATGGCAACGAACGCTAAAGGCCAACGGCATCACTGAGCAAGAACAGAAGAAAAATCCTCAAGCCATCATTGATGTTGTCACATTCTACAATGAGCAAAATGAAAAGCGAAGCGACGAATCGCTTTATCATAAATTCGATAACGCCCGACTCAACGACAGCCCTCAGCAGCAGCAAATGGGTCTTGGTGGTGTGTCACCAGCATTGACTCCCGGTGGCTATGGACCTGTTGGCAGCCCACCTTCCAGCCCTCGCTTCCCCAAGAACGAGCCAGAGAGCTTCGAGAACCCTAGAGCGGCACCCACACCATCTGGAAAAACGCCTCAAGGACTCGGTCTAAGCTCGCCGTCCAGTCCTCGGACGAACAACGGCGAATGGATGCCCTTGCGGCCTGCACCAAAGCCACCGGGAAGCTCATCATCAAATGCCGTGCCTCACAGAGCTGCGCCACCCGTACCTACAGGGCAGCACGACGAGTCATCACAAGACAACATTGCTCCTCTGAAATATGCGTCGTCCGAGCAATCGCCAAACCGAAACCGGGCCAACACTGGTCCGCCAGCGCAATATAATGCATCTCCGGTATCCTCGCCACATCAATACCAGCAGCAACAGGAGCAGGCAATGCGCGCTGCGCAGCAAGCTTTGCAAAAACAGACACTTGAGCGATCACAGTCAACAAGACAGCCAACGTATGCGCAGCAGCAAGCACAGCAGCAGGCACAGATCCCAGCAGTTCCCCAGCAGCAACAACAGCTTGCACCGTCGCAAGCAGCCGCACTTGGTCCCGCACCCAGGCCCAGGCAAAGGCCCAGGCAGTCCATCACAAATGCTGAGATTATTGGCAAATTGAACGTAATCTGCAACCCTGCGGACCCAACAAAGAAATTCCGCAACTTGATCAAGATCGGCCAGGGCGCTTCCGGTGGTGTCTACACCGCATTTGAGGTTGGCACCAACAAGTGCGTCGCCATCAAGCAGATGAACCTGGAACAACAGCCAAAGAAGGACCTCATCATCAATGAAATTCTGGTGATGAGAGATAGCAGGCACAAGAACGTCGTCAACTTCATGGATTCTTTCCTTGTTCGTGGCGACCTTTGGGTAGTGATGGAGTACATGGAAGGTGGCAGTCTTACCGATGTTGTGACCTTCAACATGATGTCTGAGGGCCAGATCTCCGCTGTCTGCCGTGAGACACTTCACGGCCTGCAATTCTTGCACTCTAAGGGCGTCATTCATCGCGACATCAAATCCGACAATATCCTGCTCAGCATGGACGGCAATATCAAACTCACAGATTTCGGCTTCTGTGCCCAAATCAACGAGTCCCACATGAAACGCACGACCATGGTCGGCACACCATACTGGATGGCTCCTGAAGTCGTCACGCGCAAAGAGTACGGCCGCAAGATTGACATCTGGAGTTTGGGTATCATGGCTATCGAGATGATTGAAGGCGAGCCGCCTTATCTGACGGAGTCGCCTTTGCGCGCGCTCTATCTGATCGCGACCAACGGCACGCCTGCCATCAAGGAGGAGCACAACCTATCGACTACATTCAAGGACTTCCTGTACTTCGCTCTTAAAGTGGATCCTGAGAAGCGTGCTAGCGCACATGATCTTTTGAAGGTAAGTTGTCGAAGCACTGTCCAACGTCGAGGAATATCATAGCTGACTTTATAATCTTAGCACGCTTTCATACAGATGGCCGAACCTCTCGCCACGCTCGCTCCCTTAGTCAAGGCTGCGAGAGTCGCACGAGCCGAAGAGCGCAAGAACAAGGGCACATAATTGCTTCCTTACGACATATACTTCTTCGTGGCTCTGAGCATGTCGAGCTTTGAGCTGGCTACCTCCGGCCCTTCAATCGCCATATACATCACTGAAACGTTTCGCTCACGGATATATCATATATACATCCGCAATTCGAGCACTGTGATCACGAGCAAAGCTCGCAACGCAAAGTTGGACTACAGCTTCATTGGCTTTCTTGCAAAGTGGAGGCAAGGATTTTTAACGGAATGCGCCAGGGGCGGCGGAACCCTCGAAGGAAAAGGGCTTTATGGGTTACGGAACAGGAAATGGAAACGCGACGACGCGCCAGCGAAAGTCTTCGGGCTTTTCTAGGTGGGAAACGAAACGAAATGGTGTCATGGTTTTCATGTTGAACATCAGCCATCCCATGATAGGCATCATGGCGATGGGCACCTGTAGCTGGCTGCGATGGCAGCGGGCGGATACAGACGTTCCGTGTGGGATTTAGGGCAAACAGGGGAGTTCTCTCTTCACTTCCCTCTCTTTGTTATTTCTGCCAGCTCGCTCGACTCGTCTGGAACTGAACGAGATGAAATGGACACACGGTTTACGAAAGCCTCATCACATATTTGGGTGCCTTTTGATTTTTCATTATCTTTCCCTTTCACATGCGTATCCATATATTAGTAAGGCTGCTGAGCACCATGTCTATCATCCTCCTTGGTTCATGTTTGTGCATTTCCAAGAAGATATCCCTCTCTACTCCAAGCTTTCGTCATAGAGCTGTGCTCAATGTGAGTATACGTTAGACTTCTACCTATGAGCAGAAACTGCTCTCTTGTAGCTGACTCTATGATTAAGGATATCTCTGGGAATGACTGGAGATATTGCGATTTCATTGTAGCATTTAGGTGGATAGCCCACGCCGATACATATAGTCAGTCATCTAGGCACGAAGATCTCACGAAAGTCTTCTAAACAGGGCCGATAATTCGTTTCAGTCCTCTACACTGGATTCCTCTTTGGCGTCATGCCTGTTTTTCACGGCTCTCCATTGTTGTGACGACCTCGCGAGTTTGCGATATGTCTGCGAAGTCCCTCTCAACGTCTTGTGGCTGGTGGAACAGATGGATACGTGTAACCACATGCATTTTGTAACCGATCCCACATATGCGGTGAAAACGGGCTTCGATCGACACTGACGTGATCGTCTGATCTACGATCATCCCGTCCCGACGGCAATCCAGCATCATCTTTGTGTGGAGACGCAAGCTTTGGGGCTTTTGGTACTTCGATGCAATTGGAGGCTGAGACAAACGGTCTTGCATCCTCCTAAGTGCCTATCGTAACTCTTTATCATCATTGCCGTTTGGCCCGTCTGTGCTATCCATAAATGGATAATGAAGACTTCCTCACTCGATCGGTTCTTCCTGAGGCAAGACAATTTCGGACGAGCGCATTGGACGTGGTGTAAAGTGGAGGCTGGCTACGGGAGATGCGCACTTGAATCGTCATGGTCGGACTTCATCATAACATGTCCTCTCGCATAAGTTTCGGAATGTATGTCTTTCCTTCTGTGCTTCAAAACACCTTTCAAGAGCTGGGACAATGACGCGCTCATCATCGTACCTCAGTGCGCTTGCAGTTGCTTCGCAGACATATGCTCTCTCGTGGCAACAACCCATCGGCCAGCCTCCATATGGATCTTTTTTCGGGCTACCAGGACTGAACGCTACCTATGACTATGTCATTGTTGGAGGTGGAACGGCTGGCTTGACTGTCGCCTCGCGTTTGGCCGAGAACAGGTCACTATCCGTTGCAGTAATCGAGGCCGGTACTTTCTCAGAGATCAGCAATGGCAACAACAGCCAGGTCCCTGCCTACTCGCTGAGAGGAATTGGCGGCGATGAATATGCCAATTCATGGATCGATTGGGGATTGGAGACTGTTGAACAGCCGGTATGTTTCTGCAATTTCCCTTAGACCCGATGGTAATAGACACTGATCACCAGAAGCAACTCAATGGCAAAAACATCCCATACACTCAAGGTAAAGCCATCGGGGGTAGCAGTATTCGCAACCAGATGATCTATCAACGCGGTACTCGAGGTAGTTACGATTACTGGGCGTCAGAGGTGGACGACTCGTCCTACAAATGGGAGAACATGCGCCAGTATTTCGACAGAAGCGTTCACGTCAACTCGCCGAATAGCTCTTTCAGAGCTGCCAACGCATCTCTGGACTATCAAATTGCTAGCAGTCTCCAGAACGGAGGACCTCTGCAAGTTTCTTGGCCTAACTTCGCTATGCCCTTCTCTTCATGGGGCTTGAAAGCTTTGTTCGCCGGTGGTTTACCACGCCTAGGAGGCTTCTTTAGCGATGGAAATCTTCACGGAGCGGCTTACAATGTATGTGACTGTCGCATTCTTGGAATTGTTTCAACCGAGCGATATACTGACTGATCCACAGCCATTCACCGTCGACCCAAGGTTGCAGACTAGATCTTCATCGGAGGAATTCATCCAGCAATCGATAGTACAAGGTGCTCCACTAACCATCTACCCATTGACACAAGCTTTGCAGGTCATTTTTAAGGACTAGCATGCAACAGGGGTCAAGGTCCAGTCCGCTGGCCAAAGCTATACCATACATGCGCGGAACGAAGTGATCTTGTCTGCAGGAGCCTTTCACAGCCCACAGCTTCTCATGGTCTCTGGAATCGGTCCCGGGGAAATCCTCGAAGAACACAACATCCCAGTACTCGCGAACCGTCCTGGTGTCGGTCAAAACATGCACGACTCTTGTAATGCTGGTGGTATCACTTTCCCTGTCTCTGTCATTAGCACGGCGATCAGAAAGCGCGACCCTGGCTACGAGGAGAGGGCTGTTGAGCAGTTTAGGAACAATGGCAGTGGTATACTCACTAATGGAGGCGGAGATGTCCTATCATTCGAGAAATTGCCCGACTCGTACCGCGCCCGTCTAGGCAACACGACACGGCGGCGTCTCGCAGAATGGCCTGCCGACTGGCCAGAGACGGAATACGTTCTATCCAGCTCAGGCCGCACGCTTGAGGATTCTTCTGCTGACGGGGAGAATTATGTTAGCATCGGCATCCTACTCGTTGGCGCTCTCTCGAGGGGAAATGTGACTATAAAGTCTGGTTCAATGCTCGACAAGCCTGTCATTTCAACGAACTGGCTACTGGATGAAGCTGACCAGGAAGTTGCCGTGCAAGCGTACTGGCGTATCAGAGAATTCTGGAGCCACGTGCCAATCACTACAGGACCTGAAGAGGCGCCTGGTAGTAACGTGACAAGCGACGCGGATCTTCTGAAATACATAAGAGGAGCTGTGGCACCAATCCATCATGCTAGTTCTACGTGTAAGTCGATATCTGCGCATAGCGAACGGGGTTTAGGCTGACAGCTGCGTAGGTATGATGGGCAGAGCGAACGACAGCATGGCGGTCGTTGACTCGAAAGCTAACGTGATCGGCGTCACTGGCCTCAGAGTGGTCGACTCTTCCTCGTTCCGCTTTACGCCTCCAGGCCACACACAGGCTGCTACATGTGAGCTTCACCCCACGGCACACCGATATGTGCAATGTGCTAATTGTTCACTAGACGCCCACGCAGAGAAGCTGGCCGAAGACATCAAGAATTCTTTGAGTAGCGTGTGATCGAACATGCGTGCCATTTTAGTCTCTTAAGGCTGTTAGCAGTAGCATGCCAGCCATGACAAGGAATTATACAAAATATGATTGATTGCATCCATATTGTAGTGATCATATACAGTACTTCAAATGTTTGGCGTCCAGCTGCGTTCTGGCATAACAATGGAGGGAAAATTAATCGGCGGCCTGATATTGACAATGAAGCTGAACGCATCTGGTATATGAACATCAGCATATGTATTTCTCTGGAACGATTTCAAATGTGTTTACAGCTTATTCTACATCTACTTTCCCGTGCTCGCTCAACAAGCCATCCAATCCTTCTGCACCTCTAAGTGCAGAGATAACGTGAACAGGCACCAGTCCGCTCGGATCAAGGCCCTTGACCTTGCTCAACAGTCCCAAGTTTCTGAACATGCCCAGCACTTCTCTCAGCATGACTTCTGCATGCCTCGCACTCCCTTCATCCACATTCGGCCTCTCACCACCGCCCTGGCGATCGCTTTTCGGCCGGACTCGTAAAGTCCAGATGAGGCTTGCACCCGCACACGGGTACGGACGTTCAGCAGCGAAGGAGCTGACAGCATCGCCAGTCTTTCCACGCTTGATCAAGACTCCGTGAGATAGGGCGGCAATATGACTTGGTCTTTTCATGGCAGACTTGGGCCAACCCTTCCACGGGCGTAGGGTGGAAGCCACGTCTCGGTCGATGAGCATACCCCAGGTCTCATCTTCTGTCTCGATGAGATGCGCGTCTGGATCTGTCTCTAGTATGTTCGAGGCCGTTTCGCTTAGAGCAGGCGTTGGCGGAGCTGTGACAGGGGCATTGCCAATGCTAACAGCGTCTGGCGAAGTGGTGGCAACGGCTTGTCCGCTGCCTGGCTGTGGTGTAGCAGCAGGCGTCGGCGCGCTTGAGCCTGGCGCAGGTGTGTCCGTAGGAGGTGTTATGCTGAGCGCAAGTTCGGGTTGGAAATGAAGCAGAGTCACACTGAGAAGCTGCTTGCGGTCTGTGTGTTGCGAAATGATATCCTTCCAGCAACTAGCCCTGGTCGTTTCAACGCCATCCCCGCCAGCTGCGACGATGAATATCCGCCATATCACTTCTCTGGCCCTAGTGAGCTCCATAGTCCGTTGCCACACTTCAAGCGCAATGTTTGCGAAGCTTCGGCCTTGCATGCACAAAGCGCTGCTGTTAGCATATCGACCAGTGTTGTCGTGCCAAATTACGTTCGTCCATTTGCTGTCCTTGCTTGTCGCAAATGCCACGTGCAACACGCTGGCTTCGTGCAGCAAATCTGACGGTGGGTCAGATGTAAGCTGGAAGCCGATACGTTTTGGTAATGGCTCAACAAGCTCTACGCTGGGCGCTGCAGCATTTGACAAGGGAGATGATTCGTTCGAGGCATCTGCCATGGGAGGGCACCTGTCGTAAAGCTCACGGGCAACGAGTGCCATTCGTTGTGCACTAATGACGACAACGCCCGAAGGAGATGCCACGATATCGATAGGGATGATCTTGAAATCGATGTCACTTATCTGTCGATGCGACAAGCCCGTTCCGTTGAATCTTTTGTCGCGACTGGCAGCATTGTGGTACGACTTGGATAGGTTCAGAAAGCAAGCACCAAAGTACTGGCTGACGGTCACCCATTCTGCGTTCGTTGCACTTGAGAAAGGGCTGATCATGGAAACGACCAGGGTGCGACTGGGTTCGTCGAACGCTATCTCAGCAAGCTCACTGCCAAGAATAGAACATGCGAACCAATAAGCTTGCATTGCCTCGGGAAATGATGGTACTGTTGCGCTCTCGAAAGTGACAGGGTGCAGATAATCCACATGTTCGCGCGGTGAAGTGTTGCCAGTCTCGGTGCCAATAGCCATGGATCCAAACTTGCAGCCCTCGTATGCTGCTTTCAGGTTTCTCAGATATTCAGCAACAGGATCCTCCAACGCAGTGTTGTCGGGTGCGATGCAGAAGAGCCTAATGTCTTTCAATCCACTCACTGGGCTTAGACCGAGAGCCTCCCAGAAGGCAAGAGCTGTAGGCGCCATCTCCCAAGAGCTCTCACTGCGATTCGCTCGAACGAATGAAGCCATCAAAGGAAGGATATCTGGACCAAGTGTTGTCGGGTCCATACGTGCCGGCGGTCGTGGCGGCTGCCGAACTTGAGACGCCGTGCCTGTGTTGGTTTGACTTGCTTGGGGTCTTTGGATCGGTAGGGGCTCCCTGACAAGGGCGAGTGAAGGAACGTCGCACATGGAGAGGCTCAAGGCGATTGACTCGAGCGTGGCATCTAGATTCCGGAATGTCGTACGTTGCTCAGTCATCGTATCGTCGGGAATATCGCACCCCACGGTAGCAACTTCGAGCGAGATGCTTCTCACAACAGTCACTGCTTGCTCGGACACTATTTGTCCTAAACAAACTACATCACTTAGCTTGAGCTCGGGAAACATGTCCATGACGCTCGTGCAGCTTAGGTCGGCCATCTCGTTAGTCTCGGTTGAATTCTGCAGGCCTGCATCCCGCATGTCCTTTACAAGCGAATGGCGATCATGCTCTCGTCGTTCTGTGGGCTCGCAAGAGCCAGGTGCGGCTCCGAGTCCACGTAGCGTGTGGGCGTCTGGGCTACCAATGCCTCCCAGCAGCTTCAAGATTAAGTCATCCACGTCCTCACAATGGATGCTCCTGGAGCCACTATGATGACTTGCATATTGTTCATTGCAGCCTGCTTGGGTTGACGATTGAGGACCGCAATATGAGAACGTATCGAGGGTCCTCTTGCGTTTTTTTGTGGTAGAATTCGCGTGGTCCTCGACCATGGCATCCGCCATGTGTTCATGTTCTGACATTATGGACGACGAATCGTTCTCATTATCGGTCTCAATGCCGACCCCTGACTCTGCGTCACCCAACGAGCTTGACGTATCCGATGATGCGGACGATTCACTGATAGCCGTGAGAGGGACTTTTGTGGGACCCAAATCGTAGCTCGCCTTTCTATCATCTGGCCTAAAATCGGAGTACTCCCTCGCGGAAGACTGGGAAGTCAAATTGTTACCAGAGTTGAAGACTAGTGGATCAAAGCTACTTCTGCGTCGCTCAGCAGAAATTCTGGTGGAATTATGGGTGGCGCTGGCTGGAATGGGAGGTGGAAGCAGAGCTTCCTTTATTCCAAACGGGGAGAGCGGCTTGATATCATCAGACCGGTCGGCTTTCATATTGTAGAGGCCTGAAGGAAAATGCGTTTCTTGAGCTTTGGGCGCGGCGTACGCCTCGACATGATCCCTGTCAGGCTGATCTGGGTTGGCTCGATCATGTTCGTCCGTTTGCATTGAGTCTTCAGTCATTGAAAAGTCAGCAGCTGGCTGTACTTCACTAGGCCCTGAAGGATTATGTAGCGAGTCATCATGCTGTTTGTCGACGAATGCTGTGAAGGGATGTGTGTCTGCATCTAGCGTAGCGCTGGATTGTACTTCAATGTTGTCTTTTACGGGCTCAACATCGGGTTCGTCGAAGAAGTTAAAGTCGGCATCTCCAACCTCTTCTCGTCCATACTCCATATCATCCATGTCTCCGAACAAGTCATCCGTTGACCCTCGGTTCCACTCTTGAGCGTGAGGGCCGATTGAGGAAACAATACTATGATTTCGCTGCAATTGTTCACCCTCTGCTTCAGGTACGCCCTCAAATAGATGTACGCTATTCTCTGGTATCGGGTCAGATGTTGCAAGGTTTGGCGCATGCACTGGGTCGACAGCTGGCCCTACTCCACTGTCTGGGTGCGGCTGTAGCTGAGGAACGTTGTGCGCCGCAAGGCCGTCAGGAGGAGTCGGGTAGATACCGTGGAGGGCTTGCAAGTCAGGCCGATTGGTCAAAGGAGGCGACGTCACATCGAATGTCGTGCTGTCAATAAGAGTTTGAACACCTTGGTTGTCGTTTGTGCTCATTTCATCATGCCTGATATCTTCAAAAGTGTGTGGTTGAAGTTCTCTTTCGGTGTATGAAGTGGTCCATTCTTCCGCGAACGATAGAGGGTCGTCGTATGTTCCCATATCAGGAAGCTCAAACCATCTCCTCCAGTCATCGGCGGGGCACTCAAAAACAGCATTATGCATGCCTTTCTTACGTCGTATGAAGCAGAGCGATTCTGGCCAGCAGACTGCTTTTTGTGTTCCGTAAAGCACAACGTCGAGCCAGACAGTATCAGGCGACAGTATAAGGCTTTCTGTCGCAAGTGCCTCACGCACTGAAGCCTTCCATTGTTCGTCCCCAAGCGCAAGCGTGAGATCTTGTACTTTTCCAGAAACAACGCCGCCACTCTCTTCCACGGGCAACTTAGCGAACATGCCACTTGGAGCAAGGACCACGTCATGACATTGGGAAGCATGTACTCCTGTTACACTGACAAGCTCTGATGCTCGTACCACCGTAGCGATGTTCAATTTCTTTCCGTCGTGTGCAAGCTGTATCTGCATATGGACCTCGATGCCACAGTCCCGCATCTCGGTATCGAGAAGCAGCCACGTCCAGGCGGACAGCCTTGTCGCATTGTGCGCACGTGACAAGGCGAAGGTTATGGAGCCCTCTAAGGCATGAAGGAATGTGGTAATGATGGACTGTTCACCAGCGACCAAGGTCTCATTGTGCTCCGCGATTGTGCTGTGGGACTCCAAACAGAAGCCGCTGACTCCGAGATCGACATCCTCCTGTTCTATATCATCGAAAATCCAGATCCGGTCTCCGGTAGCTGTGCACATCACATTCTCGCCGCGCAGATGTTTGATGGTGTTTGCGATGCGTTGCGCTCGGGGAGGCGCCGAGTCTTGACACACATAGAGTCTATAGTGTGTCGTATCGATGCCTTTCAAGACGTGCACGTTGGACGTGCATCCTTTCAGCGCGTCCATGGTATGATAGATCTTTTCTCTCGCGATGTGCTGGAGTTGCAACGTTACGGAACGTAGCGATGATAACGTGTCGGTCGTTGCCGGCAGAGGGAAGTGGAGTATCGCGGCATGGGCTGTGCCTGGTCGGGTATGTGAGACGAAGTCGAATGATGTATTCGCTGCAGATTGTGTGCTGCAGGGTATGTTAAGAGGACGATCGCGTTATCGCTCCTGCTACAAGCAACCCCGTCTGAAGCCGAAGAGCAGACAGGTGGATTCCCAAACGAGGTAGGCGGCGCCAGAAGCGGCCCGCAGCGGTGCGGGGGCGGCAAGATTCCAAACGGTCGGGTCTTTCAGAAAAGTTGCCGCGGTTGGGTAAAGTTGCCTGCGATGTCTTTTTCTTGAGTTGCCTTAGACTTCAGCATCTTCACGCATACCAGACAACCGCCATGAAGCTCTCAACTCAGGCCTCTGTGCCGGTCTATACCATCGCAGGTGCCTCGAGCGCCCGACCTCTCCCAGAGTGGCTTGCCCGCAAACGCAAGAGGAGTCTGAAGAAGGACACTGAATACGCCAACCGAATCGAGCTTCTCCAGGACTTCGAGTTTGAAGAAGCGTCTTCTTGCGTCCGCATCTCGCCTGATGGCAACTGGGTTATGAGCACTGGTACCTACAAGCCGCAGATCCACACACACTACCTCCCACATCTGTCGCTCAGCTATGCGCGACACACGAATGCGCTGAACGAGACGTTCATTATTCTCAGCGAGGACTACAGCAAAAGCTTGCATCTGCAGACGGATCGCTTTCTGGAGTTTCACACACCGGGAGGGCTACACCATGTTGCAAGAATACCAAGATACGGCAGAGATTTGAAGTACAACACCAGAAATGCGGAGGCTATTGTCCCTGCTGTCGGCGTGAATGCCGATGGCATGGGAGAAGTGTACCGCTTGAACCTGGAGATCGGAAGGTTCATGAAGAGCTATGAAGTTGACGTAGGAGGCGACGACTTTGAGTCCATGGGTGGTGGCGCATTACAAGGTGGCATCAGGACGGGTTCCGTCAACACCGCCGCCATCGCAGAAGAGTCGCACGGTCTATTGGCTTTCGGAACTAGCATTGGTACGGTCGAATTTTGGGACAGCCGCTCGAGGAATCGCGTCAGCATTCTGGGTCCTCCTGCCTCTCCTTTCAACGAAGATCGCGATTCAAAGCCAGAGATTTCAGCGCTTGCCTTCAACCGATCAGGCCTTCAACTCGCAACTGGTTCTTCTCACGGCATCGTTCACACCTACGATCTCCGATCACCGGTGCCCTTGCTGAGAAAGGATCAAGGATACGACTTCCCCATCCAGAATCTGCAATACATCACTCCACCATCCTCAGAAGCAGAGAAGATCATGTCTGCCGACAAACGTATCATCAAGTTGTGGGACTCTGCGACTGGAGACCCCTGGACGTCTGTCGAGCCAACAGTGGACCTCAACCATGTGGAATATGTGCCAGACTCTGGTATGTTCCTTACCGCCAACGAAGGCCGCCAACAGCACTCCTTCTTTATCCCGCAACTTGGTCCTGCGCCGAAATGGTGTGCCTTCCTCGACAATCTGGTGGAGGAAATGGCCGAAGACTCCAACGATCCCAATGCATACAACGCAGATGTCAACGGCACCAAAGGAGATGTCTACGACAATTACAAGTTCTTATCCACCCCACAACTTCGCGAGCTCAACCTGGATCACTTGGTTGGCCAGACTAGCCTGTTGCGTCCTTACATGCACGGTTACTTCGTGGCACAGAAGCTGTACGAGCAGGCACGCATGATCAGTAATCCGGATCTTTTCGAGCAACAGAGACAGAAGACCATACAAGAGCGCATCGACAAGGAACGCGAAAGCCGTATTAGAGGAACCAAGAAAGCCACCGTCAAGGTCAACCGCAAACTTGCCGAGACTCTTGCTGCACGCGAGGAGGCGAATGAGAAGCGCAAGGCTCTGCGTGTCCTGCGCCAGGGCGGCGATGAGCCTGCCGCGAAAGCAGACGGTGAGGTTGATGCAGAGGCGGAGGCTGTCGCGAAGCCGAAGACACAACGTCTTATGGATGACAGCCGTTTCGGCAAATTGTTCGAAGACGAAGATTTCCAGATCGACGAGACCAGCCGAGAGTTTGCCATGCACAACCCTTCATCGGTGCCCAGTGGAGGTGCCAGCACTGGAGAGAGAAAGCCTCGTGGACTCACAGCCGTGGAGGAAGAAGACCTTATGGATCTCAAGGGCAGCTCCGACGAAGAGGAAGACGAGGACGCAGAGGCCGAAGCCGGGGCACTGCGTGCACGTCAACGTGGTGGACGCGAAGGCGACAAGGCCGACGACAAGAGACGCATGGGCTCTTCGAACTACAAGAAGGCTGGCCACAAGAACCGCGAGCCACAGATGCAGGTCTCCTCGTCCGGCAAAGACGCTCGTCGACAAAAGGAACGTGCCGGCAGATCATTCGGTGATCTTGCTGCGCGCGCGCCTGCACCGTCCGCCCGCAAGAGCGGTGGCGGCAGAGGCGATGCGGTTGGTGCGAAGGAAATCACCTTTGCTCCCACCAAGGTTGAGAAGAAACGCCCGTCAGGCTTTGGAGCGGGATCGGAAGGTAGAGACTCTGCGAGAGGCAAGCCTAACAACAAGGACAGGCGTAGTGCCAGTAACAACACATTCAGGGGTATGTAATGTGAGCTTACTGCGCTTCTGGAGCATATTACAGGCGATGTTACTATTCTTTTCAGCATGGCGTTGGGGATGTCTTATATACCTGCATTTTGGGCAAGGAACGGATAAAAGTCAAGTGTGACTATAGCAAATGAGACGATTTCCAGTTTCCATCAAATGTGTCTTCCAACTTCGCTAAATTTGATACTGTGCAGCTTGTGTCGAGCAAGTTGACCGCCAACTTGTAGGTTCTCGAACATCTGGCGTGTGCTGTGCTTCGAAGGCTGCATTGCCTCGAGAAAATCTGTTCCTCTGCCTTTGCCTCCAAACTTCGAGCAGCGAAAACTCCCGGTGTCAGACAGCGTTATCATCACTCCACTTGACCACGCAAACTGAACGCTCCATGGTTTCCATGATCACCGCTGCATGACCCCAGTTGTGTATGTACCCCGTATTCGTAAAACCCCTCTCTTACTGACCCAGAATGTCCCAGCATCCATTATTTGTATTTGTAGCGCACAAGCTGTATCAATTCATCCAGTATTGCCAGAGTTCCTAATCTCGATGATACGAAAAGCTTTGCTGATGCGTCTAGGTTTTGCTGCGATCACTTGTGTGCATAGATTCGTCAGAAGGGTTCATGCATTGGAATTCGTCAAGATGGAGGGAAAGTCTGGTTGGAAGAATCTTTAGGTTGGTCAATATCCCCAAACGAGAGGTGTGGTCCAGGTATTGAAAAATCGAACGAGTAGGTTGGTGATGTGGCGAACGTGCCCGCGGCATTACGAGGCTTTTCTGTAGTCACTGTCTGTGTGCCTAAGGTTTGATCAGTGCGAGATTCGTTACCCGCTCGTATCACAAGTGACGAACCAATACCAGAGCTCTCTAACCAGGCAGACCGGTCCACCTCTCCATTCCTGAGGTATTCAGGAAAGTGATCCGGGCGTGATTCTGGATCAAGAAGATCGTCAACGGTAGCGCCGACACGCAGTCTGGCGAGGAGTTCGGATGACTTCTGGTCTGTACCGTGCCGCATTGCTCCCACCAACTGGTCCAACTTGTCGCCTCGTTCTGTCGCCTCTCGCACCTTGAGCTTGAGATCTTGGGACCTGGTCATGCCGTCTGCGACTTCGTATGAGCATTCGACCCCCTTGTCAGCACAGAACCGGCAAGATGGTCGATCACCCGAACACTTTTGTTTCCGCCTCCTGCATTGAGCACAGGCAGATCGAAACTGTAGCGATGGGTTGCTACCTTCGCTCGTATCCTGAGAAGAACCAGCTCGTGCGGCAGTGTTAGGTCGTCTGCGTGTATTGTTATCAGTGCATGTGCGCTTTGGTGCGTTCCAGACGCATTGGAAGCCGCTTCGAGTGCAAAAGTCGCACTGTAAGTCGTATTGGATAGGCTGCCCTTCAGCTTGACCGGAGCATTTCACCTTTCGTCGTTGCTGTCCAGAGTGAGGACGATGAGTCAGCAGTAGGCCTCGGGCATCACTGTAACGTACATTAGTTCTACTTACGCATGTTTGACAAGCGGTTTTTCCACAAACTACATGAGATTCTGGTGATGGTTCTGTAAGGTCCGCCTGGCCGAAGCTAGAGTCGTTCCCGACCGAGTCTCTCATGACATATGAGTGTTCATTATCTGTATCTCGTGCTCGAGCCAGTGAAGAGGTCGCTTCATTGCTGACTGTCGGGGTAGAATGAGTGATGAAGCCCGGGAACGGTGTGCGTTCAGAGTCTGTGTGCTGTGTGCTCGGCAGTGTTGCGTCGCGATCCAGATGAGATTCGCTCATCTTGCTCGCAATCCTCTTCATAGATAGAGTGTTTGGGCTTGGGAGGTTAGTGATTGATGCATGCAACAAGACAAGGCAGATGGCTACACTGGTGCGGTGGTGGTCACCTACGTAGCCGCGAAGCAGTGGAGTGAGTTGGTACTGTGTTCCGGAGATTGTACAAGTCAACGTCTTTTCTCTCTAGTCGAAGCCAGGTCATTTGAGTCGGTGTCCCCCACGGCCCTTCGCCTAGGCGGCTGTTATTGGCCAAATCGGTATTAGCACTTTCTGGGCTTCGACAGTCGACCCGTAAGCAGATCTGATCCCGAACCTTACTACTCATATCAACCCTGTCCGACATGCATAAGGACTACTAACGACATTTGCCACGCCGAATAGGAACCTAGCTCCTCCACCTACTCCCTGTGTGTAGCATACAAGCCTCTTCATGCTCAGGCTGCGGAATGTTGCAAATCTAGGCTACTAATTTGATGCAGACAAAGATCTCTGTCTATACCGCAACACTGTCAAGTACCGGTGAGGTCAGGTCGCAGATCGGTACTACAAAGTCCTCGCATGAGTATGCTCAACCTCATCGTCCGTGATCGGAACGCACAATGGGCCTCAAGGCCTAAAAAGTAAATCCTCCGATAGGTCGATCGACTTCAATACCAAGTCTCTCTTAAAGCCAGACTTGACAGCATACCACATGATTCAATCACGACGACCTAGTCGTTGATCGTTCGGTGGCAATCAGTATTCGGCATTAGATACGGTACTGCTGATGTCGGTACAAGAGCACAATGGAATTGCCACCGCAAGAGTGATGTTTCATCCATTCCGCATGGGCATTCCTCGTCAGGAGGTACCAGTCTCGCCAGTCTTGCGGATGTGACAGGCCGAGATCTAGTCCCGGCAGTTGCGGGAGCCATGATCGCGCGGCGAGTGCAGTATCCGCAGAGATGGTCGAGGCCACTATTAAGGGTACCAACACGGGTATTGAACCGCGGCACGTTCAATGCTGCCGTACATGTGAGCGTGTGGCAAATGGGAATTTGCCTACTCTCCGAAGCAGCTTGGTGACGAAAGAAACAATCAGTGATCGACATAGATGGTGTGGCGATGTAACATATGGCTAACGTGACGCTGCGAGTATGCACAAGTCGATTCTCGATCAGTCAAGACAAAGAGAAGCATCATCACGATGTTAAAATATCGGAGTCAAGTCCGGACTTTTCTGATTGATTGATCATCCAAGATTTTGTGGACCGGAACCGGGCTCGCCTCCGTACCATATATGCTCTGAGTTCAGATTGAAGCATATTGTCTGAGCAGTCACTAAATCGAGCCAATCCTTGATGGGTCGCCACGATGTCTCGCACTGGCACCCCTGTAAGATCCGCTTGCTGTAGATTGAAAAGAAAAAAAAAATTGCGAGCGGCTATCGCGGACTTGCGTTTGCCACAAGAAGACTGTATTCCATGGCCTGAGCTTGTTGAGCATCTCACGCATGTGAAAGGTTATGATATGATTGTCGGTTCTTGGCGCTATCCAAAAAAGGAAGATGCATAATCATCCAATCAGTGCGAGTCAACAATGCCTGAAAACCGATGGTGGGCTGGGAGGTATCTCCTCTGAACGTTGAAGATTGCCCTCTCTCGCGTTTCAGCTTCAAAGTCAGTAGCAATCCACTGATCGCTGGGAAAACAGGACGGAGTTTGACCCTATATTGCGAGCCAGTGTCTCTAGGCCTTCACACATAGCGGACTTACCCGTCCTCGGTGTAGTCCGATTGTCTTACGCGTCACTATGCCAAGCGTCCCCTCATCAAGGTCTGAGGGAGTCGAGATCAGAGGACATGTACACCACGTTCTTTGAAGTGTATCCTTTCTAACCTTGACGTTTCGATCTGTAATCTCGGGATCTCACGAAATGCTGGAATCAATAAGGTCTGATGCACTGCCTAGTTCAAGTTCATACCAGTGGTTCGATCTCCAGTCGGAGGGACATAGTTGTAGGCGTGATTAAAGGGAATTGCGCGTATAGCATACAGAAAAGAAAGATCGGCCATGTCTGTGTCTTCTAAATGTGGCTCATAGCTTCGCCTTTCCGATGCCGTAGATCTGCGCCTCACCGGGCGCCTTGCCGTGCTCACTTTTCGGGTTGGCACTCAAGTCGCCAATTGGCCTTCCAACAATGTCCGGCTCTGGCTGCTTGTCCACGATCAAGCTCTGAGTTTTCTTCAGAGTATCAAGCGCTTCTTGCTCGATGCGGTGTACAAGGTCGTGACACGTGGGAATGTCGTGAATCAGGCCAATGACTTGACCAGCGGTCCAGACCTGCGAACAAGGTTAGCGCTCTGTCGTGTAGATCGATGTATCATGTTGCGTGTTGCACTCTTAATGAGAGCAGCGTGAACGCAAGAATAGCTGCGAAATATATTGGAACGAACTTACTCCGTAATCCTTGTCACCATTGATGAACACCTCCCTTCCCCTCTTTCCTGACACATATGGAGCAATCTCCTCGAATTTACCAGTCTTGCTCTCACGCTCAATCTTTACCGCATCTTCTGTGACCTTGTTCTTGAACAGGCGACTTGTGTTCTTCCACCTGCGTAGTACGAGCTCTGTGTCCGTCTCTTGTGCCTCGACAATCGCCTTCTTGATGTTCTCGTGAATGGGGGCCTCGACCGTACACATGAAGCGTGTGCCCATGTTGATACCCTCGGCGCCCAGGCTCAACGCAGCAGCCAGGCCCTGGCCATCAGCAAAGCCTCCACTGGCGATGAAAGGTACAGGCATGGTCTGACGCGCGCGAGACAGCAGGATGAAGTTGGTGATGTCGCTTTCGCCGACGTGGCCGGCGCATTCGAAGCCGTCGATCGAGAGGAAGTCGACGCCGAGTTTGACGGCGCTGAGCGCGTGTCTGATTGTCGTGCACTTGTGTAGAATGACGCAGGGAGGATTGGCCTCCTTCAGCTGCTTGATGATAGGGCCAGGACTGTTGCCAGCAGTCTCCACAATGCGGATGCCTTCGTCCAGGACCACCTGGGCGTATGCGCCGTAGTCCGGAGGAACCATCGCAGGGAGCAACGTGAGATTCACACCGAAGGGGTTTGAGGTCATCTTCTTGCAGCGACGGATCTCCTTGCGAAGGTCCTCGGGTGAGGGCTGGGTCAGGGCAGTGATGAGACCAAGACCACCTGCGTTCGAGACGGCGGCGGCGAGCTCAGCATAGCCCACCCACATCATGCCTCCTTGCACGACAGGGACTGGTCATCGTTAGTAAAGACTTGCTTGCGAGGATCTTAGTAGCATACTCTTGATCCCCAGCTTGCGGGTGAGCGCAGTGTTGAAAGGCATGGCTGTATGCTCTGAGATTGTCTTTCTATGGTGTATTGAGTATGGAATGACCGAAATATAAGAGAATAATGTCTTGCGACTAGAAAAGAGAGCCTACAGTATTATGAGTTCGCGGATATAAAGCCTACCTGCTGACGCGCTCTGGTTAACCGTCGTGCCGAAGTGGTTGCTTCTTGGAGTTCTGCCTCGGCTTTCAAGAGAGAGCAAGGAGCTTCACGTGCATGCCAAGACTGTGCCGTCGGCTCGAGTCATGCAATCTTGTGACACTTACTTGATGCGTTCGATCACAAGGTAGCCGCGATATCATAAATGTCATGTATTTCAGCGGAACCTACGAGCTGTAAATAAAACGAACATTGGCAAGACGCGAAAAGCCAGGAATAATCCCTCATTGAGAGCTGACACTCATGTCTGACAGGCTAATGAGAGCTTCCAACCTGATTACTGATCTGATGATAGCGCCCAGGATGGTTTATTGCCGCTCATGTGAGGAACACATGAATACGGTCACTTTATACCAGCTTATATCTCGAGGGTACTCTACCATGCAACCAAACACAGCAACAAGCCACTGTAGCAAAACACGAAATCTCCTTGATGACACGAGATGCCTAGTCTGACACCCATTCACAACGACAGACGACTTATACCACACGACAACCTGTATCTTAAGTCAAGATCGAAAAGCAATCAACCGGGTTTAGCCGCGCCCCAAGCTGCCCGTCAAATGCCTGTTTCTGGTGCACCTTTGTGTGATCGGAATATGAAGGTGAGACACGTACCGCATGACTACCGACATAATTTCGCATTCACATAAGCAAAGATGTTCGCAAGTGGTGGTAGAGGAGGTGGCGAGGCAAGGAAGCCAGGTGCAACATTGTGTATCATACCGCTCGAAGCACCCCGTCACCGCCACATCTGTGCCACCATTCTGTGGCATTCTGTCGTCCGTGCGTGCTTGCGTGCTTCGAAACAGCACGTTCCCGTCCACCTCACATCAAATAATTACTGGTTCAGAGGATGTAAGTGCCGCCGAAGTGCTATCCATCACCTCCGTTACCATGTGCTTGTTATGGGTCGTCGCGTTATCGCTCAGGATCACGAATCCGAATCAGGAGCACCGTGGCCACGGTCTTCCCTATTCACGAGCCAAGGTTGCTTGTGGGAGTACGATGACTACTGGGATCTATAGTCTCAGCCAACGTCACCCTGCCAATGCTCAGTAGTGCCGGTGCAACCATCGTGAGATCCGCAGAATGTCGCTCACTGGTGCCAATGCGTCGTTATAATGCTTGATATTGCTCATTCTTTGACGCAACAAACACATCAGGGAGTTTGCGAACACTCCGGCTCTGCCTCTCTTCTCTCCAAATCATGTCTAAGAAGAGCAACATGATCCCTACCGCTCTATACGCAACGATCACAACCACCCTCACCCTCTGCCCTACTTCCGCCACCATCATACCTATCCCAAAACTCACCCCTATCTCGTCGCCTTCGACCTCAACGCTTGTTACTGGAATCACATACCATCAAGGCGTGGTAGCATCGAACAATTCAGCCTTCTTCTCCGGCATCTGCAATGCGCAAGTTGTAGCGACAGGAGAGCTGACGGCTGGCTTTTGCGTTGGTCTCCATACGTACGCAGTGTCGATTGCTAGGCTGCAAGGCTTGGAGTGTGCCTTCAAAATGTTTCATGGCAGTGCAGCGTGTGAGGCCGATGCCACCGACACTGTGAGTTGTGATGGTTTTGCCTTGTGAGATGCCGCTGACGAGAAGATCAAGATGAATGTGCCTGTTCCAAGTGGAGAAGGTGAAATCTGCGTTATTACTGGCGTGGAGGATGGAGGGAAGTTTATGAAGGCGAGTGGCTTCTTGGTATGTGGCTGAGACTCCAACCGTAGGACAAGATGAGAAGATGCCAACGAGATCATTCAAGTATACGATGGGAAGCTTCGTTGAAGAGTTGTAATGGTTGGTGGAAATGTGCGTCGGAACGTTGCTCTCCTGGATCTGATTGAATTCATGCTGCTCTTGCGGTTGATTGATTCTGTACTGTGTGCGAAAAAAAAATGTCGAGTCACTCAAACAGTCCGTGTCCAGAAGTGTGCCAACTTGCAATCGTGGCAAATCAATTTTCCCTATATCCCTAAAGACAGAACGACAGAATACGGCAAATGCATAGATGCCTTGGTGCCTTAGTGAGCCGTTGCAGGGAGGGCGGGGCAGAGGATGGCGGGGTGGAAAACTCACGAAACAGTCACTTGACGTAGCCTCAATTCTCGAAGATCGTCGAGAAAACACCCACACTCCACTACACCACACCAAACATTCACAATGGCGGCAGCATTCATTGAGGCCCTCAAGTCCTCCAAGCCTGATCCCAGGCCGCTCAACGACCTCGACAAATACCTCACCCTCCGCACCTACGTCAACGGCTACAGCCAGACCGACGAGGACATCGAACTCTGGAAGCTCGTCAGACAGAACAAGGTTGCCGTTGGCCTCATCAAGCAGGGCAGCAAGATCGTGCCCAACCTCGCAAGATGGTTCAACTTCATTGACGAGACCGCGAAACCTTCCCTCGATCTCCCTACCAGGCCCAAGGACGATGGCACCAACTACGACATTGGCCTTCCAGACACCGAGAAGGGCGTGGTGACTCGTTTCCCGCCTGAGCCCTCTGGCTACCTTCACGTCGGCCACATGAAGGCTGCTCTTCTCAACGACTACTTTGGCCACAAGAAGTACAACGGCAGGATGTTGTTGCGTTTTGACGACACCAACCCCACAAAGGAGAAGCAGGAGTATGAGGACTCCATCATTAAGGATTTGGAGCTCATGGCGATCAAGCCCGATGCCGTGTCATACACTAGTGACTACTTCCAGTTGCTCCACGACAAGTGCAAGGAGTTCATCCGCATGGGCCATGCCTACGCCGACAACACCCCGCTCGAGGTGCTGCGCACCGAGCGCATGGAGAGGATCGAGAGCAAGAACCGCAACATGAGCATTGAGGAGAGTTTGGCACACTTTGCGGAGATGGAGACTGGATCTGAGGAGGGCATCAAGTGGTACATCAGGGCCAAGATCGACATGAGCAGCAACAACGGCCGCATGCGTGACCCTGTCATCTACCGCTGCAACCCCGAGGCACACCACCGCACCGGCACCACCTGGAAGATGTACCCTCTCTACGACTGGGCATGCCCCATTGTCGACTCTGTGGAGGGCGTTACTCACGCTTTGCGCACCACCGAGTACAACGACGCCGATGAGCAGTACCAATGGATCCTCGAGAAGCTCGGCATGAGGAAGGTTCACAACTGGAACTTTGCCCGCATGGACTTCAAGAAGACTTTCCTTTCGAAGCGCAAGCTCACCAAGGTCGTCGACAGCGGTAAGGTTTGGGGCTGGGACGACCCTCGCATGCCCACCGTCCGTGGTGTACGCAGGCGTGGTATGACCGTCCCCGCCCTTCAAGAATACATCATCAAGCAGGGTCCGTCCAAGAACATCACTCTGCAGACCTGGGATGCTTTCTGGAATACCAACAAGAAGTACATCGACCCCACCGCCAAGCGCTACACTGCCGTTGAGACTGCCAACAAGGTTGTTTGCAACGTTGTTGGCGCCCCGGAGGCTCCTCGCACTGAGGAGAAGGACGTCCACGCCAAGAACGCTGAGCTCGGCAAGAAGAAGGTCGTCTTCAGCAAGCGTATCATCCTCGACCAGGCGGACGCTCAGTCCTTCGAGGACAACGAGGAGATCACCCTCATGAACTGGGGCAACGCAATCGTTCGCAAGAAGAATTACTCTCTCAACCCGCTCGAGCTGCTCAAGTCTTCGGACCAGAAGACCATCACCGGACTTGAGCTTGAGCTTCACCTGCAGGGTGATGTCAGGAAGACCGCCAAGAAGGTCACCTGGCTGTCGGAGGATCAAGAGCTGATCCCTCTGACCATGTACGAGTTCGACTACCTGATCACTAAGGACAAGCTCGAGGAGGAGGACACCCTTGAGGACTGCCTCAACCCCATTACCGAGGTCAAGACCGAGGCTCTCGCAGACTGCAACGTTGCGGGTCTCAAGGTAGACGACATTGTGCAGTTCGACCGCAAGGGCTTCTTCCGCATCGACAAGGCCTTCCAGCACGGTCAGAGCGTTGTTGCCTTCCAGATCCCCACTGGCAAGAACCAGAAGTAGAAAAAGTCTCGGTAAAATCCGTAGCATAGAAAGAGTGAAACGCTTATGATACTTTTTGAGAATAGCAGGGGCCCCAATTTGCCGCTGAAGTGAAGTGACGTGCAAAAGCCAATATTCTCCACCATCAAACACAGTGTAACTCTGGACTCCCACGTCATCCACGTGCGCACATGACCGGATTCATGCGCTTTCACTAACAGCGCCTACCCACATGCCCGGTCGCACACAGACACACCACACCACCCACATCTCGCAACCAGCACCTGGACCTTTTGTCAACCGCGCCGATCAATCAATCCCCGACATCCATCATGTCTCGACCACTTTGAAAACAAAGACCATGCCCTCCCTCCTCGACCTCCCTCCCGACCTCCGCGCCACAATCCTCGGACTCGCCTCGAAGCCCTGCCGATCTTCTACCACGCCAACACCTTCGCGATCTGCCTGCAGCCCGTCCGCATCAAGTACATCGGCCAGCGCAAAGGAAAACCGCGAGAGATCTTCCGGCGGAGCTACGGAGATGAGGTCGTCGCGGTGTGGTTCACTACGCTGGCGGAGGAGGTTTTGCGGGAGATCGGGAGGGTCAGGGTGTATGTTGCGTGTGTAACGCGGTGGGACTCGGCGGGCGACGAGTTTGCGAAGGAGAGGGAAAAGTTTGGGGAGTATGGGGTTGGAGAAGGGGAGACGAGGGGCATGACAGAGCATGTGTTGTATGATGTCTGTTCGAGCAGGCAATTGTTTTACGAGGTCGAGGTGGAGAGCGGGAGGGTAGAGGGGTTTGTTGAGGTGTTTGGTGATGAGGAGCACGGCGGCGATGGCGGAGGGAGGTGGGGAGGTGTGGAGTGTGAGGTCTGCGTGGCGATGCTTCAGCGGTGGGTTGATTCGATTGAGGAGGATGAGGATGGCAAGAAGCGGGTCACGAGGGAGAAGTTGGTGGAGTTGGTCTGGTGAGTTCTCGACAATGAAACGCTGTATCCGGTGAGAAGTGCTTGCTAACCAGAGGATCCTAGGCCGTCCGGACTCGAACCTGCTCCTGGTCGAGGAGATGCTCGTATCTAAGCCCATTTGGAACCTTGTAAGTCGATTTGAGCTTGCTTGGACACAACTGCAACTAGCTCGCAGTCGAATGAAGGAGGCGAAAAGAAAAAAGGAAGATACAAATTAACCTTTCACACCTGTGCAGTTATCACAACAGCTCACGTAAAGAAGAGAAGAACGAATTAAGAGCATAAGTGTTCAATTGAAATGCAAGTTCTCACTCGCCAAAGAGAGCCCATGCATTTTGCATGCCATCAAGATCCTCCCTGCAAAAAATCTATCATCTCGAATTTCGTCACTCCTACAAGTCGTTTACGCAAAGCAACGCCCAACGAAGTGAAGTGTGCTGAGGTCCGAGCTCCAATCATTAAAGTTCTGCATCCTAATTTACGTACTAAACCGTAAATGCACCATGATCAAGCTGGACAGACAGGTGACTTCTCGAGAAAGGAAACCATCAGCAGCCGAGCAGTTGCAAGCCCTCCCTGCTAATAAAAGTCCACATCAAGCAGTATGTATTATGTATGTTTGCCAAAAAAGGTACATTATGCGAGAGGCTATACACGCCACCCAACAGTAATGACACAGACACGATTCCAAAAAAAAAAAAAAAAA
>LJJI01000154.1:0-74530 GCA_001553865.1 Cladosporium sp. BSL10
ACACACACACACACACACCCATACCACTCTCCCGTACCACTTTACGCGGCCTGTTATGCGCCACTGAAGGCCGCCCACGCCATCCTGCTCGCATATCCACCCGACGTCGGCGCCCTCACTTACCGCACTCGACGCGCCAGCACGTGATTCCGCCATCGCACCCAACCTCCTGCGCCAACACCAGCGGCCATGGGTCTCATTATGAAGCCCAAGGGCGCGCCCGGCTCTGGCGGTGCGGGCGGCGGCGTCAAATTCATCTGCAACAAATGCAGCAACGACATCACGAATACCGTGCGCATTCGCTGCCACCACACAAAATGCAAGGACTACGACCTCTGCGTGACCTGCTTCAGCGAGGGCGAGAAGAGCGAGAACCACGACCCGTGCACACATCCCTACAACGTCATCGAGCCGCACAGCATACCCATATTCGATGAGGGTTGGGGTGCCGACGAGGAGCTGCTGCTGTTGGAAGGCGCGGAGCAATATGGACTGGGCAGCTGGGCGGACGTGGCAGACCACATTGGCAACTTCAGGGAGAAGGACGAGGTGCGGGATCATTATATCAATACATACGTCAATTCTTCCAAGTTTCCATTGCCGGAACGCGCAAGCCCAAACGATACCGCCCTGAGCGACAGCATACCACGAGAAGAGTTCCAGGTGCGGAAAAAGAGGCGCATAGAGGAGCGCAAAGAGATTATTGCTGCCACACAAATCACCGGCCCTCTCCAGCAAAAGCCCACCAGCTCGGTACCCAGCTGTCATGAGGTCGCAGGCTACATGCCAGGACGTCTGGAGTTTGAGACGGAGCACCTCAACGAGGCTGAGGAGGCTGTACAGCACATGCAATTCTCTCCCGATGAAGGCTACAACCCCGCAACAGGCGCTCTGGAACCAGAGTTGGATCTGAAGATGGTGGTTATGGGCGTGTACAATGACCGCCTGACAGCCAGAACAGATCGCAAACGCATCATCTTCAACCACAGACTCCTCGACTACCGCAAAAACACAGCAATAGACAAGAAACGAACCAAGGACCAGCGCGACCTTCACCATAAGCTCAAACCCTTTGCGCGGATGATGTCCCACCCCGACTTCGTCTCAATATCGGAAGACCTGGAAAAAGAACAAAACCTCCGGCAAGCCATCGCTCAACTACAAGATTGGCGTCGCATGCGCATCAGTACTCTTGCCTCCGGCGAGAAGTACGAAACCGAAAAGGCCGCTCGCCAGGCCCGCACAAACCAGGCACTGGGTCAATTCGACCGCATGGCAAGCAGTGTTCGCGGCAACAGAGCAGCCCAAGCCCCTCACGAAACTGCACAAGCAGTCACAGATTACACCACGAAAGATATTCCCGTGCGCCTCTCACCCGCAAACCCCACGGCACCTTCGGCGAACGGCGTAAATGGCGGCCTCGCCACCCCACCCGAGCCTTCACCCAAATCCCGCGCATCTCTCCAACCCGTCCCGACCATCACGCCCATGAACATGACCGGCGACAACGCCCCTGACTGGCAGCTCTTGAACCCTGCAGAGCGAGATCTTTGCATCAAACTCCGATTACAACCCAAGCCTTATCTCGCCATCAAAGCCGAGATCATGCGAGAAGCCATGAAGCAGGACGGCAAACTCAAGAAGAAGAATGTGCGCGAGCTAAGCAATGTCGATACAACGAAGGGTGGCAGGATTTTCGAGTTCATGCTTGAGGAAGGGTGGTTGGGCAATGCGGCGAGGGCTTGAGGGAGGGCCAATTATGGGCAAGCAATGAAGGGGGAGAGAATCAAAACTTTTTTCTTTTTCGATTCTTTGTTCATACTTATCCCAGAGCAGTGCACAGATACCACAGAACTTCAAAGCACTTTTATAAGATCAGGTTCTTCACGCTGCTTGAGCTTCTCAGTCCAGCCTACGGCTCGTTTGACGATGCCTACGTGGGAGTTTTGCCCATGTTGAAGTGATCAGTAGTCAAACCCAGTCATGCGCTGTGGTTCCTGTCGGAGACCTTCGACAGAAAAGGTCAAGGAATTAGAGACTTGATCACACGTCTACCGTGTTGATCGCTTTATCTTTTGATCATTCGTATCTATGCATCGCAACGCTAGTCCGCCTTTTGAAAAAAAAAAATCCCGACGCCATGGAAATGTAGCACTAGCTACTACAATGTCTTACTCGTAAGTGTAGCAGAAAAGACCACCCTGAGTGTCGAGAGTGTCGCGCAGAGGAATCGAAGGCGCGATCGCGCCGAGGTTGATCTCAAAGTCGAGCGTCACGTTAGTGCCAGTGTAGTCGTAGGGCTTCACGGGGCCGCCGACCTGGTGCAGGCGCACCTCCGGGTCGATCTGCTGCCACTTCCAGTAGACGTAGTCGATCATGGCGTGGTGCATGTAGAAGAGGGGTTCTGGGAGAATGCGTCAGTAAAGTTGGCCTGGGGAGTCCGGAGATGTAGGATCGATTTTACCTCCGGGGCTGTTGGCTGCGTTTCCGGCTTGGCCGAGCATGCCTCCGATGCCGAAGTGGCCTCCAGCGTGGATGGCGGGAGGGAACCAGTCCGGCTCACCCTCCATTTGCCTGTCGAAGCTGGCGAAGTCGGGTTGGTCGAGGACCTTCTGGACCTCTATAGGGTTGGCGTCGTTGTGCAAGATCGCTGAGATGGAATGTCAGTGGAAAGTTCCCCTGTTTCGATGCGGATACACGTTGCCGTCTTACCGGGCATAAAATCGCGGCGCAAGCATGAGGTTCCGTTTGCCTCGCCAATGTTGACATGGAAGTTGGGTACTGTGAAGGGACCTTCTTGCACGCAGCCACCGCCCGAACGACCCCAGCCGTTGAACATGTCTGCCATCTCTTTGGGGAAACCTGTAGGAAGGTCAAGGTAGTTTCCGTTGCCGCCGAAACCTTCCGTGTTGGAGAACAGGACTGTGTCGTAAACGGCCGTGGACAAGTTGTTGTTGGGCTGCGAATCCAGGGACCAGTCCCAGTATCTTCACCATAGCGTTAGTGGTCGGTCTCCGAATTGAGATGGGCTTCTCTTACGGCTGGCTGCCCTTGTATCCGCAAACATCCCTCAGCGCACGCTCGTACTCGTTCACAAAGTACCTGTGCCACGACGCGAAGTGACCAACGAAGTGGATGTTGTCCGTCTGGTGGTTGTGCACCGCATGGAAGTCATCGTAGCGGTTGATCGGGTTCAAGGCACTGTTGTTGGCGAATTGCTCTTTGGTGATGGCCGGGTGGTCTTGAAGGCAAAGTACGGCGGCGATGTATTCCTTACGCTCGACGGTGGTCAATTTACGCCTATGGTCAGGTCAGTTAGCCCTCGTCCCCGAATCACCAATAATTTTGCCCTAGTCTCACCATTCCTTCCTGACGCGAGGGTTCTCGCAGCAATCCGTGTTGTTTGAGACTGCTTTCGGTGTGAAGGGCTTAGAAGGAGCTGCAACAACGTAGGAGGCCGCGGCCAAGGCACAGACTGTGGCTGAAGTGAAACGCATTTCGAAATTGATGGTCCAATATGAAAAAGCATGGAAGAGCACTTCCTATCTTTATTGTCTCTGCATTTTTCCGCAGCCTTCTGCAAACGGCGCATGCACCATATGCGTCCGTCCATCTCGGCTATGCAAATCTTGAGACGGGCTCAAAGTGGTCCTGTCCTCGAAGATCTGGCTACGGTATCAACATCGCTTGCGGCCAGATTAGCAGGCATTGGATAGAGCGATACATGGGTCCCTAGAAGAGAAGACAGAGCGAAGGATGGAAATCCAATAATAAGCCGTGCGACTTTATCTCCGATTGGCGGAGCAAGAGGCGAAGTGCAAGTCAGCAATATAGGGAGATCCAGTCAGCCCTGAGACCTTCACAAGGTCCTCCACACGGCAAAGAGTTCCGAAAACCGATGGAGATCTTGCACGAGCCGATATGGTGGCGCAAGAGCCGTTGTTACCGATCGTATATGAGCGTGACATGTAGAAGGAAGTAGTGGCTGTGTGGCTAAATCGAGTTCCCAATATGTGTGATTGTCATTGGTGGCGCGATGAAGCAGTACCAGATCTCGGTCGTCAGGATCTTGTCCGTATGGACAGTCCGGCCAAATTCCAGATTGCAGGAAATTGTGTATTCGTTGAGCGTAGACTACTGCTTGCCGGCTCACATTTCCAATCGATGAAGTCTGCTGTCCGGCGGACGTCGCCTCAACTCGGACCCCAGAGAACTCCCCTTGTCCCGTCAAGGCACCCAACATTGTTCCTGCCCTGGCGCGTGCATATTAACTTATACAACAAAGTCGAACAATGGCGGGACCGGATCATATCCTATACAGGCTAGGCGTGGACACCAGAACAATCCTTGCAGAACTGCATGCAACACTGAAAACCGCGCGTAGGCCTCGGATTTTTGCTAAAGAGCCTCCTCTTACCATACCAGCGGGTCCTCAACACAAAGTCACCGCCTATTTGCAGGGGCAGAGTGCGGGAGCCTTTATCCGCCAATTATACCTCATAATACGCTACGGAGTTCGCAAAACTTGACTGAGCGAGAGAAACGTGCGGCGTAGCTTCTCTGGCCCACGGAGTGTCAGAAGTCTCGAGGAAGGGCATCATGCATGCCCAGTTTCGCTGGCCGGAGAGACTCGCAATCTATAGTGGAACGTAGCGACTGCTTGCCTAACATTTCCTAACCACCATGCGGAAGCTACAGAACAAGATGATCGGCTTACAAGCCTTATTCGTTAGAGAAAAACCTCCGAGTCGCCTCACACTTAGGCGAGATACCATAGTACATTTCACTTTTAGCTGTAGCGAATCGACCGCCGTCTGACACAGATGCCGCAATCCTTTCAAAGATCTCCTTTGCCACTTAGGGGGACGATAATTGCGAGTCTAATAGACGCTGGGTACTCAGCCTGTCCTTGTCGAGTGCAAGAGTCGACTGCTTTCCTCGACCATGGAATCGTATCTTGATAAGACGTCAAAGGCGACTTTCCCCAGTATCACGTACGTCGTATCTGAAGTAAACGTCTTGAGTGTCTCACTGACATGTCGGGGATCACAGATCGGAAAATGGGTCCCAGCAGCCTATGTTCATTGCCGTGACTGCAACCTTGTATTTGCTGTCATTTTGTGTGGTCAGCGCAAGGTAAAATCACACTTCGTCCCTTTAGAGCATTATCTGACCATATTCCCAGATTCTACTGCCGTATTGTTTTCACGAAGAAGGTGGGACTCGATGACTGGTTCATCGGGCTCGCACTTTTAGTTGTGACCGCACTGGCCATATTCAATGGCTTCCAGATCAGCTGGGGAGTAGGGTAAGTACAGTAGTACATGACTCGAAAATCGCTTGTGCTGAGCAGATCCTCTTCCAGCATACACGCATCGCGAGATTATACGCTGGTAGCATATATCAGCACCCTCAAATACTGGTATGCCTATCAGATCATCTATCCGCTGTCGCTGGCGACCACAAAATTGTCTTTCCTGGCGCTCTACTATCGAGTGTTTCCGCCTCCAACAATGGTAAGTAGCTGCAGGAGTCATTAGAAGCTGATGCGTTTATTGCGCCACACAGATGACTGACATCGCCACGTAGAACGGAGTGTTCTTTTGGGGCACCACAGGGATCATCGTGGTTTACACCATCATAATTATGTTTGTAAACGTACGTACCAACCTCTCTCAGCTTCCAGGATGTCGACTTACATTACCAGGCTTTCGAGTGTCCAAATCCATCCGACGCATGGCTGCCCTCTTTCCCAAGTCCGAAGTGCAATGATCTCAAGGGATCGTACTACTCGATGGCAGGCATCAACATAGCAACAGACCTCTTGGTGTTGATTCTACCAATAAAGCCAGCACTGGGACTACAGGTCAATCGCCGGCGAAAGTGTTAGTACAACAATCCGAGTACTTCTTCTTCAATCATGAACGCTAACAGGTCACAGACGCTGTAGTTGGGATTTTCATGATCGGCAGCATTGCTGTGATAGCCTCCATGATCCGCATCCACGCGCTGTGGGCATACTTCAACTCGAAAGATATGGGCTACGATGCTATAGGAGTGAGTTACATGCTATTTTGTCTCATCAACCAGCAATACTAAATAGTCCTAGGTTTTACTCTGGGGCCAGATCGAGCTCAACGTAGCCATCGTGTGCGCTTCTGCAGCCTCTCTCCGGCCACTTTTCGGATCAATTTTCTCTGCCTCTGGTCTCCGCTCGCGATCCGGTGGTGCCCATTACCGCTCAGGGCGTAACTATGGGCTTGGGTCGTCGCATTTCGGCGAGACGCTCGCAATGTCGACGAGGAAGGGACCGGAAACTAAGATTGAAGCGGAATTGCATGGCATGCAGGACAGCGACAGCCAGGAACTGATTTTGTCCCCTGAGGATGGCATCAAGAGAACACGCGAGACACATGTTACGTTCGAATCTTCTAGCACGCGCGATTTTCAAGAGAAGTAGTTTTGCATATCAATTTCAAATCATTGCCTTTTATATGATAGCTACCAACCGCGAGATCATTACCGTTATCCATCAATCTTTTCGAATCCATCGCCTCAAAACAACAGTACAGTAGTAAAATCATCATTCGTGTGCAGAGCCGAACTCAGCCAAAGACCAAAGCTCTAACTTCAATGCTCTCCCGGCCAGGCCAGTCTTGCTGAGTTCTGGGATCGACAAACGCCGAATGAGGCGTCCTCGCGCCGTCCTTGCTGTCGTAGCACTGGAGTAGGATCCTCTCATCGTTCTTCATACCGCTCAAGTAGTGCCATTTGCCTTCTGGCGAGTATTTGACGCCTGCGGTCTCGCCGACGCGGTGCGGATAGCGATGTTGCACGCCAGCAAGTTGGTCATCTGGAACTGTACGGGAATCGGCGTAGGCAAGTGGTGATGCTACTACAGGGCCGTTTAGTGGACGCCAGACATTGATCAGTCGAACGCGGTCCTTGAGTAGTTTCTCTGCTTCGTCTCCCATGTGGTAGTGCACACGCTGCTCTGCACTTGCGCGAGTTTGGTCGATGTGCGCACGGGTCACTGGGGCTCGTGGTGCATCAGGGTTTGAACGGCGGACGGTGTGATCGAAGAAAAAGACCCTCTTCGCGCCAGGGACATTATCCAAGAGAAGCTTCTCGACTTCTGGGTAGTACCTCTCTTTGATGCTGTCGTCAGAGGTGAACTCCTTCTCTGCGCTGTCTGGGACATTTTGGATCACGCCAAAGCCGCTGACATTGAAGTCATACTCTGACTCGTGACCACGGATGTCGTGGATGGTGACGTTGTGTGTATCCTCGGTGTAGTTGCGTTGAGGCTGGCCTTCTGGTGGCTTCTCGACGTAGTTGAAGGGTGCTGAGCCATCGGCGGGCGGGCCGTAGAATATCAATTGAGTTTCGACCGTGCCACGAGGGATTTCTATGGGCGCCGCGCTCTTCACGCCGAAGCTGGTGGGTTGCTGTGTTTGGGTAGCTGTTGTCGACATAGTGACGGGACTGTTCGGTTGATGTGTGGCGATTGGCGATAAGGTGTGTGTGTGTATGGTTTGTAGGAATGTTTAGATAGTGGATAAAATAGATTTGGACCTACGAGATCAAGACGAGTATATATACAGTGGGCAATACATCGTGTCGCACGATGATTGCCGGGCGTATTTGTAAGTAGTTGTTGGATTACCAGGCATCTGAAAACGTCATCCGAGGTTCGGGAACAAGGCTGGTGGCGGCTTTGAAGAAGCAGCGAATCAGCTCCAAGTTGCTTAAATCAGCGCGCTGATGTTTGCTATGTCGCTGCTATTGCGTGATCAAAGGCTTGGAAATACAGTTATTCACTGTAAATGTGTGCCTTTTGATGCAGTAATGATGGGCAAGGTCCCTTGGCCGCGCTTCGTGACAGCTGCTCTTTTTGAAGTGGATTTGCGACAAGGTCATAGCGACCATTCAACTGTGCCATCCACAAGTCTACTGTGTTGATCGATCAACAATCTGTCTTCTCTTCTAATACATTAGGCGTCTTCAGATTGTTTGCAGTATTTTAATACTTCTCTCGAAATCGCATGCACAACCAACAACCCACGCCCAAGTTAGCCAGAGCTCTTTTGATAAGCATAACTTAAATTGGATCTCTGGTTATGCCCATAAATTTTTGCTTCAGTGCGATAAGGTATCGACTTGTCGCTACCTCTAGTCGTAGCATTTGTGTTTTATGTAATCGAGGCTGTCTCCACGATCGTGGGCAGATCTGAGTGGGGAACGACTGCCAACCAGTGGCGAGTGATGCTCACTCCGCGTTTGGCAAGAACTAATTCACCACCACCAGTGATTCACAGCCACAGACTCTATACACATCTTCACGCATACCCAGGCACACACCAAAAATACAAATATTACGCGGCCATAACAAAATCCTCTCTTGCCACCGCACCTTGAATCGCCAATCTGGCGGACAACACGGGAAGATCCGACCATAGCGCACAGTCCACGCAGTCCATGCCACTGACGATCAAGCCTCCGAGGCCGCCATCAGAGCAGCCTACGGCCGCCGCATCGCATCATTCGTCGTCCAACGACGGCTCTTCATCGCCTGTTGCACCGGCATACAGCCCGATCACACCGAAAGTACAGCCTGTGCTACCAGCCGTCGGCCACACTCACCATGATTTCGAGGTACCTTCCATACCACCCGCAGACGTGGTGTCCGACATGAACATGCAGGATGAATTGCTGCCCGAACACCCATACGAGCATGCTCCACATCACTTCACAGGAGGAAAGGCTCCAATCCCACCGCCGACACCTTCAGCAATACCAGAAACAGAGTACATCCCAGAGCCACCACCACAGCCGTTCTCAAGCGAGGACTCGGCAGATGCGGTAGCGTTGCGCGCGGCGATCTCAAGTCTGCAGTTCCAAAAGCAGAAGGCGAAGAGCGACTTGCAGACATTGGATGCGCTGAAGAAACAGGCGCTGGCTGAACCCCAGCGTTACAAGCAAGAACTCATGGCTGGGAGGCTGAAAGAGCAAAGGCCTGACTTTGGCTCCATACGTGACGTCCTCGATGCTCCCGAGGAAGAAGGCGACGATGAGGATGACGTTGTGCTTGGTGCCAGGGAAGGGGATGAGTCGCCTATGTCTGGGACGAGGAATCGGTCCAGCGAGCAGGCCAGAGGGCAGGACTCAACAACACGGCAGGCCACCGGCACAGACGCTCCCTTCTCGCGGATACCAGGCCCGCAAGACATCGTGCGTATGCCGCCTATAAATTGGGACAAATACCACGTTGTTGGCGAATCTTTGGACGCTTTACACGAACAACAGCGACGATGGCCCGGAAGTGTGCCTGGACAAGACAACAGAGGGCGCGAACACTCCGTTGCAGCGCCTTATAGTCCGTTTCAGGACACACTAGACCAGCAACAGAACACCAGAAATGACAGTTATGGAAACGCATTAGGTACGTCGTTTGGGACGACCACGAGCGAACATCCGATGGAGACACGAAGAACGAGTAGAAACTGAACACGATATTATGCCTTTATTAGAGATGTGTATTGTTGCGACTCGCAAGGATACTCCACTCACTCCTCTCTACCTATATAAAAACTAGACAGCCCACGCATGACCTAACGTACACCTTACTGAACTGACTTGAATTTTCTTATTCATTGTATATCTTCAAGCCTGCCGGTGTCACTGAAGAATACCCTGAAGTTTGTAAATACACACATATGCCCGAAATACACATGTTTTGCCGACTCGAAGTGAAGTGATTGTGCCATTGCACGTCAAAGTCGCACGGGAGTAGCCGCTTTCGGCGACTTCACTCAAGAATGTGTTGCCGCAGCACGCGACTGGCTTTAGAACATTGTTGACCTTTTCAAGTGCTGAAAGGCTTCCATTGCTGCGACACTCATCTACACCGACCGAATCCATATCATAAACAGTCCAGTCAGCGCATTCTCGCCAATTCTACCTCGCCCCAGTCACAACCGCAGCGAACCACCAACTAGCATCCAGTGTCGCGCGCAGTACCGGAATCTCCATTCCCTTGAACCTCAACCCTCCAACCTTTCAGGCGCCCTCGCGCCTCCCGCCCACATATCATGTTCTTCGTCCACGAGATGGAGGAGCGCATTCCTCTGCACCCCTCATACTTCAGCTCCGAAGCGCCAGACTCGATCAAGGAACTGCTCTACAAGAAGAAGGAGGGAACAAACACCGGCACAATGATGATTGTGCGCATCATTGGTATCCTGGAGATCAGTGAGCCCAAGGTGATGCCGGGCACGGGCATGGCGATGTACACAATCTCGTACCGCGCGGTGGTGTGGCAGCCGTTCCGCGGCGAGGTAGTGGATGGTGAGGTGTCGCAGGTGGTCAACAATGGGTTCTTCGTGGATGTCGGTGCGCTGAGTGTGTTTGTCAGCAAGGCGGTGAGTTTGCGCTTGGGAAACATCTTGAGAGACGGGAGTATGGACATGAGCGCTGATTGGCATGGCACAGATGATTCCCAGCTCGCTGAAGTTCTCGATGGAGGGCGCCACGCCTTCTTTCGCCGACAACGAAGGGCAGACCGTCGAGGCCGGCTCGCAAGTGCGGCTGCGCATCAAGGGTATCCGTTCGGAGTTGAACCAGATGTATGCCATCGGCAGCATCCGAGAGGATTATCTTGGGTACGAAGAAGCCACACGCCACGATCAGATCGCATTGGATACTGACAGACGGCTAGTCCTCTCATGCAGTAGTAGCTTTCGTGCGACGACATTCATTGCGTCTCTTATGCTCAGAATTGGACGAGCGGCTCCTTTTATGTTTGTTACAGCGGTGTATCACAATCTGGACTTCAGCGAGGCGTTGGAGAAACTGGTCAGAGTGGGAAAGAATAAAGGCGAGGACAAGTATGTTTATGTTTCATGCCAATCAAGATACCCAATCGAAACCAACAGCCTGATGTTGAACGAGTTTCGACAAATTAGCATTTATCGTGCCCTGCAGGTTGCGATGCCTATAGTGTTTGTGCTGCCCAATGCCTACCACGGATTATATCTGCCAAGGTGATTGTGACCACTACACTGGATCATTTTGCTACTATGAAGGCGTATGAGAAATGGCGACTCGGTGATAATGAGTGACCTCGGGTTCTGCCCCGGACACCACATTATTGAGAGCATCGTTATTCTCAATGACACAGACATCTCCAGGGGCATCCCGGGAAACTTTTGCAGAAAGGTGTATGCTTACCGCAGCCACCTCTTTCGCGTCAGAGGTTCATGCTCGGGCATTTACAACGGCTACTATTCTATCGAAAGGACATTTGGTACGAATAGTCATTTCATGTGCCCAAAATTACATGTTTATGGCGTTGCAGAGGTTTCCTGACATTATTTGCATGCCTCGTTGTTACAGTATTGTACATGATTTATCATACATCTATTTAGCCAAAAAGCTTTGGAACGCCTTATTGTCAATGGCCACATTTCCCACTGCTCTCAGCTTCTTGCGACCCTCCTTCTGCCTCTCAAGCAACTTGCGCCTTCGACTGATATCCGCCGCGTGCAGCTTCGCAGTCACATCTTTCCTGAACGGCTTTAGAGTCTCTCTGGCAACAATCTTCTTGCCAGCAACAGCCTGGATGACGACTTCGAACATCTGTCTGTCAACGTGTTTTGCGAACTTCGTGACCCATTCCTTGCCCAGCCTTTCGGCTTGCGATGTGTGTACCACGCGAGCAACGGCATCAACGGGGACTTTGTTAACGTGCAGCTGGAGCTTGGTGATGGAGCTTGATTTGAAGCCGGCGTCTTCATAGTCCAGACTGGCGTAACCCTTGGTTAGCGATTTGAGCTTGCCGAAGAAGTCGTCGACAAGGCGTTCGAGAGGCAGCTGGTACTTCAGAATGACTTGTGTCGCAGTGAAGAAGGACAGGGACTCTTGCTGGCCGCGGTTGCCCTCACACATTTCGATGACCTTGCCCAGGTATTCTTCTGGCATTGTAATGGTTGCAGTAATATATGGTTCCTGCAGATCGACGATGTGCTGGTGGAGGAGCGATCCGTCCGGGAAGCTGTTCGGGTTGGTCATGACTTCCTCAGTGCCGTCCTTTCGGACAACCTTGAAAGGCACACTTGGAGGCGTGATGATAAGATTCGCGCCGTGCTCCTGGCGAAGACGGTCCTCAAACACAGAGCAGTGGAGTGTGCCAAGGAAGCCCATGCGCCAACCCGCACCAAGTGCCTCGGAAGATTCTTTCATGATCGAGACTGAGCGATCATTGAGTGTGACCTGATGAATACTGTCTTCCAAATGAGCGTAGTCTCCTTGATCGGTTGGGAACGCCGACACGAAAACCATGCTCTTCGGTTCTTCGAAACCAGGCAGCATCTTCACCTTGTCCTGGTTGCCCAAGGTGGTGAAAGTGTCTCCGATCTTTGCATCTTTGCTGCGCTTCATGCCAGGGTTGAAGTAAACGTATCCGACTTGACCGGCGCGCAACATGGTCTGCGGTGTCTCCAGCGGATGCATGATGCCGACCTCGCCAACTGTGTATGTGATGCCCGTGGCGAAGGAAATCACCTTGTCACCCGGCTTGATTGTACCATCGAAGATACGCACAAGCAGCACCACACCTTTGTAGTTGTCGTACCAGCTGTCCACCAGGAGAAGCCTGAGGGGTGCTTTATCATCCGTGGTCGGCGCCGGGATCTGATCCACAATGACAGGCAAGATTTGCTCGACATTCAGACCGGTCTTTGCGGATACTGCAACCGCGTTGGATGAATCGATTTCGAAAGTGTCGCGGAGCTGGTCCAGTGTTCGTTGCTTGTCCGCCGTCGGCAGATCCACTTTGTTCAAGACCGGCACCAATGTGAGGTCCTGAGCAAACGCCAAGTAGAAGTTGGCGACCGTTTGTGCTTGTACACCTTGAGACGCATCTACAAGGAGCAGTGCGCCTCCGCAGCTCGCATAACTTCTACTGACCTCCGCGCGAAAGTCTACGTGACCAGGTGTGTCGACCAAGTGCAGCAGATAGTCTTCGCCATTGTGATTGTAGACCATAGAACATGTGTTCGCCTTGACCGTGATGCCCCGTTCTCTTTCTACATCAAGTCTGTCCAAAGACTGTTTCAACCCGCCCTTCTCAATGGTTCCCGTAAGCTCCAGCAGACGGTCACTCAGTGTGCTCTTGCCATGGTCGACGTGTGCAACAATGCAGAAGTTCCGGAAGCGTTCGATGGGGATTTGTTCAATGCGTCGCTCGAGGTCCGTCTTCACCTTTGCGGCATGGCGAGGGATGGTAGTATGGAAGGCATGTTGGAATAGCTTTTGCAGATGACCAGTGGCCGGCTGATATCGTACTGCTCGTAGCGCACTATGGGCCGGATGGAAGAAGCATCGTCGCATGGAGGATTCCGTGATCGCGCGAGTCTCTGTCTCCCATTGGATCGAGGGATTCCCTTGCTGAACTGCCTGTCTCGAAGTTCTCCAGCGAGCGAGGGTCGCCCGCCGAGGATCACGTGCCAAAGCTTGCTGTTTCCGCAGCGACGACCAGCCTAAACACGACTTCAACTTTTGGGGTCAGCGGGGAGATTTGAACAGACGAATTGATGATACGCTAAGCCAACTCCCACGCCACTCGGGAACATCGACACCACGCTCTTCGCATCACATTCCAAAATGTCCACCGTAGCGGCTCCCAGATCGAGAGAATCAAAGCCCAGAGAGTCAAAGCCCAAAGAGTCAAAGTCCAAGGATAAGGAGTCCAAGCCGAAGGAATCCAAATCCAAGGAGGCGAAGGAAGACAAGTCCAAAGTCCACAAGCTTTCACTGAAGGGTTCATCGAAATTATGTGTCGAATTCTTCGAGTTTGCAACAAACACGATTCTGTTTCAAAGAGGTGTTTACCCTCCTGAAGACTTTTCTCCGTATGTTCAGTCTAGAAACTTGACCCAGACCGCAGCTAATCAATTCAGTGTCAAGAAATATGGCTTGAACATGATGGTCTCTCTAGATGATCAGGTCAAGGCATACGTCAAGAAGATCATGAGCCAGCTCAACAAGTGGATTCAGAAGTCAAAAATTTCAAAGCTCGTCATTGTGGTTACAAGCAAGGAGACTGGTGAACACCTCGAGAGGTGGCAGTTTGATGTTCGTGTCACTACCTAGTTCACTGATCCTACATACTGACGGCGACAGGTCAACGTCTTCAATGACGACAGCAAGTCAAAGAAGAAGGCATCTGCTCAAGAACAAGAAAACGCTGCGCCAGAAGAGGAGGCAGATGCAGCAACTCCCGCGGCAGAAAAAACCGAAGCCGAGATCCAAACAGAAATCCAAGCGCTGTTCCGCCAAATCACAGCCTCAGTCACATTCCTGCCAATGCTTGATGGCAACTGCACATTCAACGTCCTTGTCTACGCAGATGCCGACAGCGAGGTTCCTCTAGAGTGGGGCGACAGTGACGCGAAAGAGGTCAAGAATGCCGAGAAGGTTCAGCTCAGGAGCTTCTCGACAAACAGCCACCGCATTGACACGCTGGTTTCATACAGGTACGTTGGAGCCGATAACTATACTTTGCGGACTTGCATATGCTAATAATTCTTTACAGACTTGGAGAATAGTCTATCTCTTGGTCACTTTTCGTACGTCTGGGTTATCCGGTTGGGAGTTAGGAGTATAAGGATCAATCTTGCGCATGTGCACTTGACATTCACAGGTGATCGGCCTTGTGAAATGACCGGGCGTTTCAATGCACTTTTTCTTCTCCCTCACATGCATTCTTGTATTGACGTTTCGCAAAATGCGATACTTTTCTGTATTTACCGCATAGTGAGCCCACAGCAGAGTCATCTCGCGCAGCATGGATCTGACTGTGTGCTACAAACCATGGTGTAGACACTTGCGCACCGCTCTATCTTCTTCTGAGGGATCCGCGTGGCTGGTTCGGGGCGTGCAAGCCATCCTAATCTTCGGGAGGCTCTGGGCTTGGGACAAGCGAACTACAAATCATTCGCGAGAAAGTGAACCCGTCGTGTCAAGTGAATCCAACCCGTATCCGCCCATGACGATCTCGAATATCTTGCTTATGCTTGTGTTCATCATCCAGTTAAAGGTAATTCTACCTTAGGTAAGCTGGCCATGGCGCGCCGAGATTCGCTGCAAGACTTTGAGACCACACCCCGCCTTCTTCTGTTTGCTCTTTTGCTCCACCCCTCCACTTCCCACCCAAAGAAACCACAACATCAGATCCCGATGTGTGGAAATCGACCAGACTGATCGCTCATCTTACCAAATATCCTTGCGGCGATCTCGATGACCATCCGCTGCCATGGCTGAGTTGTCCTAGCTTATCCCGAGGAACCCCAGCAATCAAAGGATGATCTAGCCTCACGGGTAGCAGCATCAGCATCAAGCCACGACCGCGTAAGGAGCAATTTTCTGCCACCTATGTATAGTATTCTGCTGCCGAAGCCCCGAGACGTATGGCGATCGTTCCGTCATGTCAGGCCAGATGTAGGGAGCTTCATTGCCCGACTGTGTGGCAACGAGGAATAGAGCTCCACGCCTTCACGTTTTTGCGTGTAGGTCTCGGCGCCATGATTTCCAGATCACCTACATCGCTCCACTCCTCAAGCTCCGATGGGTCTTACCACGACCCTGACCATCGCTAATTGCAGAACACCAGCGGTGGCTAGCGAGAGCTCGGCTTACAAGGCCCTATTGCATGGTCCTCGTCTCCGTGTTGAGCTTGCTAGCCTGAGGTCTCGCCAAATGGCTTGACTCTCATGGAACACTTGGTGTGATTCGTACCCAATGCTTGCGCGAAGGGCGCCTCCCTTTACCTCCAAGTTGGGTTTGTGGCTCGCACATCTCCATCTCCACGCCTCAACGCACCTCCCATGTGCATAGCAGTCAGAGTCTAGATATTCTGGCTCTCGCACATTGCTCTTCTTGTTTCTCCCTTGCCCGGCCCAGCTACATACTTGCCTGCACTGTTTTCTACGCTGCTCACGTCTCATCTTTCATCTGCTTCACGCCTTTTGCTTGCATTTCTTCAAGCGACTCTTTTCCTACCCCGAGCACAAGCAACCCCAGCGCAGAAGTCCAGCACCTCCAGTTTTGCTTTGTTGTACACAGTCATTGGAAAGCCGTTCTGCGATTTTCTTGGAGCTCCCTCCATCTCTCAGCAAAGATGGGCCTCAAGTCATACTTCACCCCTCAGAAGTTGCAGCAGAACCCAAGCAATAAGCCTGCTGATGCTGTTCCACCGCCAATCCCCCCTGAGCCTCCTGCACCGCTGTCCGAAATCAACACGCCAAGCAATACTACACCATGGACATCCAGGCCGAGTTCCATGGCCGGCGAGGAGATGAGCGATACTAGATGCGAGATCATGGTCAGCTGGCTCCATCAGCAGCAGATTGAGAAAACTTGGTTCGACAGTCGTGCTAAGGATCAGGGTGTTGTCCTCAAGAGGAGCAAAGGCGACTATGTGTCTTGCCCAGAGAATGTTGCCGATGAACCCGATGGTTTCCGCAGGGCCATAGAGATCCTCAACGTGAGGGTGCGTATTCCCGACGTCCTGTGCAGCAACGATATTTGCGCTGTGCTGACCGTTACTAGTCCGCTATTACCATCAGCACTCGCGTGATCAAAATCTTCTTGCGGGACCTCAACAAGCCATATGTCCCTCTACCCGGTGGCCTACGTCTCCAAGTACTTCCAGATATCAGCTTCTTGCCTGGCTGCCAGAAACACCAATTCGCCGCCTTTATCGAAGATCGTGGAATACTGATTGTTTGGGCCGACAATCCACGTCAGCTCCTGGACCGGGCTGCTGGCATTGAGAAATCACTCATGCAAGTGACATGGGACAACCCCTTCTCCCAGATCAACGAGAAGAAAGATGACTTGGTGCAAATCAACGAGACTGAATCAGAATCCGAAAGCAATCTTGAACACAACTCTTTCGGAAAACGTCAACTCATGATGACTATGCCCGTCACAGGCGCCATTACCCTTCTCCTGACATTTGGAGCGCTCGGTGGCGGCTGGCGTGAGCTTGCTTTCCAGACCGCAGTCGATGGCAACTATGTGCGCTTCGTACTCGTTCTTGTCGCCATACCTCAAATTTGGCTTGCCTTGTTCTTCTTCCAAGCCTTCGTTGGCGACGTTTTCCAGATCTGTGGGCCTGTCTCGCAAATGGCTCAGAACAGCAAGTTCTACTCTGGCCTGCCTCCAACCCGACTTCGTCGCGATGCTGGTCCGCTCCCACACGTTACGATCCAGCTCCCTGTCTACAAGGAGGGCCTCAGTGCTGTCGTCGAGCCGACTGTGGAATCGCTAAAGGCCGCAATATCCACCTATGAGATGCAAGGCGGGACTGCCAACATATTCGTCAACGATGATGGCATGCAGTTAATCTCACCGGAAGACGCGCAGGCTCGCCGTGAATTCTACGATGAGCACAACATCGGCTGGGTTTCGCGTCCAAAACACAACGAAACACCAGACAAGAACGGCAGAGTCTTCCTGCGTCGTGGAAAGTTCAAGAAGGCTTCAAACATGAACTATGCCATGTGGGCGAGCGTTCGAGTGGAGGAAAAGCTTGCAAGAATCGAGCGTCCGGAGAGTTGGACCCAGGATCAGGAAGCCAGTGCTTATCATGATGCCCTTTCCGAGGTGATCGACGAAGAAGAAGGCTACATGCAAGCCGATGGCGACATCCGCATGGGCGACTACATCTTGATCATCGACTCTGACACCCGTGTGCCGGCCGACTGCTTCCTCGACTGCGTGTCGGAGATGGAGCAGTGTCCGCAAGTCGCCATACTCCAATTTTCTTCCGGTGTCATGAATGTCACAGATTCATTCTTCGAGAAAGGCATCACATTCTTCACCAATATGATCTATACCCAAATCCGTTTCGCCGTTGCCAGCGGCGACACTGCTCCTTTTGTTGGGCACAACGCGGTCCTTCGCTGGGGTGCACTTCAGGAAATTGCCTACGACTGCCAACACGACTCTCGAGAGAAATATTGGTCCGAGGAGACTGTCTCCGAAGACTTCGACATGGCCTTGCGTCTCCAGGGTGCTGGCTACATCGTTCGCCTTGGCGCTTACTTTGGCGATGGATTCAAGGAGGGCGTCTCCTTGACCGTCTATGACGAGCTTTCGCGCTGGGAAAAGTACGCATACGGCTGCAGTGAGCTGCTTTTCCATCCCTTCAAGGATTGGCCTCGTCACGGACCCTTTACCAAGCTGTTCCGGAGCTTCCTGCTCTCGAATATCGCATTTCCATCTAAGATCACCATCATGGCTTACATTGGTACTTACTTCGCGCTGGGTTCGTCTTGGTTCTTCACCCTGATGAACTACTTTCTGATGGGCTGGTTCAACGGTTTCCTCGATCACTACTACAGCGACAGCTTCCGAATCTACGTCGCCATCATCGCCGTCTTCTACATCGCCGGCAACCTCGCCCTTGCCATGCTCCGCTACCGCATCGGTGAGAAGAGCTTCTTCTCTTCCCTGTGGGAGAACATCAAATGGATTCCCTGCTTTACTATCTTCCTCGGTGGCGTCTCGATGCACATCTGCCAAGCTCTGCTCTCGCACATGTTCTCCATCAACATGACCTGGGGCTCGACGAACAAGGAAGCGGAAGACACCAATTTCTTCGTCGAGATCCCGAGGATCTTGAAGAATTTCAGGGGCACGCTGATTTTCTGTGTGCTTGTCGCGGTCATGATGGTGGTGCTTGCGCATTCCGTGCCGGAGTTTTGGCGCATCAATACATTCATTGCCGTTTATCCGCTGGCGCTGGTCATCACCTCACACTTTTTGATGCCGATTGCGCTGAACCCGGGCTTGATGAAGTTCCAGTTCTAGGATTGTGAGAGGCATGGTGCAATCTTTTTCTTTTGTATTTCAGTGCAGATCTGCTGACTGGGGCTGACCTTCGTTTTCCACAATGGTGGGGGATTTAATGGTTTTGGGGTCTGGTCATCACATACGCTCGCTCATACACTAATTCTAATGCGCTCCTGCTCAGAAATTTTTGTATCTATAGTAGCTTACCAAGTCTATGACACAATCTTCTGGAGTATCTTGCCTAGACTCTCGACCTGCAGATTATTGTCAGTAGTCATACAATTCATCAACAAAAATCCAGCAGACTCACATGTGGCGACTGCGTGATCTGAAAGTGGTTTCCAGTCATGTAGTCAAAACTATACTCTGCGCCAGGCAGCAGCTTCTCCCACCCGACAGTCTTCAATTCAGGCCTAGGCTCAAGCAAGAACCTCGTAACCTTCACATCCATGTCGACCTGCAACCCCGACTCAGGCACGCTCTTAACGAGCCCTTCTCTGACCCACACAAAGCTGACCTTGGGCGGGACCTGCTCCTTCGCCAGCGGCGTAGGCATGTACCGGTCCACGGACAGCACGGTCGACGTGAAGTGCTGCACGAGCCATTCAGGCGCTTTCTTCGCGCCCGAAGCGCCCATCAGGCCTTTGCGCGTCAGCTCTGCCACGACTTGCTCCGGCAGCGCTTCGAACTCTAGCCGACATGGCGAGTCGATGAGGATGAGCTGCTTGACCTGCAATCCCGCAGCAACGAGCAGCTTCGTGACTTCGTACGAGTAGTAACCGCCGGCCGACCAACCCCCAAGGACGTAAGGTCCAGCAGGCTGTATTTTGCGGACTTCGTCGAGCCAGAGTCTCGCCATGCGTTCGATGGAGCAGGTGAAGTCCTGCGCTTGGCGGAGGAAGGGCGAGTTGAGGCCGATGAGGCAGATGTTGGGGTCTATGGGTGGGAGCGTGCCATAGGATGTTCCAGCGCCGCTGCCGTCGGGGAAGAGGAAAACGTTCGTTGTTGTGGCGCTGGGTTTGCCCTGGAGGACGACGGAGAGGGGGACTTTGGGTTTTGGGACGCCTTCCCATGGGTCGGAGGGCTCACTTTCTTGTGTTGGTTTGGTGGTGCCATTGCTTTTGCCGTTAGTTGTTGGGGCGTGATTGGCGGTAGCCGTCTCGCCTCCTGTACGAAGGAAATCTTTGAAAGTGCCTACGGTCTGGTATTTGGCGAAGTCGGAAGGGAGGACTGTAATGCCAATCTCGTTGGTTAGATCAGAGGCTGTTGCTTTTGCGAGCAGGTCACCCAGGCCTAGGAACTTCCATGTCTCGTGATCTTGGAAGTCTTCGGGTTCGAGGGACAGGGCTTCTCCTATGATCTCGAAGGCCTTTTGAACACTCTCATCAGGCGACATGCTTGCTTGTAATGGGGGCTTGGTGTCGATGACACGGGATTCAAGGATCTGAGAAGAGGGTTGTCGATAGTATCAATATCAGATTTGGCATGATTGAGAAACTATCTACAGACGACGACACCGACATGTCTGCACGCATGAGCTGAGACATGCGCGCAGTAGTGTTGAGGCAGGCCGGGTGATTGGAGAGCCGGAGGTTATACGTACTCCACTCGCCTGCGCTCAGATGTAAGCACACGGCTGAGCCTCGTACTAAAACTTATGTACCACAACGACACCCCGCACTGAACCCCACGTCAAAATAATGACTGGCTGTAAGGTACAGTGTTGACTCAGGGAAGAGACAACAAGGTACATACCAGGGCAAGAAATACGAAAAAGGATTGTGACACCACACGACTATATACTCAGCAACGATATACGAAAGCATACGACAGCACACGAGTCCACCATGGCATCCACCGAAGCGCCTGGCGCACCCCCAGTCGCAGAGCAGAAGATCGAGGCAGCCGAGCAAAAGATCGACCCATACAATGTTTCCGGCGGCGTGGATGAGGCGGGAAACGCAAAAGCAATCGACTACCAGCGCCTGATCGACCTCTTCGGCGTGCAGCCTCTCACAGATGCCCACCTCAAGCGCTTCGAGCAAGTCACTGGCAAGCCCGCACACAGATTGATGAGGAGAGGCCTCTTCTTCTCGCATAGAGACTTCGACAAGATCCTGGACGCATACGAGAGGGATGGCACATTCATGCTGTACACTGGAAGAGGGCCCAGCAGTGGTAGCATGCACCTGGGACACACCGTGCCTTTCCTTTTCACCAAGGAACTGCAGGAGATTTTCGATGTGCCCTTGGTCATTATGTTGACCGACGACGAAAAGTACCTGTATACCCGCAACAAGAATGGTGGCATCCAGAAGAAGGGCAGTGCGCCCGAGGACTTCCTTCAATTTGCACACGATAACGCAAAGGACATCATTGCGCTAGGCTTCGATCCCAACAAGACCTTCATTTACACCGACTACGAGTTCAACGGCGGCCACTTCTACCGCAACGCCTCTGAGTTCGAGTCCCTCCTCACATTCAACCAAGCTGAAGGTGCCTTCGGCTTCAATGGCTCAACCAATGTCGGCCTTATCGCCTACGGCGCCAAACAGTGCGTTGCTGCCTTCCCTTCATCATACCCAGAGGCCTTCGGATACAAGGACTACCGCTACCCCGAACTGGACCCAGCAGGCAAGCGCCGCCACAAGGACCTCTCTAAGATCATGACCTTGATTCCCTGCGCCATTGACCAGGAGCCCTACTTCCGCATGCTCCGCGACCGCTGCGAGCGCATGACCGACCCTCACCCCAAGACCGCTCTCATCCTCTCCAAATTCCTCACAGCACTCCAAGGCCCCGGCGGCAAAATGAGCGCCTCCGACGCCAACTCCGCAATCTTCATGTCCGACACTCCCAACCAGATCAAGAAGAAGATCAACTCGCACGCCTTCTCCGGCGGCCGCGAGACCCTCGAAGAGCAGCGCAAATACGGTGGCAACCCCGACGTCGACGTAGCCTACACATACCTCTCCTACTTCCTCGAAGACGATGCCGAGCTTGATGACCTCGCCGCCAAGTACCGCAGCGGCGAGCTGCTGACCGGCGAGATGAAGCAGCGCTGCATCGCCGAGCTGCAAAAGTTCGTCGCCGCTTTCCAGGAGCGCAGGAGCAAGGTCGACGACGAGGCCATGCGCAAGTTCATGCGTCCCAAGAAGCTTCAGTACGTGGGCAACCCCAACCCAACCAAGCCCGTTCCCGCCGCCCCTGCTGCGGCGAAGGCTGGTGAGAGCGGCGAGACTGCTGCCAGAGACGACGGCCGTGGCACCAAGGGCGAGAGGAAAGCGGCCAAGATCGCTGCGCAAAAGGCCGAGAAGCTGGCGCTGCGCGAGAAGAAGGAGGCCGAGGAGAAGGAGAAGAAGGGCGAGGCAGCGGCATAGCTGAGCTCGGCTCAGACGAAAGAAAAAAAGACAGGCATAAAAGTATTCCAAAATACAACAGCATCAGATGATCGCGTTCAAGCGTTTCTTTCCTACAAAATAATGCTTCATCATTGCTTTTGAGTCCCGCTATATAGCACAGGTGACATGGCAGGAGAAGCATGAATCCGAGGCGAAGTCTTAGCACACGACGAAGGTATACCAAAGGTTGCATTGGTGTGATGTTTCGAGGCAAATGTGAGTTGGTCTGATATTCGAGCTACAAACACTCCGATTTCCCCTCTACTACACTACCACATCCCCATTTCCTCTCTCTCTCTCTCTCTATCTCTCTCTCTCTCTCTCTCCCTCTCAAAGGCGGCACCTACAGTCATCCATCAAAAGTGGCGGGAATAAAGAAAAAGGATCGGCCACAATCGATCTGTAAGGACAGACGTCTGTTTTTCGAGATAAAATAGAAGAAGAAAAAAATACAACTATTATGAAGACAAGATTAGAAGAGGGGACAAAACAAAAATCCCGACCAGAAGCAGAAGTCACAAACTGGAAGGAAGACATAACGTGAAAAAGTTTCCCAGCGTAAGCGTGCGGGTGTTTGATTGCCGCTTTTTCGCCTTTCGCCTCTCTGTTCCTTCGAAAAGATTGAATATGTCATGAGTGTCGTTATTAATAAGAGAGAGAAGAAAAAATGTAAGAAAAAATGTCGGTCGTCCTTCGCAAATCAAAAGAGACCTTGCGCCACTCGCGCGTGTGCTCCCAGTGCCCTGATGTCTCCTTTTTGAGAAATCCCTCGTTTCCTATCCTTCGCTATGCAATTAATTCCTTGCCTTTCTAAAAAAAAATGGTTCGAGGGTCCGTCTCGTGGTATCCAAAAATGTCAAAGTAGCAAAACAATCTCTTCATGCTGGATGAAATCACAGTTTCTCTGGATCTTACTGCGCAATTGCGCGAGTTGCTGTTGTTCGGCATTGTTGTTGTTGATGATGTTTCTTAAAGCAGAATGGCGAGCACAAGCGTGCCTGCTGCGACAAACACACTCGTCACTTGGACTGCGCCTGTCGATGAGCTCGCAGCGCCTGTTTCTTGTGCTGGCGCAGAGCTTACGCCGGTGCCTTCTTCTTCGGTGCCGCTTCCCGAGCCTGAGCCGGCGGAAGCGGTCATGGTAGATGTGCGGCCTGTGGCGGTGGCGGGGAAGAGTGTCTGTATGCGTGTCTTCGTCGCCGAGCCATTGGAGCCGAGCCCTTCGACTTCCAGCAGCGTGGCTTCGGGCGAGAGGCTGACGACGTAGGTCCTGCCGGATACTGTGACAGTTTCTTCCTCGCCCGCGGTGAGGAGTTCGCCGTTGACGAGATAAGTCGGGTTGGTGCCGTTGGATCCGGGCAGCGCAGTGAAGGTTTGCCCACCGATCGTGAGGATCGGCGCTGCTGTTGCCTCTGCGGCGTCGAGTGTGCTTGTGATTGTGTGACCAGAGACGACAGCGACAAGTTCAGTGCCTGAAGAGGCGAGGGAGTATGTCTCTACGCCGTTGGGACCTGTGATTGTGATGCTGCCACCTGGTGACAGGGTTTGACCTGAAATAAGGTAGGTGCCGCCAGCGTTAGGTGCGAAAGCTTGACCGTGAACTCTGATAAGTTCGGGTGGTGATGTGACTATCGCATTGGGAGATGAGCCGAAGCTACGAGTCTGGCCATTGATGACCACAGCAGTAGCCTCCGAGTCGAGCGAAATCGTGGTGCCGGCAATGACGACGGTTCCGCCGGGTGTGAGAGTCTGACCAGCCGTGAGGTAGAATTGCGTTGCGGCGTTTGCAGTAAACACTTGATTGCTAATAGTCAGTTCCGGGATCTCGGATGCCGCGCCTGCAGCTGCAGCGATGACAGATGTCGAGCTGCCGTAAACAAGGGCTGTCCCTCCAGACGCGAGTGAGAGCCTAGTACCGTCTATGGTAATGGCAGGGCCGCCTGCTTGAAGCGTTTGCCCAGCAATAGGGAATCCGACACCGGGTTGAGCAGTGATCTCCATACCGTTAACGTCAAAGGCTGTTGGTGATTCAAAGTCTCCGCTCAATGACCTCGTAGTGTCATCGACCACAATCGCGTGTGTACCTGATGGAGCAGAGATGACCGTGCCATCGATAGTGATGGGGGCGCCACCCGGCACAACGGTCTGCCCATCGATAACAAAGGCTTGAGCTGGACTAGCAGTAATGGTAGCACCATCGACGGTGATGACCTGGCCTGGTGATGCTCCAAGACGTTGCGGCTGTGCATCAGAGCTTGAATCTAAATCAGAGTTGAAAGCAGAACCTGAGATAGAGTCACCTCGACCGCTTCCAAATCCGCCATTCTTGTCACCTTCTTCCTCAGCAGCACCTGCCGCGAGACCTCCAATACCAGCAGCAATAGCGGCGGCCGTTGCATCCTTGTGGCCTTGGCCCATCGCCTGACTGAGGACTTCAAGAGCATTTGTCGGCTTCGCTGCATCTGCGATCTTCGAAACCAGGTTGGCGAACACTCCGCCTCCTCCATTCTGGCCGTTTGATCCTCCGCCATCATTGCTGCCACTACCGCCGTTGTCCGACCCCGAATTCTTGCCTCCAGTAGCATGGGATCCAGTCGCGAGAGCACCCACAGCCGTAGCCGTCAGTGTCTTGCCCTGGAAAGCGGCCGTTACAACTCTCTGCGTCGCGGGCGCGGGAACATCAATGGTGACCTGACTGTTCTCGATGTGAGCAACGAATGGATGCACGACCCAATCGCCCTCGTCGTCTCCAGTGTTGCTGCCGCTGCCATGGCCATTGTTTCCTGGCGCACTGAATGTTCCGAGGTTCATGTCCTCGTTTCCATTGCCGTCGTTGCCGCCGTTGCCGTTGTCGCCATTTGCATTGTTTCCATTGCCATTGCTGCTGCCTCCATTGGTTTTACCGTTGCCAGACGTGGCATCGTTCAAGACATTGCTCAAAGCGGTCGCGGTGACGGTATGACCGCCGATGTTAGTAGTGATAACGTCAGCATCTGTAGGAGCAGGCAAAATGAGGGTAGTATCCGACTGCTCAACGTGCGCAACGAAAGTCTTCAGTCGGCCCACTTTGAAAGGCTTGAGTGGAGTCGGAACGTCCAAAGAATCTGCAGTCTTCTCAATGCGTGGCGAGAAGTATGTAGTAGGAGCAGGTGGTGATGTCGGTTTGATGGAGCTGAGGAAATTGGGCAGTGTCGGTGTCGGCGTAATGAGTTCTCCACCTGGCACCATCGTCGACATTGCAAGCACAGCCTGGGCAACAACGCCGCGCTCGACAACGACGATGACGGTTGGCTCGGCGGACCAAGTGCCAGGAGTGACGGAATGGGTCTCGCCTACCATACGAAGGAAGTTGGGATGAATTTCTCCTGTCAGGTCATCGTTGGCCAGACTCTCTTGTGAAAGTTCTCCCTCATCGTCTTCAAAAGTGAAGCTGAAAAGTCTGTTCAGCATGAACATCCGGGTATTTATGGCACAGGCTTCGCTGCCGTTGGGTAGAGTGGTAGGTTTGCTTGATTCGATCTCGTACTCGCTGAAGTAGACGAACGGCGTGCCTTCAGTATAAGTTCCCGCAGCACTTGGCAGTGTGGCAACAGCGAGTGGAGGCTTGGTGGCGATATTAGGGAGAGAAGTGCCATTTCCAGTAGTCTGGTTCGTGGGTGTGAACGCGTCAACAGACAACAAGGTAGTGGACGATGCTACAGGTGTCGGAGTAGTGTAACAGTCCCAGTCGGTGTTCGTGAAGTTGAACGCGGTGTTCACAGCTGTTGACTGTCCACATGTTTGCTGTGTGATCGCGGTGGAAATGTCAAAGTCGGTTGTTGCTGGAAGGATGGTCCATCCGGTTTGAGAGTCGTTTGCATTGAATTGCACCGAGACTGTCGACACAGTATGCGTGTATGTCTCGGTGTACCAGTAGTCCAGATGAGCGTTCACTACATTGAGAGTAGCGCCGCCACATGAATCGTTCTCAGGCTTTGGTTTCCATGCCACCTTTGGTCGGGGCGTCGCTCTGGTTCGTTCCGAGGTCTGCGATGCAGAGAGTGCAGGTGTAGTAGGATACGTTCCATTGCCAGGCACCACGAAGCTTTGACTGGGACGGCCTGACACAGGATATGGAAGCCTAGTCGCTGTTGAGGAGGCGACAACGGGCTCTGTGGAAGTAGACTCCTCGCTTGATAGGACTTCTAGTGATGTTGTCTTCGTATATGTTGCGATAACCACTAGAGAACTGACCACTTCGACCGTGGATAATGAAGTGGTGGTTGGGCTATGTGTCTCTGGAACGAATGCATATGTGACTGTGACCGAGGTGACATTGTAGTTGGTGGGAGACGCGGACGGTAGTCGCTGAGGCACGTAGGTGCCATTCTGTATGCTTTGCGGGTCCTGTCTGCGGTAATGCTGTGGCCACGCTGCTTGAGCTGAATGTGAGTAGGCAAGCAAAGCTAGCACGGAGCCAATGTGTAAACGCATGGTTGAAAGCGCCCTGGCGGTAAACGAGTGTGTAGGGACGAATTGGTGGCGGATCCAAGCCTTTCGTCAAGTATTATTGCATGCTCCTCGACTGGACGACAGCTGCCAACATAGGAGCGAGAGACGGCACGGATCAGGCCCAACTGCAGCGAGTGGATGTAGGCACGCGAAGACGCGAAGGGGTCAGACGGATTGGGGATGAATATGAACACAAAATTGTGTTGGCACCGTCAAACGGTCATAAGTGGAGGTGGGTTAAGGCTACCCGTTGCCGGCAGACTCCTCCTCAAGGCTCAGCAACAAGAAACAGTGGGAGTCGGAGGAATGATCGGCGGCGCCAGCCTCTCGAAGTCCGCTAGGCCTGATCCCTGTCAGATTTTCGCGTGCTGAGCGCGGTATGGGCTCCACCCCGTTGCCACATCTCCGGAATGCTCAGTGGCTCGTGGGGACTTCACCTCGCCAAGGCATGCGAAGAATAGCAGCCCCTGTGTGACACGAGAACGCGCCCTTGCAGAGTGATCGCCGGCGGTGCAACGGGCGACGAGATGGCAGCGAGGACGAAGGCTGCTCGTGGACGGTGTGCGACGATGCAGACGGCCGGTTGGGGCAAGCCGTTGGCGGGAGCTTACATCCTGAAGGCGAGTGTTTGCATGTTGCTTGCATCGTTGCATCGCTGCCACAGCTGCATCGCCGTCGCATGTGAGCTGACGCTGACGATGTGCGCTGGCCCGATCACTGACGGCCGACGCAGCGCCGCACCCAGCGACGACAAGCTGTACGGGTACCTCGCGCGAACCACAAGCACGGGTAGGCCGGTCGAGCAGGGTGGAGGCGAGCGAAAACAAGCTCTTCCACCCATGTTCGCGACGCGGCACAGCACACGCACAACACGGGCTGGCGAGTTGCAGATTAACAGGGCCTTGATATCGCAATGGCAATTTACATTCCCCGTGGTGCTTGCTCTATAAATAAACGATATACCGTAGCTTGGTAGATGATTGACACGGCTCGGGGTCTGGCCGAGGAGGGCAGAAAAAAAAGACTACATGGACTCGCTGGTACGGGGGCTCCTTCGCGCTGGGTGAGGGTGTTGTACGGACTAGCACGTGTCTCAGAGCGTTGCGAGATGTCATATAAGAGAGGTGAGTTCGGAAGCCTTGCGGGTGGATGCTGGGCACTAGATGCCGCGGAGAGGAGCTTGGAGCGGACTCCCAAGGGCTCGTTCGTGAGGCGCAGCGTGGCTTTCTGCGAACCCGATGCCGAGTCGCGCGACGAGTCTTGGTCCGTCCATCTCCCCATCTCGATGCGCATGCGAGAGCAGCGTGGTCGAGTCGTGGAGTCTGGTGCCAGCGTGGGTTCGTTGCCTGCTGATCGCCCTCTTGAAGAGACCTGACCTGACCTGACCTGCCCTGACCTGCCCTGACCTGCCAAACCTGCCACGACGATCTAATGATCTTCCGACGGCAGGCGGTACGACGAGCATGTCGCCGCCGGGCCTGCATCGTACACGTCAGATGTCATCCTTCGTGCCTTGGTGGCCACCGCAACCTCTCTCGTACCGTGCGCCAAAAACAGAGCAGCACCGCAGCTTGTTCCCTGTCTTTGGTGCAGGTGCTGCATCTCTCTCCAACCTCTTGCCCGCAGCGGCCTAGTAGTGGCGCGCACACAGAGAGCTTGTCTGGCCAGACTCTGACCTGATGTTCGGCCCCCTCTCCTGTCACCGAAGGAGGCATACGGTGAGCGTTAAGGCGTCAGTGTGCGAGACATGCCGGGGAGGGACTGATATGCTCGCCTTGGCCGCCGTTATCTGTAGTCCACCGTGCTGTGGCCTGTATACATACTTCTGGTAGCGTGTTTGGGCGATATAGCGCACGTCCGCCGGTGAGAAGGCAAAATAATGCAAGACGCGAGAGGGCACAGGCACAAGGGACTTGCCGACTCGGGAGGGCTAAACTGAGATAAGCGAAGCGAGAAAGGCGGGCGGCGGCGCTCAGGGAACGGGGACATTTGAAAATGGAAGGTGCCCATGACTAAGGTCTTGGTCGCAACTTCCCCAGGTCGTGCAATCGCATTATTGCAGCGCGCGCAGGCCATTGCGCTTCACTCGCCCGCCCACTCACTACTCACTTACTCACTGAACCGCGACGGCACACGCCCACGTCGACAACTCACCCTCACTCGCCCATCCACACTCAATACCGCTTACCACCTACTACGCGACATTCACATCCGCATCCCCGTCGGCTCGCATACATCACTTGCCCTCTCTTCCGGCTCAGCCCATCTGCGACGCAGGTACGCCGTGCATCGGTTACACCTGGCCGTGATACCATGCAACTTTCTGGATCTCACTAAGGTAGTCGGCGCAACCTCTGCTTCCGTCACTACTTTCACCTCCGATCTTCGCCCGCCATGCGTTCATTGATACCGCACCTGCTTCTGTCGCTCGTCGCCATCGCCTTTTCGCATACTCTCGACACAACTCTCGTCTCGCGCGCCGACAATCTGCCCGCTCCAGTCTCCATCGCCCCGGACCAAAACTGGGATGGCATTGACGGGAAGTGGTCGTCCTTCACCATGAGGGTCGGCACGCCCACGCAGTTTGTGCGCACCTTTCTTTCCTTCGCAGTCTACCAGACCTGGGTCGTCCTGCCGCTGGGGTGTTCCGCGGCGGCAGACCAGGCCTCTTGCGCCGAAGGCCGTGGGTGGCTGTGGGACAACGATACCTCTTCCACCTTCGAACCCCGTGGCATCTATGACATGTGGGTTGGTGCGAACCTGGGAATTTATGGCAATGGTATAGCCGGCTTCGACAGGGTCGGTTTAGGTGGCGAGGGTGAGGGTGGCCCGACCCTGGAGAACAGCACCATCATTGCCTACGCTGGTTATTCTTTCTACCTTGGAATGCTCGGGATCAACCCAAAGCCAAGCAACTTCACCAACTTCAACGATCCAACTCCAAGCATGATGACACGTTTGAAGCAGCAGCGCAAGATTCCCAGTATCTCCTTCGGCTACACAGCTGGTGCTCACTACCGCTTCACCGGAAGCTTCGCCTCGCTGACCTTGGGAGGATATGATGCTAACAAGTACGAGGCGAACAATGTCACCTTTATCTTCGCGCCCGATAACGAGCGCGATGTCATGGTGGCAATTCAGTCCATCACTACGCCCTCTCGTGACGACGCCAACCCCGTCGCTACAGAGATGTTACCTAACAAGGTGTACGCGCTGATTGATGCCACCGTACCTGAGTTGTGGCTGCCCATCGAAGCATGCCAAGCTTTCGAAAATGAGTTTGGCCTGACATACGATAACAAGACTGACCTTTATCTTGTCAACGACACGCAACATGCGATACTCAAGGAGCGCAACGCTAGCGTCACCTTGAAACTTGGGCAGGGCCCTGACAGCAGTTCCACCGTCAGCATCCTTCTGCCCTACGCAGCATTCGATCTGCGAGCCTCACCGCCTTTCCGCAACATAGCCAACGAATCCAACTACTTCCCCATCAGACGCGCAAATTCTTCCCAATACACGCTCGGTCGCACCTTCCTCCAGGAGGCCTACATCATTGTTGATTACGAAGTCTCGCGATTCCAGCTGGGTCAGGTCGTCTGGGACCAGACTGCTGCCCAAAATCTCGAGCTCATTCCACCTGCCAACGCATCGAATGATGCTTCGCTATGGACGTCGCCCAGTTGGGATCAGGGCTCGTCAGAACGCGCCCCTGGCAGCGCAGGCAACTCTACAGCTTCAGGTTCAGATTCAGACACATCCAACCTGTCTGCTGGCGCCATAGCCGGTATTGCCGTTGGAGGTGTCGTTGTTCTTGCCATTGCCGGGTTTATCTTCTTCTACCGCCGTCGCCAGAAGCGCAGACGTGCTGCGGCGGCGGCTGCTGCTGCTGCTGCTGCGGCCGCAAACTTTTCCGAATCCAAACCTACCTCGAGCAGTGGAAGCACGAATTCTCAAAGCAAAGGCGTTACTGTCTACCCGAAAGCCGAACTCGCTGGTTCTTCGCCTTTCCCCTTCGGCATGACTCATCACGACCTCGACAACAAGGGCCTGCTTGCTCCGGGCATGCCTCACACCCCGACTGGAAATGGTACCATGTCCGCTTACTCACCTTCGTCCCCCTCTGCAGGTGAGGGCACGTACTCTTCCCACAACACGCTTCTATCACCCGCCTCTGAAGCCGACTCGAAACAGCTGAACGTCTATGAGATGCCCGGCGACATGCCTGTCGTGCGCGAGAAAGATGGTAAGCAGCTGAGCGAGAAGGAAGCTCTCCAGCATCGCGAGAAGGTGTACAACGGAGTAGATTCCACTGTTGTCACTCCAACGACTCCAGCTCATCCTGACTACGCCACTGGTGGAGCACAGGATCCAGAGACGCCAGTGCACCCGAGGCGCATCAATCCGGCAGACGTCGTCGACGTGCGCACCGGCGAGGCCGTCTCCGGACGACAGCACCGTGCATTCTCTTTCGAAGGTGAGAGAGGTACTTTCGACAGTCAGTGAACGACTGCTCGAATAACTGCACGAACAACACATGGGCAACACGGCGTTCATTCATGTTTCACGATATCCCAACCCGAGTAGGGCTTTCCTTGACATTATATTTCCTTCCCAAGCATCGAACCAGCGATCAGCGGGTGTACATTTCACCACGGCACAAAAAATGGCGTGGACCATTGAATTACTGCTTTCATTCTGCATACGGACAGCCACGGCGTTCATGTTGAAAATGGGGAGGACACTCATCAAACAAGCCAGCAATGGTGGACTGAACTGTTCAACTTTGCGCTTCAGTCCACCATTGCTCGCTTGGAATGCATTTCTTCCTCCAGCGACGAGTTTCCTTCTCTGCTTCTCTACTCATGCTCATGCTGGACACATTTCTTGGCCTTACCGCCAGAAACAATTTTCCAGCTGAGCGAACAGTTTCTTCTGCAAATAAAAAGCGGAACCAAAATTTGCGTAGATAGCAAATGCAAAACCTTCTCGATATCACAAGTTTCCTGTATTGTCTTGCTGAGGTGTGATTTGGATGTCCAATCTTTGAACGTGCTCAAAATATCCGGCGGCCCGGAGTTGAACTCCTTCCTTTTCACCAAGTACCTTGATGGTCGTAATTTGGCCACGATCGCAGCCGTCTTTGCATCACTGTATGACTACAAACAATCTTAGACAGCTTTTCAGTCTGCGATGAGTCCACTGATCGCAGAACTGATCGCCAGCGCGAAAGATATTAATCAATCGCGTGGGAGAACAGAAAAGGATGCCTGAGGTGCTGCAGTCAAGTCTCCGCTTTAGGCGAAAGATGACTTCAATGACTTCAGTACGCATCATCACTCTCAATTGTCGTTTGTCAGGAACCTGGTCGAAATTTCACGGGGTTCCCCATCCGAGCGTGAGACGATGATTGATGCCCGAGAAAGCATTGGAAGTGTTGAGAAATAGGAACGAGGTTCGTTGGCGTCTGTGTGTTCGTTTTGTATCGAGTCTCGTCTGGCATCGATGATCGGGTTGCAGCGAGGAATTGTAGCTGGAATGTAGTCTGGAATACCGCTCAATTCACGAGATACAACGGTAACAGAAGGAACGCTGGTGATTTATGGCCGCTCGAGGTATCAAGACGCATCGCAGCCTCTTGAGTTTCTCAATCGCATGTCCTGAATCGGTATGTTCTTCTCATTCCTCATCACGATCGATCAGCACGTTCCAGCTCATTTGTAACAACTACATCTGTTATGGACATTTCTGAGGCTCTCCAAGGGTTCCACTACTCTCCGAGAAAGCTCCCTTGTTCGAAGAATCGAGACCTGTTGACGCCATAACGGAGAACATGACGTTGTGCTGCCCTCACGCGAGCAACTGAGGGGCAGAGTTGATATTTTTGTTCTATCTGCACGCGGTTTGGTATTTCTTCTTTCTTTCACTCACATACAACCCATTCGATACCCAACTTCACATTCAACGACTTTTACGAATCAAACACAAAATACCAACAACCTTTTCTTCACTACCACCCCACCACCACATCTATCATAATGTCTGCCGCATACGAGGGTCAGGACCCCATCGCCATCGCCAAGCAGGCTGAGGCCGACCTCAACTCCCAGAGCGCTAAGCAGTCCCACCGCGTCGATGACACTGCCCGTGGCGCCGCTGGTGCCTCTGACTCCAGTAAGTTGTGACCGACTCTCATCATTAAGACTCCAATCCTAACAGCCTCCTCCTTCCAGCCGTCGAGTCCGGCGTCGACCAGTCCGTCGAACACAAGTTCCCCGGTGCCGAAGTGAAGATCGGTGGCCAGGGCGCCAGCGACAACCGCCAGATCCCCCTGTCCGAGGGCGGCGACATCAACCCTACCACCGGCAAGCAGACCAAGGCTGCCGACTTCCAGGGCATCGGCGGCCCCGAGGACAAGGCTGCCATCGACCGTGAGGTCCGTGGCGGTGACAACGACATCCGCAGCAACATCCGCCAGGGCGACGAGACCATCCGCCCTGCTGGCTCGCTTTCCAACAACGCTGCTGGTGGTACTGGCAAGAGCACCCAGTAAAGGGAAAGTCCTTTTGCTGCAGCTCTGAATTTCGCCTTTTTTTTTTTCATTTTCATGTTCGATGGTGGTTTGGATACCAATTGCGATGGCATGGTTTTCTTGAGATGTTCCGGAAGAGATCTGATATAACGACAACTGCTGGGAGAAGCACCTTGCTTGCCTGGATGCGAGCTCGAATTTGACAAAAATGTTTGGTTCGGTTTCGAAAGGGTGCATGGTCGCAACGACTGCTCTTTGAGAGATATTTAGAATCAACAACGATGTAATGTCATGAACAAAGATCAGCATAACAACCAATCTGTCTAAATCTTTCTACTCCATTCAAAGTCTTATCGGGATATATTTTGTACTCGCAAGCCTGACATTGTTATGTACGGTCCGATCCAATAACGATCGCACTCCGACGTTTGTTTCCTGTGCCATCTAACTCTACCTTGGTGGCACGGGATCATTACAGCGATTATCGGGTCAGGCATATTGACATTCATGGTTGTGCTCAAAAGTCTCAGCGCCATCAAATACTATGGAGGAGCCAGTCTGTACATACTATTTCTTTCGTCTCCACCATCTAAAAAGAGTGCCCGGTCTTCTCCACCGCCCTCTTATAGCTCTCCGTCGCCTCGCAATCCGCAACGTACCTCTCCAGCCTCTCCCACCTCTTGCCCAACGTCCCCAGCTCCCTCTGCAGGATGAAAGCAACCGAAAAGTGCATCTGAAGATCCGCCACCGTGAGCTCGTCGCCGAACAAAAACTTCCCGCTGCTCTTGCCCAACTCGGCCGTCATGAAGTCCAGATCCGCCTGGATGTTCTTCGACAGTCCGATCTCGGTTTCTTTGGGGTCGCCGGTCTTTTGGTGCCAGCGAGCGTACATGACCGAAATGCCGTGGAGCGCGAAGGTGCCTTCGGAGGCGTGCACCCATTGCAGGATGGCGTAGCGCTTTGGGTCGCCGAGGGGTGGGAGCAGGCGGTGGGTGGTGTCGTAGGCGTCGCAGAGGTATCTTCAAGGGGCGAAACGGTTCAGCGAATAGCTCTCACAGAGAGAGAGAGAGAGAGAGAGAGAGAGAGGGAGACAGTGGGTGGTGAGACCTACTCTGCGATATTTCCGCTCTCGGTGATGGTCACGCCGTTGTCGACGATGGTCGGGAACTTTCCGAGTCCGCCAACCTCTTTCCTAAACTCAGGCGGCGCCAGACCATTTTGGCGCGGGGAGAACTTGAGTTCATAATCGAGACCTAGCTCGTGCAGCTGCCATGCTGTGCGGATACAGCGTGAAGCCTGGAGAAAGTAAAGCGTGATTTGTGGTGCCATGATTGCAGGGTGAATTTCGTCGAACGTAGAACGAAACGGAAGCTACAGTACGAGCAAGGCGATGCAGAACTGCCTACATATACGTCGGTCTCCTGATTTACAGTACCGAGGTCCTTATTCGAAGCTTCTCAGCTACTACCTTTTGTTGATCAACAGTATGCGGGCGTTATGTGCTATGACGTGGCGGTAGTTGTCATTTTGGGGTGCGGGGCATTATTGTAGCCATTTGGAATTGCGATACATTAGACATACGGACGAACCATACAGACCTGATGGTATAGTTCTGGATGAGTGGAACAATGGTCGGGTTAGTTGGTCAATTTCACTACCATTGAATGTGTGGAAATGATTGATGTTGCGTTGTGGTGAGAAAATGGCGGCAAAGTATCACGGACGTTGATGTTGTGGTTGTGAATCGATTGGAATTCAATATTTTTGTCAAATAAACGATGTTGATGGCCCTCCTACAGCGCAATATCATCTAGAGAGGTTATGATACCGACTAAAGACATACACGGGCAGATATCTTGCCCAGATGCAGCCAAGATCAATTTTATGGCTCCATGACAAACCCCAACCCTGACCCTTAGCTCGTATCTTGTTATTGCATGCCTTTCTTTGACGTGGTGAATGAACACATCGATCATGTCCAGTTGATTGACGATAAGTAGGATGGATTGGACAGTGAGGCATGATTCTTATGACGAGGTTCTGTTGCAGAAGCATCAATGCATGCGCTCAATTGCAACGAGTTGTTGGTTTTGTAGCTTTAGGTAACAGTGACCGTGCTGGTCTTGCCGAGATTGCTCAGCCTCGCCGGGCTGTGAAGCTGAATTCTAACTGGTCCCTTGCACCATCATAGCAGTACCCTGTCCTCGGTAAGGCTATCCGATTACATGCATGCGAGATCATGTGATGGCTCAGCCTCAGATCTTCACACTTGCTGTAAAAAGATATGCTTGAAATCCAGCAAGCAAGGGAACACACGCAACACGTTCCTGGCTCACTGGAGCCTCTCTCCGTTGTGGTCCGGTGTTACGGACGACCAAGGCGCTAAATGGTGCAACGACATCATCGCGAAACCCCGCCTCCCGCGCGCAATCTGGTGTGGTGTGCGAACAATCAACAGGTGGGGTTGAAGGAACACTCAGCCCTCAGCCACGTTTAGTTCGAAGGTAAAACGTCCCTTCTTCAGCTCTCTGTCTAAGAATAAGTACCTTCCCACGTGTCAAGAACACACGTCGCGAACCTCATATCACCACTCTCGCTACCACCAACTTCACTAGACGCGATCAAGTCAGAAACAACACAAGCAAGCATGTCTGGTTACTACGGCGGTCCGCCCCAACAGGGTGGTTACGGTGGTCCCCCTCGTATGTATCATGCGTCATAATCAAGACTCGACATCTTTGTTGACATGAGTCGCAGCGCAGCAGGGCTATGGCCAACCACCACCTGGACAACATCAGCCATACGGAGCTCCACGTGAGTTGCAATGCCGTCAATGGCTGTTCAACAAATCTCATGACTGACGACGGTTGCAGCTCAGCAAGGTTATGGTCACCCTCCTCCACCACAAGGACATTATGGCGCGCCTCCTCCTCAAGGACCTCCTCCGGGACAATATGGTGCGCCTCGTAAGTGACAAATTTCACTATGGACGCGCACTGAACTCATGACTAACGGCGACTACAGCTCAGCAAGGCTATGGCCACCCTCCTCCTCAAGGACCTCCACCAGGCCAATATGGCGCGCCTCGTGAGTAACAAAATTTTCCGTGGCTATGCAATAAATTTGGCGACTGATTTCGATTGTAGCCCAGCAAGGATATGGAGCTCCGCCTCCAGGCCAATATGGAGCACCTCCTCCCGCTCACGGCGGCTATCAACAAGCACCCACAGGCCCGCCTGCGCCGCCCAGCCCTGGCTACGTGCCTGGACAGACGGCACCCGTCAACATGTCTGGCGCTGCCGATGCGCTTCGCAAAGCCATGAAGGGCTTCGGTACCGATGAAAAGGCTTTGATTCAAGTTCTGGCTCCCATGGGTCCTCTCGAGATTAACAGTGTGAAACAGGCGTTCCAGCAAGGCCACAAACGCGACCTGATGAAGGACGTGCACTCGGAGACTTCTAGCTACTTCCGCGAGGGCCTCGAGGCACTCATTCGTGGTCCTCTTGAACAAGATTGCTTCACACTCCGCGAAGGACTCAGCGGCATGGGTACTAAAGAGGATCTGCTGGACGAAGTGCTCCTAGGCCGTACCAACGCCGATATCAATGCTATCAAGAGGCACTACCAGCAGATGTACAACCGATCGCTTGAGAGCGACCTGAAGAGCGATCTTAGTGGAAAGACTGAGCGTCTCTACGATATGGTGGTAGCCGCGCGCCGTAACGAGGAGTCTGCGCCTGTCATCCCCCAGCAAATCGACATGAACGTCAACGATCTTTATAAGGCCACCGAAGGTCAGATGGGAACTGATGAGCTCCAAGTCTGCGCCATTATTTGTAAGTCATCACATGTCCGTTGGGAGGGGTCAAATCTTCGAGATTTACCTATGAAGAATAATCGATCCTTGAACGCTGACTTCTCCTCTAGCATCGGCTTCCACCGCCCAGCTCCGTGCTATCGCCGACGCATACCAACGTCGCTATCAACGGACTCTCGTCGAATGCATCCGCAAAGAATTCTCTGGTCACATGGAGGATGCTCTTCTCTACATGGTGTACCGTGCAACTGATCCAGCTAAGGTTAGTGCAATGCGCTTACACCAATCGATATACTTGCATTGTGATCACATCACTAACAGTGCTTTTACAGCATGATGCAGATATGCTTGAAGCCACCATGGCCGGAGCCGGTACGAAGGATGCCGCCCTTGTTCGCCGCATCGTCATGATCCACTGGAGTCGTGATCGTATGAACCAGTGCAAGGCCGCATACAAGCACTTCTACAAGCGCGATCTGGCGGACAGGATCAAGGGAGAGACCTCGGGTGATCTTGAGCGTCTGCTCGTTGCGATTGTCTCTGCTTAATGAGATATGGTGATACGGACAGGTTCGCGATAATGAAATCGGGAGCTTGCGAAGGGGTCTCTAATAAAAGATCAATATCCTAATGCAATTGATGTACGATGACGAATAGAGCAACTCTACGACATTCGTCTGATGTGCTCATCAATGCACACAGGACATAATATCTCAAGTCCGAGGGGCACTCATCAAATAGGTCGGCTGGCCCAATGGCAAGGCGCTTGACTACGAATCAAGAGATTGCAGGTTCGATCCCTGCGTCGATCAACAATCATAAGCTCTTCTGAGCGATTCATCTTTTGCAAAATCGTCCTGCTTGTTTTTTTTTTTTCTTTCTTTTCTTTTTCTATGAACGCGACGACATGTCGTGTGTGTAGCCAGAGTGCCCGAATCCTTGGAGGCGGTGATGTCTCATTTGCAAGCAAGACGCTTCGCCTTTTAAATCTGGGGTATCAATGACCGGCATGTTCTCACATTTATATGCACAAGGTAGTGACTCGATTATTTTAGTGTCTATTGACGAAGCATAGTTGCTCGATTGACTGCTGGCTTATCGAATCTTGTTTTCCTTTTAATTCACGCAAGGGAGTCGAATTGACATAATTTCAATTTTACGAACGAAGCAACCAGAACTCTGGAAACTTTTCATCACGTAACCTGTTAGTATTTGAATAACGTTATAAAGAGAGAGAGAGAGAAAGCCGACAGGCTAAAAACTTCATGTCTTGATAGATGAGATACAATACTGAGTGTGTGCGTAAGAAGCCGCGATCATCGTGCTATGCCATGCTTGCGTTCACCAACACCACTTGTCCATCAACGGCATATCTCTTGGCGACACGTCTGTCACTTCCTGTAAGTTATGTTGAGGACCTCGCAAAACGGAGGCAACCTGCCGTCCTCACATTGATGCTGATAACACCACGTATCTACTCCAGATCTCTCAGGAAAACGGGCAAGCCGCAAAACGTCCGCTGTGTGATCCAAACCGTTCAACGGCGTGTTACAGAGCCTATCTACCTTGATTAAAGCTAGCCACCAGAGACCCCGCGCAAAGACCGACCTATCAAGGTGTCACAATCAGCAAAGCTTCAGAGTCAACACGACGTCCTTGTCCTGGCACGCGTGCACCTTCGAGTCATAGCTGTAACATCCAAACCGTCAGCTCAAACCTCCAAGATCGCGACCGTCAGCTCGTGGTACAACTCACGTGGTAGCATTCTCGCAGACATTGCCCGGCGCGCTGCTCAGCTCAAACGTCTGGTTCTGGAACGGGTCGCCGTCGACGTTGCTGACGGTCCAGTATAGGATTCCCGCATCCGTGCTCGTGCCCAGGATGAATTTGGGCGTTTCGGGAGTCCAGTACCTGTCTGTCTTGGAGACTCCCAGGCTGTTGCCGACGCCGATTATGTCGGTCGTCCAGTTGCCGCCGGATCCCTTGACCTCGAAGGGTCCAGTTGTGGACTTGGTGCTGTTGATGTTTGTGATGTAGACAGACTCGGTGCAGTTGTTGAGCACGAATTGGGAGGAGACGGCGTGAGAAGAGGTTGCGAAGGCTACAATTGTAGCTGCGGTGAGGGCGGTGAAGTGCATGCTTGCTGTTGCTGGCAAAGGCGTTGCTCAAGATGGTACTGTTAGACGTGGGAGTCCAGGTGGCAGTGGCGTCTGGTTGACACTCGAACGTGGCGGGCGCGAAGCTATTTGTACGCCGTCTGCCAAGCTGAGACGATACTCAAGACATCTGTGACAAAGAATGCAAGTCACATCTGAAGCGTCATTCAGTCGTACCGAAGTCACTCTGTGCGCTCGCAGCGCAGGGGTTGAGGTCGTGGTGGATAGTTTCGTGTTCTGTAGCTGTCAGCGGCTCACTGCACGTTCCTCTGCTTCATCTGCCTCACTGACAGCCGTGCCTTGCAGGTCACACCTCGTCCCTTGCATGTGAGTGACTGTCTTGGACATTGTACGGCGACGACGATGGACTTTTTCAATTCATTGTCTGAGCTCTGTGAAACTCTTGCACTTCTGTGCAACAAGTCTAGAGGTGAAAGGACAGGGCAGAATGGGATCAAGGAAACCAGAACTTGGTATAATCATGCTAAGTACTCTTTCTTGATTGGCAGACACCGCGTACCGTTACTGTCGTTCAACACTCTTGTCTGCCCCATTTGACACGGCGAGAGTACAGCCGTGGGTGTCGCGAGCCATGTCATGCGCGTTTCATCGTATAGAGGCTCGTCTCGTGGTTGGATTTTGCACCTCGTCAGGCAACATACGCATTTTCGTAGATCATGGGGCGCTCTGCTTAGCCTTGTTGGCAGTCTGTGAAGCCTCTGTGTCCTGAAAGTCAGCAAACATACTTTCGCGCGACTTCTAGCAGTAGTGTCCGTACCTCTTCTTGTGGCATCCTCCAGCAACGGTGTGTCCACTGCATTTGCGGGCAGGTGCACGTAGCGCACTACACTGCCACGGATGAACACGTTCTTGACCGAGCTCTGTGGTTGCAGAAAAGCAGCGATCAGCAATTCGTCCTCGTGCCTGTGTCTCAAATCGTCTTCTCATGCTGCATGACCATCGTATGCACGTCATCCGTGCAGTTCTCCTCTACTCCATGCTCTTACGACTATCGCATCTCGTATCCGACTCACCAGGTGTGGGTACTTCATCTCTTCCACCACCGAAATGTCGTCCAGCTTGATGTTGAGGTACTGGTCCACGCTCTTCAGCGTGCCGCGCACCGAGATGTCGTTCTTGAGCTCGACGGTGACCTCATGGTTCACCAGTGTCTTGAAGAAGCTGCATAGTGCGAAAGCATATGGTTAGCGCGCGCTCTCCATAGACATATGCATATGCGCTTGTCCTCGTGCGTGGTGTAGGCTAGGGCTGGTCGCCTACAATGCGCGGCAGCGGTCACTCGTGCGTGTAGATGGAACCTTGCGCTGGGACATAGTGTATTGAATTCAAAGACATACCTGAAGAACAGCATACTGGCGGTGTAGTGGAGGTATTAGGTCGGGTTGTCGCAGTAGCATGCCTTGGGCAAGCAAGTTCACGAGCTTCAAGATCGCGAAGTCGCACTGCGTCAAGTGCTGCCGACGCCGAACGAACGTCGTCACTAGTCGCACAACTAAAAAGCAGTAACATTTGAAGAACATAATCACGTGCTACATTTCAAACATCACTTTACTTTTGATTAGCGAGTGCGAAAAGGGAGTTCACAAATTTCATTGGTAGTAGGTTGTTTTACTGCATCGACTCAGGATTTTTCACTTAGGTTGTCACTTCTTCAGCCTTGTTTCTCCTGCCCATCAATTCAAGCAAAGCTGCCAATCTCTCCAACTATGCCCGAGAATACCTTGAGTTTTGTACAGACATAGGATCGCGATGCTGCAAACGGGGCGTCGTAGTTCCTGAACGAGAAGCAGACCTTCTGCCACTAATTTTGTCGTTGACAGCGAATCTAAGTAGGAGAATCACGGATTAGTACCAATGAACAACCACATATTGTTTCTCCCGAAAATTGGGAAGGGCGCGATGTGAATAAATATATATTGTATACAGTATATCATATAGGTATGCAAACGTGATGGTCGTAAAATCGTTCGTCCTACCGTTGTCTTTTACGGTTGATCAAGACAAGGCCTAGGTAAGCGATGATGCGGTAGACAGCACCGATGAGAAAAAGCATCCTGCGAGAGAGTCAGTTAGTAACGTCTTGAGATATAGTGAATATGCTAAAGTCAACTTACCCCACGTCCAGGTGGTACTGATCCAAAGTGAACCCAACCACCTCAGCAGCCAGATCCACATCGTACAAGTAGGACAAAGGCATGATATTTTGGCTGAAATATGCCTCAGTGAACCAAACGCCGGGACTGAGGCGCCAGAACCACTCCATATGCCAGGTCTTGACGGTTCGAAGCGGCGGCGCAACTCCACCCAGAATTCCAATAATTAATGAGCCTAGAACGGCGAGAAGAGGGCCGTTTTCGCGCTTGACGACCATCGCAATGCAACTTGCCAAACCGTAAATGCACCTGCAGAGCGAAGAGTTCAAGTCAGTATAGACATCATGTTGTGTTGCACCCTTCGATCACGTACCAGAAGTACATCAGATTCGCCGCATACATTTCCGTAAAACTTATGAGCGGCGTGGCGAGGATGGAAAGGAAGATAGTGAAGTGCAAGCTGCTGAGCCCGATTCGAGGCAACGTTGACAGGAGCTTTCCGACATAATAGGCGGATGGACTTTGCCCGGAAGCAGCCTCACGCCAATAGATCAGTTTCTCTTCACCAAAGACCCAGAAACCAGGTGCAGAAGCAGCGAGGCCGATGGCCATACTATAGTTCAAGTCAGCACAGTGTCTCAGGCGTCACATTGGGTCACAGTCTAGCTTCAAAGTCCGTGCGGCTCGATCTGCCGCCGAGAGACCAGCACGGAGTTTGAACCTGGACCATGAGATTTGAATGTTCTTTTGTGTACGTACCCACCCAGGAGCCCAAGTTGGGGCGTGCCCTGATAGTCCACCGCGGAGCTCAGCATGGTAAATGGTGGATGATAAAGGCCTTGGAAGAGGTGGCCCTTGGCCGCGAAAGCAGATAGTCCAATGATGAGTCCGGCAAGCCCACCGACGCCGATTTCGAAGAAGAAGCTGGTCGAGTTGCGCACTTGCTGGGTCATGGCGCGTTTCCAGCAGTAGTAGACCTGTGCGGGCCAGCTGGCGCCGCGAGCTTTCATGGTTCGATGAAGTTCGTTTTCTTGTTCAGCAGTGCTGTTCAGAGATTGAGTGCTGATGCGTCGACTGCTACGTGTGTTCTGGCTTCCGAGGCTGAGTGTTGAGAGGTGCTTTGAATGAACCATGTACTGTCCGTTGCGCTTCCACTCGTCGATGAGGAACTGAATGCCGGAGTCTCGCTTCTCACTGCCCATAGCGTACTGTGCACCATCTCCCGTAATGATGTCCATCAGAGTATCAGCAGGGTTGGCTCTTTGAGGAAAGGCGAATCCCATGCTCTCAAAGTAGCTGTGGACACCCTCGGTCGCTCCACTGTAGACACTGCGACCAGATGCGAGCAGAAGGAGTTGGTCGAATTCGTAGAAAATCTTTTCACGAGGCTGGTGAACGATAGCAATGACAGTCACGCCAAGCTTGCTCACGGCTTTAAGCAAACGCATGATCGAAGAGGCGCTCGTGGCATCCAGTCCAGATGTTGGCTCATCCAGGAAGATTGCCATGGGCGCTGCTGCCAATTCGATTCCAATGTTCACGCGCTTTCGCTGGCCACCTGAGATGGTGGGCTTCACAGGGTCTCCCACGCGCAGGTGCTTAACGTGAGTAAGCTGGAGGCACGCGAGTAGCGAATCGACGTGATCTTGAATCTCCTTGTCTCTCCAGCTTGCCGGTAGACGGCATCGTGCCGAGTGCAAAATATTCTCCCGTACAGTCAATTCGGGGAACACGATGTCATCCTGTGGTACGTAGCCGATCAACTTCTTGTACTTGTTCATGTCCTTGGACCATCCATTGATCTTGACCGCTCCGCCAGTGTGGCTCGCCTTCCCCATGAGTACGTTCAAAAATGTGCTCTTGCCAGCGCCCGAGCCACCCATGACACCCCACATTGACCCTCGAGGCATTGTACCAGTCACATCCTGCAGGATTTTCTTGCCACTTTTTGTCTCATATGCCAGGCTCTCGAAGTCGAAGCTCAGACCGATTGATTGGGTCGTGACAGATCTGCTCACGGAACGAATGAACCTTTGGAAATCGGGATTTTTCTGGTAGTCGGCTTCAATCTCATCATCGTCGAATATCGACACATCGTCATCGTCCACGTAGCCATCCATATTGTCGACACGGCCATTGCTTCGGCGTGTATGCGCAGCGTAGGGTAGCTGAGGAGTGAGTGTCGCACTGGATGCTGGTGACGCATCTCCAGGTACGACCAGCGACACCCGCGGCGAATTTGTACCAGTCATCCGCGGAGATTGAGATCCCAAGAGCCCGGCATTCTCTTGCGCAGGTGGTGCGCTATACTTCTTTGGCCTGCTCTTTCTCCATTTGCTAATACCGAAACCAACGGCAACCAATAATCCGAGCACAGCATCCAGTACAAGTGTGACCCACAACGGCGCCAGGACGATTTGGTTGACAGAGCCCTCTGGACAGAGTGATCCGTAAGAGCATTTGAATGGAGCTCGGGAACCGGATGGACAGAACGTGCCGGCGGGACATAAGATCTCTTCCTTGCCGTTTGGACAATAGTGGCCATTTGCACAAATCTTAGGTTCCAGTACACCCTGTGGATTACAAGTCTGGCCCATAGCGCGCATTCCTTGGCAAATCTCATATGGTGGACAGTATTGTGGTGGGTGTTCATCATCAGAATTGGGGCCTAACGTACTACTGTCAGACGATCATACTCGAACAATATTGGTATCTTGAACTCACAATGAAACCCAGGCATGCATGTGTCGTTCATAGCTAAAGCAACAGGCAACGACCCAGGGCGATAGCAGCCCGTCTGTGTGTAGTTGAGCGAATAACTCCAAGCATTGAACTCCATAGACTGCATATCCGCGTTCTCGAAGCGGTCGAGTAGGTCTGCATTGAGTCGGGCAGCATCCTGTACCGCAAGACTCTGCTGTGGAGTAAGAGTGATGGCCTGCGTGGCGGTAGCAAAATCCGAGTAGTCTGTTGTTAATTGATCGGCCATGGTGGCAATGACCTTGCGCCTAGAGCGGCAGAATGAATGTCGTTAAGGTATGGCAAAAGTATTGTACAGCACCAACACCGAGGGAGTCGGAGAAAAAGACGACAGGCGAGTTGTTTGACTGTTGTTGGGAAGGATTGCAAGCCGTCAAAGCACCTTCCACCTCTCACTTCAGCTGGAAGTAATTTAAGAAGTAAGCACCACTATGAAGGAGATACGCATATAGCGGCACGTGAGTACAGAAAAGGCTAGACGAGCAACAGCAATGACAGTATAGTAAAGTAAAAGCACGCGAACGCGCAGCAAAGAACCTACTCAGTGCTATTGTACCAAGTCTGACCCAAGCATCGGTCCGGCGAAAAGATCCCTGATCGAACAGGCGTGCGTGCCACGATGCATACCCAGATCAGGCCGGTAGCAGGGACAGGCAAACTGCGCACCGTAGTAGCCGTAAGATGAGCACGAGATGGCAGGCATCCCGACCGGGTCGTTTGCTGCGCTCATCGTTGACATGATGGACATCGGCCGCTGAGCCTCAGAGCAGGGCTGACGCAGGCTGGAAATAGCAGTGATACCCTGGGCACGCAGCATGGTGACAGGTGCCCAGCTGGAGAAGTGAATAGGATGACGCGCGCTAGGTGATTTTTGTGGCACGAAGGATTGAAGCCGTCAGACTCGGGTGCTCAGGGCGGTGCAAACTAGGGATAAAAGTGGTTTTCTCTGAGCTGTGAAGCCAGGTGATGCTGTCAGGTCTTGGAGATGACTCCGCGGCTCCGCCTTTGGGCTCCGCTGCGCTGCCAGCCCGCAGAGATGCCGTGTCCCCTTGGTCGTCTTGCTGCCGGGTGAGCCGATGCACGACGACGACACCATTTGTTGTTTTCCAAGCAGATCGCAGGGCTGGTCTTGGTGATCATCAACGGATCGTGGCGAACGGCGGAGTACATCACGTCCTCTTTCTGGTGGCATTATCTGCTGATGAGTCTGCTCTCACGATTATCCCATCGTGCGTGCACCTGTTATTAATATTCTCAGCGCGGCGGTGCAGCGTCGCACAAGCAGTAGCGAGCAGGCGAAGGATCAAGCGATCAGCGCACAACCCAAGTTGTCTGTTGTCCGCGGCCCAACGGCCTGACAAACATCCTTGGCATGTACACGTTCCGTCACCGCCATACCATGCGGCACCATGCGGACCTTTTAGGTGTCTTTGACGGGCGGCACATCATAGCCCAGGTGCCGTGTTCCAAGATCTGGGAAGCCAGAGTCTCGAAGCCGACTTGGCAGTAGTTGTGAAGAACATGAGGCGTTCTTTTCCGTACGAGATGCGACAACAGGGTAGTACAGAGCAGAATACAGTACGACATCAAAGTCATGATCACCAGACATACGTCAAAAACAATCGTTCGAGGGTATCAATCAAGAGCACTAACGCTCTTAAACACATCTACAGGCAACCCTTTTGCATTCTCTACGCTGCCTCGCTTGCCTTGCTCTGCCTACCAACCCATTTCCTGACACTAGCCCACTTTTCACTCTTTGTCTCTACACCACCCAGTTCGTTGCCAACCTCAAACACTGTAGTAACGCCATCGAGACCACCCACGGCCACATGCTTGCCCTGGTTCTTCTCCCAGGCCAGCTTGTTGAGACTGCGCAGCGCGTATGCGTCCTTCTCGATGTGACTTGGACGTGCAGTGGCAACGGGAATGTCGCTACTGGCGGTGATGTCGAAGATGTCGAGCTTGCCGGCACCGTCAACACAGCCGAAAACGCCGGGCTTTGTAGGCGACCATTTGGCGCTGTAGATCGAGTCTTCACGCGCGATAGACAGGAGGGGAGCAATTGTGGTTGCGGCGCCCGAAAGCGAACCTGCAGTTGTTGACGGAGGCTTGGCTCGCCAGAGTTTGATGGTCCAATCGAGGCCGCAAGAGAGGAAGAGGTCGCCGAGATCGACTTTACCACGGGCTGGGTGGAAGTCGATAGAAGTGACCGGTGCCTCATGGCCGCGGTATGTGTAGCGTGTGTCGACACCAGCTTTGGCGCCTGCACGATCATAACGGTGGACAGGTAGGATATTGCCCTGCTCAGTACCGGCGAGGAAGTACGTTGGGTCCGAAGCAGGGAACGACATGCATATGGGTGCAACGTCGTCGGTCTTGTAAGCTGCGGGGTTGGGCGAGTGAAGCTCGAGGTATTCTTGAGGCAACGTGAGCATGTCTGTTGACCAGGCGCAGACGACACCGTCGGTGCTGACAGATACGACAGAGCTGGCGTTCTGTGTTCCGACTACAGCGAGTGAATAAATCGGGTGAGCGTGACCGCTTCGGCCGCCCATTAGAGGTGTCTTCTGGACAGGCTCGCCGGTGCGTTGGTTGCGGGCGCGTGTATCCCAGAGGCACAGCTGACCGCTGTATGTTCCACCAAGGATAAGTGAAGGGTGGTAAGGGTGGAAAAGACAAGACAACAGATCGGATGTGGCGTGGAGGCTGTATTCCGGGCGACCCTTGAGGTGCATGTTCCAGACGTTCAGAAGACCAGGAGGTGTGTGAGGTGCATGCTGCGATTTCGTGTATGTTGTGCACAGAAGCTCTGGGAACTTTGGGCTGAAGTCGATGTCGCTGACCATTCGTTTCCTTCCCATGGATTCCGTCAGATCAAACTGCATGACTTCCTTTATCCTGCGACCTTTCCTGCCGACATATTCGTCATCATCCTCGGCATCCTTGCTTTGCAAAGCGTAGTCGGCCAAAACATCGTATTCCTCGTCCAATGCTCGTTCGATGACCTTACTGCTGCGCTCCACGAAGTCCAGAAATTCGTTGCTGCCAGTCACGGCCTGAAGCTCGTCTGCCTCGAGCGCTCTTGCTGGAAATCGTGCCTTGTCGGACTCGTTCTTTTCGTCCAATTGCAATGCTCTGATTTCCTCTTCGATCTCCTGACGCAGCCTCTGTCGGATCCGTTCCTCTTCAATCTCAATCTCCCGCTGACTGAGCTTACGTCTTCTCCTCGAAGGGCTTTTGGGAGTGCCATCGCCCTCTTCTGTGTCCTCACTGGAGTCCTGCGCGGGCTGCCATGGCTCTGTAGTTTGCACGCCTTTACTGTATGTGATGTATTCAGGTTTCGACTCGACCGGGATCTCGTAGACAGTCGTCAACTCCGCGAACGAAAGAGTCTGTGTGTCGGTCGAAGCATCTTGGTATAGTTTCGTAGGCGGTGTTCCTGGTGCTCTCTCGCGCGATTGCTCGTCACTAACTCGTTGCTTTCCAGCAGGCGACGACGAAGCGGGTCGGTCAACAAGGGATGAGATCAGGCTGTCCAAGTCTTCGGTCCGTCTCGCTCGTGAAGGAGTAGGAGAGGCTAGCTGGATCGTCAGTCAGTCTCTAGTCATCAAAAAGGTCGGCTCCCATTTACCTCTCCGGCATCTAAGCTCTGGCGGTGGCTTGTGAACTCCTTCTGTCGCAACTCGCGCTGCTTCTTGAGCTCAGCGAGCTTAGCCTTCTTCGCGAGGATTTCCTCTTTCCGCTGTTGGATGCTCGACATGTTGCAAGCTGTAGAGCACCGGTTCAGGGAGAGATGTGTAATTAAATAATCACTTGTTCTCCTCAGTAAACATGGATGCACCACATGTACAGCGCGTAAGGGCAAACGGGAACAGGGCGAGCTTCCAATTGGCTCCAATGCCGCTTGAGGGCGCGGGAATTTCCCGGGGCTGGCAGCATCAACGAAAGATCCAGCCGGGCACCAGCAGCACGACACACGAGCGACTACTCCGCCGCTACCACGTCCCACGCCATCTACACCTCCACTACCACCACTCGCCAATTCGACCCTTTGCTCTCGAGAGCCATTGATTCTTCCCTTGCCCGAAGAGCCCATCTCCAGATCTCGCAATGTCTGCTTCCACAGGGGTGAATGTAAGCCAATCCGCGCGATAGCGAGCGCGCCCGCAGACCACGCGCGCAACCGCAATGCCACCAACTGCTTGCTCCAAGCCGAATGTCCCTCTGACAATTTATGTTCCAGGTCCTCCGCTGGGGCGCTCTCGCCTTCGGTGTCTTCTACGGCTTCTCACACCAGGCTGCTATCACCACCAGGGACAAGGTCGCGGCCTCAAAGCACGAGTACGAGCGCAAGGAGAAGCTCATCAGCGAGGCAAAGGCTGCCTGGGCACAGAAGAACGCCCCTAAGGGCCAGGGCAATGGATGTGAGTGCCACAATTATTCGGCGTCAAGAGTCGGAAAACGGGCAGGCGGAATGCTCGGTCTGATGGTTTGAGAGATGGACACGGACGATATGAAATATGGACAGCGTACTATCCGTGCGACAAGACGCATGCTGACATTCGACGCGCAGTAATAACCGACCCCAGCGACCCCAAGTTCGACCTCGAGGCATACCTTACCCAGGTGCAGAAGGACAACCCGTAAATTCGTACCACGGATTCTTGCGAGCGAAGAACGAGGCAGTAATATGAGGCTACCACTAGAGGCAATCGAAAAAGTACGATGGAGAGAATGACCAGGCAAGTCGCTGGTCAAAGAGGGATGGGTCTGCCATCCGCGCGCAACCTAAAGATACCCAATAGGCTATCTTCCCCATGGCAGCGTTGTATATAAGTCTGTATACTACCGTGTTGAGCGATAGACGTATGGGAGAGTACACATGCCGTGATATTGAATAAATCTATGCAAGAAGAGATTCGGTTGCTCTGAACCTATCATGTTGAGGCGCTCACGTGAATTTGACTTTTGACCTCCCGGCATCGCCCTGCACTCTAGCGTTTTATTAGCTGTGCATAACTTGGCTGTACTACATGTACACTTCATCAGCTTCGTCTTGTATATCTGCGCTGTAGATACCTTGCTATCTTCTAACTTTCACATATGATCAACTTGTGACTTGCGTCTCATCTAGATGATGCCTTTACAGAAGCTCGGCGCAACGGCATCCAGCTCCACCGGGTTGTGGAGAATGCTGGTGGCATTTGCGACCGGGAGTTGAAAGACGCTCAGAAAGCATCTTGTCCACGTAGGACTAAGAGGCCCGCACGTACGCGGCGCATTGGCATGAGTATTATATCTATTTCTGTGCACGTAAGCTGATGTACTTACATCCAGCCTTGCATAAGCTCTGAGTATACTCTGGCATATTGTATTTTCTCATTGGAAACATGGTTACCGCCACCCTCAATCACCCTTCCATAGGGAAAGTTGTTGGCAATGCTGATTGTAAAAATGTGACAAAATACCTGGGATTGCAATACGCCACCCTAACCGACCGATTTGCGCCGCCACAGATGAAGGACTACATGGAGAACACCTTTATTGATGCTACAAAGCACGGGTAAGCTCAGCATAAAGCTCATCTGTGTATATTCACTAACCATCTCGACAGACCACAAGTCCTTGCCCTACCAAATGGAGCAGATTTCGAGTTCAAGCTTCTTCAGCATTCCTTGGACTACGACCGAGATGCTGTGCAGATGTCTGACGTTGACGGGTTGAACCTGAATATTTGCGTCCCTACCGAAGGAGTAACAGCAGGTAGCAACCTCCCAGTTTTCGCTTTCATTCATGGGGGAGGCTTCAATGGAGGATCCTCAAGTTTTCCTCCTTATGATATGACCCGTTTCATCCGGCTAAGCATGACAAAGGACATGCCCGTCGTCGCTGTCTCGCTCAAGTATGTATGGTTTCTCAAGAACATGGCAGATACTGACTGCACGTAGCTATCGAGTCGGTGCACCAGGATTCCTCCACTCCACGGAGATGAAGAAGGCAGGATATCTTCCCAACAACGGCTTTCGCGATCAGCGAACAGCGCTCTTGTGGCTGCAGAAGCATATCGGCGGCTTTGGCGGCGATCCAGATAACATCACTCTCATGGGCGAGAGTGCGGGTGCGGTAAGCACAGCTGTGCACCTGCATTCTGAGCAGCCGTTGTTCAATCGCGCGATGCTCATGTCTGGATCTACACTACTCATGGGTCCCTCGCCCATAGCAGTTGCCGATGGCAACTATCAAAAGGCTTCAGAAGTCTTGGGTTTGGACTCACTAGAACCCCAGGAGAGAGTCCAAAAGCTTGTGAGTATGGATGGTCAGCAGCTCAGATCGACGTTGTTCCAGACCGGTGTTGCGCCGCTGGTATCAATCCCTCTGGTAGATGGAGATCTGTGCCCTGTGACAGTTGACTTTAAATCCGTCATGGATGGCAGGTTGAGCCTTCCGGGGCGGCAGTGGTGTGACAGTTTTATGCTAGGAGATTGTGCCTTTGATGTAAGTAAGACCAAGAGTCGCTTTCAACCACAGAGCTGACAAAGTTCTTGTTTCAGGGCAGCATTCTCGGACTGCCGTTGGGCAAGAAGAAAGCAGGAATCGCTAAAACATTTGTTGCTTCTATCAGGGAGTCTCTTCCAGAAGAGGTGACCAACAAGCTACTAACAGCCTATGGGATTGACTCATCGACCGAGGATGATCAAGCCTTTGAACGAGTCCTACAATTTGGCGGTGATGTCAGCTTCTACGCCGGGACACTTGCCTTCGCGCAAGGCTTGGAGAACGACATGCCCGTATATGTTTATCGATTCAACGAACCCAATGACTGGCCTGGACCATGGCAAGGCCGCTCGACGCACATCCACGACGTGGCTCTGCTCTTCCAGAACTTCAGTGACTTCTTGAGCGGCGAGCAAAGTCAATTGGCGGAGGAGTTTGCTACAGATGTGCTGAGTTTCGCAAACAAGAAAGAGCCTTGGCAAAGTTGGACGAAGACGCGGAAGGTCGCAAAAGTGATTGCGACAGAGGGCAAAGGTATGAGAGATGACGTGCCAGAACAGACTGGGAGGAGGAAGTTCTTCATGGACATGGCGATCGAGGTCGGCCTCGATACGTTGCGTGGCGTCTTTGATCGGTTTATGGCTAGCTGATATGTAAGTTCTGGCGCATTGTGAAAGGCGATGCTACACAATGACATGACAAAAGCTCGTGGCTCAAGTGAGTTGCAAAGTTCCGCACCCTGCTCTCACTGTCGCTTTGCTCTGTTGTCACATGCTCAAGTTACTTTCGCGCTCTGCTTCCAAGTCGCACCTTCCCTTGATTTTGAAACTGAACCGGTCCCACCCACACCGACTGCAAAAAATAATCGACTCGGCGGCTTCGCAACGCTCTTTGCATCCTTTACAAAACATGACTATGTTGTCTTGAGAAAACAAAGGTCACTCGGTTAGGTGCTTACCCGCCTGCACGCTGCACGCCAACATCTCGCCAACAAACAATGGCCGCGCCACTGAAGGAAAGACCAAAGGTGTTGATCCCACTCCCGCCACTTCCAGAGTTCTACCAAACCACAACAGAAGGCGAGTCCATGGCGCCCTCATCCGGCTCGCACGCAAAGCATAAAACAAAGCCACAAAAGAGCGGCACAAAGGTGGTGGCTGTTGAGGTCGGATTGACGATAACGGCTGACTCTCGTTCGCCCGTGGGACCTATTCTACCACCAGCCAAACCTCTATCATTTGAGGTCGAAGCCGATGCAAGGCCTACTGTCCTTTACGGTCACCCGCAACCTCCTCCTGTGAAGCTGCCGCCCTTCCCTCCACCTCCGCCACCTGGCTTCGAGTTCAGCGACCACGACAACATGACGCATCGATATTCATATCGCCACCATCACACCTCCAAGCACCACGATACCAAACCTACGAAAACACCGCAGTCTCAGGGCGCCCGAGTCATCAATGTTCCACCACCACCGCCGGGCTTTCCTGGCGGCCCAGGCATTCTGGTCGAGACCGAGCCGGTCACGCAACCTACGCTGACCGTCTATCACATCTGTCGCATCTGTCTGCGCCCGAGAAGTGAGAAATACCATCTGGAACACCCGATATCGAGCGACGGCGTACTGCCGCCGCCAGGAATATGCAAGCGCTGCCGCATCACGAGTGTTGAGGAGAAAAATGACCACACGAAAGTTGTTCACGTGGAGGAGAGCGATAAAGTGAGGGTTGGAATTTCTGCCTTTCTTCCCAAGCACAGCCTTTATACCCGGCAGGAAGCAGCCGAAGCCATCAGGAAACAGCACCGCAAAGGACATGGCGACATTTACGTCCGTGAAAGCTCCCCAGAGGAAGAGGGCCCTGGTCGGGTTGTATATCGCTATGTCAAGCGGACGACAAAGTCCGTGTCAGACCCACCTCTGATGGAGCGTCCAGAAGTGTCTGTCGAGAATCTGGCTGCTATGAACTTGATGAACGACCAGGCTTCGCCGCCACCTGAGACTGCGAGAGCAACGATGAAAGTCAATGTGGGGAGCGACTACGCAGATTCTCCAAACACTGGCACTGTTCGCTACCCAGCACAAAATATCAGAGTCACTGAGATCAGAGGAGTCGAACGTGCAGATACCTCTGATTCGCTTGCAAGCACAAAGTCGAGCAAGTCGAGCACCAGTACTGCGAATGACCGGATGGCAAGCATGGCAAAAGCTTCTGTGTCCGTCAGGTCATCTGTTCCTAGCAGCAAGTCGAAGGTGACAGCAACAGCACAAGTGGCAGGGCCTGCAAATGCTACAGCACCCATTTACACAGAGTCTGAGATCCGCACTTTCGCGCGTGATGAAGTCGAACGCTACCGCCAAGCCGAGCGTATGATGCTTGCGCATCCCAATGCCTACGCCCATGGGCGGATGGTGCCTGTTATTCCAGCAGTGCCAGTCGAGCGTAGGATCGAGGTGGTCAGAGACACAGCAGAAACTAGGCCATGGGAAGCGCCAACATCGTCCCCAAGAGAGGCTGCTTTTGCAGCACTCCGATCAAGAAATGCATCAACCGCGAGCAAGGACGGAACGGGTCGCAGGGAAAGAGTACCTAGCGAGGACTCTAAGCACTGGTATCATCCAGCAGAGTCTTCTTCTTCCGCCACTAAATCAGCGTCAAGTACCAGAAGCTCATCGACCGTACGGCAGCAATCAATGGCACAAGCTGACAGGCTTGACAAGGCTAGAACTCACGGATATGACACGGAGATCTCATTTCAGCATGAAAGAGCGATGCGAATCCCAAAGAGAGAGGTACATCGCGAGCCTTCGACCAGCGTACAACTCAAAGAAGTCGTGGGCATGATTCGGGAGGAACCTGTCCATGCAGAACAGCCGTCGGTGAGCTCTGCGCACAAGCCTGAGCCAGATATTATCGAAGTGACAGAAGAGATCGAACTCCCACCAGGGACTCACCTTCGGGCCGCAACAATCCGAGCAACAGATCCCCCAATTTCGCAGCGGGTGAAGGTACTTCGAACCAGACATGATCCCGATCGGCAGCAACGAACACGGTCACCGCGGGAAGATCGCGAAACGAGAAGCAGCAAAGTGTCGTCTTTTCGGACTGACCAGTCTTACTGGGAAGACGAAGGCGTGGTAAGAACGGCTAGTGGCCTATCAACTGCTCAGCAAGACATGCACGCTGAGAGTGAAGTCAGAGTCAGCGATAACCAACATCGGGCCAAGACGGATACGATTGTCGACGAGACCAAAGAAGTGTTCTTGATGCCTTCACCAAGGCAATTTCACCCCAAATTGAGCAGTCACGGGCGTTCGGACGATGATTCGTGGTATGCATCTCGGGTCAAAAACGTTAAAAAGCATCAGCACAGGCAAGAGCAGCCAAGTAGTCCGCCGAAGTCACGAGACGAGACAAGCGATAAAACTGTTTGGCCTGCAGAAGAAGCTCCTGTTAGAGCTCCAGCTTCTAGTAGAACGTCCATGGTTGAAGACGGCGAGAATGACGATGACTGGGACTGGGAATACAGGAAGCGCATAGTAACAGCTTCCGACCGTCCGCCAGGAAGAAGAGACGACGAAAGCGCTCCCAGAAGACACTACGTCGATACTGAGCGTATATTCAGACGTCGAGTTCCTTCCGAGCCGAGTGCGCCTGAGCAAGAGATGCCCACTCACAGCAGCCACATACAGGCGAAACCACCTCCGAGAGAGCCGCCCCCAAGAGAGCCGTCCCCGATAGAGCGGCGTCGAAGAGGACCATTGATACCTGAGATTGTCGTTAGCACAGAGGTCGATCAGGGTTCATTGCACGATCGCGGGCGAGGACCGTACATGCGCAGTTCAGAAGAATCGGCGCATGTACGCTTTGCGAGTAAGGTCGAATTCTCGCCAACGCCACCGAGGAGTGACGAGTCTCTGCCAGAACAAGTCAAACGTAGCAGACCTCGCAGTCAAGTCTCCAAGGGGTCGGCAACTAAATCATCTCTGAGGCACCAGATTGATGGCGGCGCAAGCGAGCCGCCTGAGTCTGCTGAATCAATACTGATGGAGTACGAGACCACTCGCGCGACTCGAGGCCATTCTGAAGATAGAGAGGAAGAGCTGGATTATGTCTCTGTGAAGCATACTAGCTCAGCAAGAGGAAGCGGTCACTCTGGCTCAACAGCGCAGCACAGCATTCGATCTGAGCCCCGGAGCTTTCGTAGCCAAGAGACTCGTCGCTCGACTCGCGCACGCGAAGACGAAGATCTCGCGCAGGATCCGTCATTCGACGAAGGCGAGCAAAGAAGTGGACGGAGCGGACGAAGCGGCCGCAGCAGGCGTTCCAACCGTCACTCGTCGCCAGACGAGGCAGAAACCGCAACGCAGCTCAGTCGAAACCGAAGACTGGCCCGCGCACTCAGCGAGAGCCCATCTCGCGAACGCTCGCAGCCAGATCACGTCCGCGTTCAGCAGCAACAGGAGCAGAGGTTCGAAACCGTGATTTCTCGAGGCCGCCGACAGGACTGGGACGAGCCACAGGTGGACGACAAAGGACCGTACAGAGAAGAGAGGAGGACAGAGAGCATGGATGCGTTGTACGGGAGCGGTCACGGTGGGCCCAAGAACAAGCAGCGCGAGTATGTTGTGCGTGAGAAGTGGTGAGTCTGCTTGTTTGGGACTTGTAGTGAAAGAGCGAAGCCTGCGTGTTGCCTAGGATGAGCATTTTGTGCCGAAGAAGAGATGTGGCTTTGGAGAGATTGATCAGTCTTGGTTATCAGGCCTTAGCTACTCCTACCATGCCATCACCTCACCCCTGGTATGTCTATCAAACACTACAAAAACGAGAGAAATGACAAATGACAGCAGAGCGAGTAGTGTCAAAAAGAAAATAAGAATAGTGCATTCCAGTCCTTCATCGGGACCTGTCCCTTTTTTTTTCTATAGTCTAATATGTATGTGTACTACATTCTGTTTAATGCCTCGCTCTTATTAACCAAGAAAAACAGATCAGATGCAAATGGTTGCAAGGTCGTTATTGAATGAATGATGGTGAGAAAAGGACCGCAATACTGTGAAACGCCGCTGTCCAGTTCAGGGTTTCCATTCTAGCTGAGCTTCTTCATCTCGAAGTCTTGCGTTTGGCTGCGCCCAGGCGGTTGGTAACCTTCAGGTGCATCCTCGACTGTGGCTCCGTAGGGACGATTGCTCGAAGTCGGTAGCACGTCGGTCGGGATGCGAGGGGGCATGGGTTCTCTCTTCATGCTGTGCGCGTATGAGTTGTCGCTCTCGTTGGTTGTGGTGCGCCAGGCGGCAGAACTGACAAGCCCGGTTCGTGGGTCGAGGCGCTCGGTAGACTGGGTGTTGCTCGGGTGTCCGGAGTTGCCTTCGGGGATATCGGCCATGCCCTTCTCCATCAATGCGGTTTCGTCGTGGCCGAAAGTGCCGGTGCGGACGCGGCCGAAGAAACGGTTGCGGTGTGAGGAGGCGCGGCGGCGCGAAGTGTCGGATTCCATAGAGCGGCGGAATGCGTGGGAGCCGGTATCGCGAGATGTGGTCTGCGCGAGATCGTTGCTGCGTCTTTCAGCTTCAGCGTGGCGCTCGCGAGAGCGTGCCGCTTCGGCGATTGTGGCCATCCGGCTGCGTTCGCGGTCATCGTGCACATCGCCACCTAGATCGTCGTACGCATAGTCTTTCATTCCCAAGCTGAAGTCGACACGCTTGTTCATGGCAGCAAGAGATTCGTTGCCTCTGCGAACGGAAGGACCGTTACGCAAGATAGAACCAGCGCGCATGCGGGTAGCAGGCGGTCCGCCAGCATCAGTTTCCGGCCCAACGAATGGCTCGTCCTGGTGGGCGTTTGGATCGAAGCCGGCTGGGTTGTCGGGTTGACCACCAGTACCCATGTTGGGGTTTGCAATGTGAGGAACACTTTGCAGGTACATGGGGAAGCTCTGCTTCTGACCAGGGAAGCGCATGTAAGGGCCCTCGATACCGAGTTCCTGGATGCAGACCATCAAAGCGCAGATGAATTTGTTGCGACGGGCGAGACGGAGACCTTCGTTCTGCCAGTTTGACTTGTAGAAGAAGACGACATTGAGAGTCATCGAGTGGACGTCGACAATCTCGCGCAATTCAGTCAGAATGTTACCCTGGTACTCACGCTTCTCGGCCTTGACGAATTCAAGCAGTTTCGAACGGAGGCCTTCGATTTGGTCAAGAGTGGTACCGAATTTGATCGAGATGGGAACGGCTTCCGCAAGTCCACCGGATCGGCGCTGGTTGAGGATGAAGAGTGTGTTGAGGTAGCTGTTGGGCGCTTGAACGATGTGACCTTCCATCTTCTTGAACTCAGTGAACAACAAGCTGATTTCCTTTACGAAATAGTCATCACCGCGACCCAGAGCACCAGTATTGCCGTAAATGCCGACACGGTCACCAACATCGAAGGGATGCTTAATAAACACAAAAACGACTGATTGCAAGAACTCCTGAGCGGTGGTGGAGAAAAGCCATGAGAGTGCCAAGACGGCAGAACCAGCAGATGTCAGCACACCAGCAGCAGATGTAGAGATCAGCGATATCAGGACAAGGATAGCGATGACAACAACGATGAACATGAAGACATCGTCGAGTTTGCCAACAACGGAGTCCAGATCCTTGAGAGAGGCAGTGATAGACTTGCGCTCACGGCCGATCTCGACACAAACTGCTTCGAGCTCTTCCATGCTGATATCGCCGTTCATGTCTTTGTCAAACATGCTGAAAGCTGCTGTTGACTCTTCTTCATTTTCGTAGGCATTGTGCAAGTCTTCCTGGTGAACGGTCTCGGTCTCTTCTCGGGCAAAGGTGCGGTACAGACGACGAGCAAGGACCTGTGATCCTGAAACGGTGCTCAACAGCGTGATGACAACCTGGTTCGGATGCGTACTCTTCATCACACTTTTGCCAGTGAAATCGCCTGCAATCTTACCAGTAACGTCACCAATCTTGCCAACGACTTCTTTGGTAGTCTTGGCAGCATCGTTGATGAAGGCGCCGGGAGTGCGAGCTCCAGAGACGGTACCCTCTGCTGGTTGCTCGAATTCGGAGTCTTCCATGGCGATCTTTGTCTTGGAGTAGATATATAGCTTGACAAGGGATCCGATCTGGAATTTGTTGAGCTCGATTCGGTCGGCGTAGGTGCGCAGGTGGAAGCTAATTGCGATGAGCTGAATGATGACCTTCTCGACGAAGTTCAAGGTGAAGCCGACCAAAAAGGCAACCAAGACCTTGTTCATGGTCTTTTGCCACTGGACGGCGACTCCCTTGGGATGATTAGGCATGTGGTTGGTCATCGTAGGCAGGAATGAGATCTCGATAGCGAGCCACCAGAAGAATAGAGTAGCGGGTAGCTCAAGCTGCTTGCCCATGTCGCGCCACTTCTTGCCGTTGTTGGTGAAAAGCGTGGACACAACTCCGATAGGCCAAGGCAAACACTTTGCCATGATGCGACTCGCCCAGAGCGTAAGCCAGACAATCTCGAGCCAGATCATGAACCAGTACATGGTCACACCGCCGACCTTGCGCTCTTCGAAGAGGAACACGCCTAGCAGCAGGGGGATGAGCAGGACGAGGGCCAGTGGTGCGATGTAGGTGAAGTAGCGGATGAGCCAGTTTGACTTGTGGACCTTCTTGAAGAACTTGGCGAAGTTGCCGCTGGGGTTCTCAACCGGCTTGTATACTTGGGTCTTCTCGTGTACCGGGTTCGTGGCAATATCGAACTCATCAACGTCTTCTTCCCTTTTCCGCGACTTTGCGCGGTGCATGCTATCGCCTTCATGCTCGTCTTTTTCATCGATCCGCGAAATCTGTCTCTCGATCTTGAGCAGCTCCAAATCATCGTCCAGACGGCGAGCCTGCTCGCGGGTCTGGGAGGGAGACTTTTGGCTCCTCATGTCGTCGTGGCGATCATATTGAGTCTCGACTGTGAGTAGGGTATCGGAGCGTTTAGGGATGTTGTTGTTTGAGAAGTTCCTGTTGCTTGGGCCTTCGTGGTCACCGACCATGGTACCTTCCTCGTCGGAGGAACGTTCATAGCTCTTCCTGCCATTCGTCACGTTGTATGATGGCAATGACGCGGGTGCTTGGTTGGTGCCGGGTTGCCTCGACTGGTCGGGGTGATATGCGTAGGTCGGCTCTGGCCGCTCGTCGACTGGAGTGGTCATTTTGCGCGGGCGATACAGATACACCAAGTGGTGATATACTGTCCCGCAGGCTCAAGAGGAATGGTATTTCCAGCCGGATGGGCGTGGGAGGAAACGAAGACTTCCAGCACTTGGTCGACTCGAGAATCCCTGAGCAGTGACGGAACGGCCAAAGTTTGAAGACGCTAGCGCGACGGTTGGTGAACGAATGTCTCCGTGGGTCCGGGTGCGCAAGACGTGAAGTCGTGAAGAGTGGCGCTGGAGCGGTTTTTGTGAAGATGTAAAGAAAATTGGATGGAGGGGGGACAATGCAAGCGTTATTCCCAGCAGCACAAAGATAGAGCAGAGTCTGAGGATGGACCAGCAGACGGATGATTGCGCGCAAGGGTACTACTGGACGCTGCCCCCCAGCGGTTGGGGAGGGAGCAAACTCCCGGCCGCGTATCAAAGCCCCACAGCTCTGCGACACCGACGAGCTCGATCGCACTACGCATGCACCCAATCGCACACCCAAAGCACCCTTTTCGCAACCATCAAGCAGCCTCCGAGGAGCCTTGCTCTCGCCCCCTCAACCGCAGCGTGCTTGTGACACGCGCGGGCTGCAAGTGCTAATCGCAGCACATGCGATGCTGTGGCCGACTTGGCGACTGTGCAGCTCTGCTCGACGAACAAGGGAACACTTCAGGAGTTGTCAGAGTCCTCCAGGTTCAGATAGATCCCACGGCGTCCCTTGCACTGCCATCCTCCCCATCCGTGCAGTATAATATGGGTCGCCTGTCGCGGTCCAGGCCTCTATCGACTTCGCAGCACAGTCGGGTGTACGTCGCTGTTTCTTGTACATTTGTACTTTTACCACCGATTGCGCGCGTGTCGGCACATGTAATTTTTTGACATGTGCTCGTTGAATGCGCACAGCTTCCACTGCCACCTACGCCATCGCCAGGTGCTGACCCGTCTTCATGCATTTTGGCGAGCGCCACACCCGTGTCCACCGTTTCGGTCCATCTGCGCCGCCCGTTCACCCCTGCGCTAGAGCCTGTCAGCGAACAACGGGCTCGAACGTCTCGGCAGACGCGGTAACAAATATAGTAATAATAGATGACATAAATTGTACACTCTTAACGACCAAAGAATCTCCGGTGGCTTTGCTATGTCGGCGCCGTTGTGAACGAGGTGGCGATCGTGATTTCGCCATGTATTGTGGCCAATAATCACCATATATTCGTCAATTTTCCACAGCGTCAAGCACAGCGAAAATACTGTCACACTCAGACGTACTCGAAATATCGCTGATCGGCACCTCCTGCATGCGTTTCGCTCATCCATCATGCAGGCATGAGACAGGACGTCTTCATGTGCGATCACTTGCGCCAATCATCAGCAAGTCGTGCCTTGCGGCATGTACTCTTGTAATTGTCAACAAGAGAGACGTACATCACGTTGAGCAAGCCACCACATGCAAGGTGTGCAATAAGCTCTTACATGCATTCACGTGTTTTCCGATTGCCTGCTTATTCTCGTACTTTGCGTGGCTGACGGGGCCTGCTCGTATCACACATGGAGACATCCAATGCATATCTTGCCATTGAATTCGTACATGTGTTCTACGGCGCGACCCTTTAAATGGCAAACAGCGTCAAGCAGGCAGAATGGTGACGCTTTCCAAGATACGCAGGCAAAACGATGCAAGCTTACCAGTAGCTGACACATCTTTCTGCCAAAGCAGCTTGGCTGCTACGACCGTATATGTGAATTCAGTGATAATTGGAATGGTTCAGTACATCGAATCATGACTAAGCAGCTCAAGCTAACCCTAGTAACCCCATTCTCATGTCCATCCTGATCGCCGTGCGCCACTTCTCGTGTATAACATCGAGGATACATCATTATGTGATGTATGCAAAGATCGACGTCTTCTTACACCGGCATACAGACTGTCGAAATTGCGAGCGCAGTGTAGTGCTTGCAAATATCACGGGCCAACACATCCACGCTTACACGGTCTTTTATAACGTCCACCTTTCCGTGAGCTTTCACATTTCGATATCATTTTTGATGTTGACCGTTGTTAGAAGTCAAGGTGGACAGATTGAGCATACCCATCTATTCGGTGTGGCTTTACTCATGTCTCGACCAAGACGGCTCCCGAAGCTGTGGTTTATGGGTCGGCTCTTGTCCGCCCACCACGCGATGTCCACGCTTCGTAGGGTTCGTGGGAGCCGCTGGAAGCGTTTGCACTAGCGCACTGGAATAGAATTGCAGACACGGCTGTGTAATTGCATTATCGTTATTGATATGGCTGATATACCTGCATCTTCGATTGCTTTTCGCACTGATGAAGTCATGCAAGACTTGCGATCGTAGCGACTCTCCTGAGATGTAAGCAGTATGCACAGAACAAGTCCATCCGGGCAGCACAGACAAGATCAACGTTCCCAAATACGCACACGCCTCCTCGCAAATTCTCGTTGGTACTCTCGCCCACACGCTCGGGTCAGTCAGCGACTTCACTCGGACTCACCGCACCGATCTCCTTGGTCGCGTCCGAGAGAGGCATGATCGATGAGGCAGACATTATATTAGTCGCACAGAGAATCGCAAAAGCGGCCACGCCGACATATACGTTCACATCTCATCAGCCCAGAATCTACTGACCTGCTGACTCCAACCAATCAATCGATGAAGTCTGATGCTGACGCGCAGCTTCCGCCAAAAAAGCCAGTTCGACAGCGACATGACGCCGCGAAGACGACAGACCCTCGGCCAACCAAACCGGTATCGTCCGGAAAGTACACCTCGCTCGTAGGCCATCCCGAAGGTGGGACCGCGCGCGTTATGCCGACAAGTGCTACATTCGCCCTCATCCGAGACCACGAACACGTGGTAGACACGTGATGGAAAGAGAACAATTCACCGATCGAACCACACGCCTGGAAATAGAAGTCACAGTCCTGAGTCTCTGAGACGATGTGATGAAAGTTAGGGGGAAGCATGAAGATGTGCGATTCCAATTGGCTGGTTCTTTCCCCATTTCTCGCGTGCGCGAAGCAGAAAGCCTGGTAGAATCCTGCGGACCGGGTCTCCGGCGCTAAAAGGCGAACGACCATGCTGCCACTACGCTGTGATGGTCTTCGATTGATTGAAATCGTGATCTTGAGTCTGGATCAAGGGGGACCAGTATAGACATTTAATGCTGCTTGAACATCGAATCGTGCTCAGTGCACATAAAGGAAAAAAAGGCTTAGATGGAATTTGCATAAAGTGCTGCATTAATACACGTAATGATCCACACAAAAAAAAAAGCACAAAGTCTATAGCCGATACACATGAACGCCTTAAGAATCCCCCATACTCCTTCCCCTGGGGCCTTGCCTCCATTCGGCAAGGCTCCATCACCCATGGCCATGGATGAAGCCTTGGTCCCACCGACGCCGTGCGAGAAAAGAGGACCAGGTCGACGCTCCAACCAAGACCAAAAAACCAAGCAGTCGATGTCGAAATCCAAACGCCAGCGCCAGACCGTTTGCAGATTGTCTCCAGCCAGCCATCAAGCCGCAGTGCAATGTCATAAATTGCCTGCAGTCCCACACGCTCGGCCTTATAGGTCAATGCAAACTGAGCGAAGTCGTTAGCATAACGTCGAAGCTTTTCGTAGTGTGTGACTGGAAAATGACTTACCAGGTGAGCTAGTTGACCTCGGTGCCGCACTGCGGGCAACGCTTGCCAGGAATCACCCAGACGGTCTGGCCGCGGGCAATGCAAGATTGGCACCTCTTGCCCGGAACCTTGGAAATATTAGTTTTGGGGTCGCGGTAGACGAGTGTGGCAGATTCATCGACTTACGGGCATCGTACGCACTGGAAGGCTGCCTGCGAGGGGAGAAACGCCCTCATAGTGCGCGTGCTTGCCTTTTGACGAAGAAGGAGCCATTTCGTCGTAACAACGGTCCGCGCAGAGGCTGGGAAGTTGCTCGACACCCAGACGGCGAAGAGTCTGGGAGCGGCTTTTACTGTAGTAAGACATTGTGATATCGACTTGGGTTTTTGTTGTTGCTGTTGTTTGCTCGGAGGAACAATGGTGCGAAAGACACTTGGTTGATTGCAAAGATGGTGGATGATGTTCTCGAATTAGATATCGAACTGCGAGGTAGTATTGAGCGAATGTCTCACAAGATGGTGTTAGAATGAGAAAAAGACAAACCTAAGAGCTACAGTATGAGGATATACTTATACGCATCGAGATGAGGAGAGAGTTTTGTCGATGCGTTCACAATGTCCATCACCTGTCCGGGGTGTCTGTTCATATGCAGGCGACCCGACCACATGGGTAGTGACCTATCCAAACGTCGAAACCTGGGACGAGAGTTGAGATAGCGCACGACGAGCCAGAACCAACCGGCAGGGGCCGACGTTCTCGTCGTAACATAGGTGACCCGGTGTACAGCTCGCCAGTCGAGCTTGAAGGTCGCACTTGCACACCGTACGGCACCTGCGACCCCGGTTAGCCTTTGGAATGTCAAGTCGGATGCATCGGCTCGCAGCCGCGTGCCGGTAGACCCGCCGCGGGCTGAATCTGACTAGCAAGCGATGCAAACAAATCCGTACCGGGTACAGAGGTCGAGCTGCGCGAGCGATCGCAGGGCTCGGTATCTAGATGTCTCAATCTGGGCCCAGGTGCCATGTGGACGGCATACGAGCTAGCGAGTCGTAGGCTTCGCGAGCCTTGCGATGAATCCCACGTACACGTCAATGTGGCCTCGTCGTAAGAGCCACCTCGCAGCAAATAGATCACGGCCTGGTCTGATGCTGGACGACAGTGGTGAGAGGACGCGTCGCTGGAACACGGAGCGGCCGTGGCAATGCAGCAGAAAGATTATTCGCAAGCCTTTGAACACGACGGTTGGGTGACACGAGGGCTGGTGACAGCCGCAAGTGCCGGGTGTCGCGGCGTGAACAGATAATTGAGTTTCATGGGAGGCTGCACTTGGACTGTCTCGCGCCTCCCGGGGCGGTGCGTTGACATGGATGGGCAAAGAGAGCCACAGCGTACATATGTAGCGTGTGCGATCAGGAGTGCTTTGTGACGTATCGGAAAGATGCCTCAGATTCAGATGCTCAGATGCCAATGTGGAATGCCACGGAGCTGGCTCCGCTGATACGTGTTTTCTAGGCAGAGCAGGGAGCGAGGCGAGTAGGGAATGTGCTGGAGTTTGACCCTGCCTGGAGGCAGCAATTGAACAAGCCATAGACTAGCATCGCCGTGCACGTTTGAGATGATGGCGCAACACTCGCAGAAGTCGTTCATACATGATACGGCAGTCACATGGCACACGGCAGCTGTGCTCGATTGGCTATCAGATCGAGAGCTTCTGATTGCCATCTCACAGACAGACACGAACGATCACAGCCTCATCACTACACCCGGAACTGGGCATTGCGATTTCTCTCTCTATCAACCCAACCAGTCACAAACTTCCTGACACCTGATACACACGAGCAACACACTACGGCATATATCCGTCGAAGGGTCCTCGTGCTCCTCATGCTAGTGAAAGCCTCCCGTCCGGCAAGCATCGCGCCGTGAAAATTCGATCCGTCCCTCGTCAAGGAGCCGGGATGCCAAGACTCTCGAAGCAGCCACTATATGCTCTCCGACAAGACTAGAAGGGGTGTCGGTGAGGAAGACTGCATGGTGGCTGCAGACGTCAAATCTTAAAACCCTGGCGCCGCTCCTTCGCTTCGCTGCGAGATCGAATGTTTCAAGACTAGATGCCTCTCCCTGGATTCCGGGTCGATCACCCATCACATACTACACTTAGGGGAACACGGGCAGACTACAGCCTTGTCATGTTCCACGAGGTCCAGTTGCTAAAGTAGCGCAGTTGAGTCAAGCAGTGTCACTTTGAAGCAAACGTTGGGGATGAGAGCCGTCATCAGATTCGTCCATGCGGACACGGCATAGATCGGTGCTTCTATTATCCGGCAATATCGAAAAGATCGTCACTTGTAAATTATCGTCGAGCTGACCAGCAGCTTTCCACCGGCAGGCTTCCCCTCAATCCCATGCAAAGTGAGCAGCTGCAAGCCCACGGGGAAGCGGTCGAGCCTGAAGCACGCCCAGGCAATCATGCGGTCCTTCTGGAATGCATCGTCGTCCATAACCTTGAACCTAGAAGTACATGGAATTCGTCAGCTAAGAGCCCTGTAGGATTTTCCCTGAACGTTTGTGGCGCATCGACAAGACCGTGTTCTTGCATCATGCATGCCGCTTCCAATGGCGAATCGCTGCGGGTAGCGGCCGGTGGTGCAACGCCAGCAAACTGGTCGCCGGTACGGTGTCGCTTATGCGCATTGTCCGTCCGGTATTGCATTGTGTGTTGACACCGGCAGCGCGCAGCGAGTGCCGCGCACGAGCGGCGATGCGCAGCACCTAATGGTCGCGTGCTGCCTTGCTCAAGTCCAAGCGCACGATCCGACGAAACGCAAAAGACGGCGGTGAGCCATCGCATCGTAGCGCTCGACAGACAGCGCCGCTCAACCTGTTGCACGTTGCTCTCTTGTTTGCGCGTGCGACGACCGGCCCCCCAGCTCAGCTTCCCGCGTCAATCTACACACGGCAGCGTCTTGCCCTAGAAGGAGCCCCACGGTTGTGAAGCGTCGCATGGGCACGCCAGGGTATACCCAGGCTCGATTGTGTGGATAGGGAATCTGTCAACATACCTCACAAAACTCAATTCTGGAACTGCTCCCGCGACTCCGTGGAAGGCCATTGTCTCGCCGGAAAAGTCTGGGTCGTGGCTGCGCTGGACGGCTGTCTTGCCCTTCCACTCGCCGCCCTTGTTCTTCCCACCCTTGGGGATCTGACCGCCGTCTTGCTCGTCTTGGCTAGCGACGTGGAGCTCGCATTTGACATATGCCTGCGAAAACGATCAGTATCAGTGGTGGTAAATTTTGATCTCGATGGCAAACGACTCACATCTGGCGCTTCGCCCGCAGGCTCGAGCCCTTGAGCAGCAAGTACTTTCACGGTCAAGTCAAAGTCGCGATGCTTGATTTGGCCAACTTGGCCATCAATCCTACGGTACCCCTCCGGCTTCAACACCCATCCTTCAGTGCCACGGAACATAGCTTCGTTCATCATGATGGCGGCGTTCATTTGCTGCCAGTTCAACGCCACCATCTGAATGCCCAATCGCCAGAAGGGCGTGGGGTCTAGATTCGACGATCGCACTCTGGTGCCCTTCGGGTACGCGCGCATTAAGTAGTCGACGTTGTGCTGGAAAACCGAATCAGGGTCTGATTCATGTAGATCCAGGAGCTTCTTCTCGGACAGAGCGAAGATGTGCGTGGGGATTCTGGCTTCTGGCTGGTCGAAGCTGTCGAAGTGGCAGCTGCGGGTGTAGATGCCGAGCTTCCCAAGCGATTCGATGATCTTGCCCTTTTTCGCGGGCGCGGTGGCCAGGTCGTCTTCGGAAGACTCGTCGTCTTCGTCTTTTGTTGATGTTCTTGAGAGTGGCTTGCTTGCTTTGGAGGCTGTCGCCTTCTCCGGCGGGGTGAATTTTACTTTGATCAAGATGCGCTTCCTCATGCTCTCAAGGGGAGGCAGCGGCGTGGTTTCGTCGAAGTCCACTGGTATGGGCACCAGATAGGGTCCCCAGTAATCATTGATGATCTCCACCATGACTTCCTGCTGCTCGTGGCTCGTGTGCACCTCGAAGCTAACCACAAGCGGTAGGTCGGTCTTGTAGAATGCATAGTCGCGCACAACCTCTGCTACACTGCGGAAAGGCAGCTCTGTGGTTGCAGTGTAGCCATGGTAGACCATAGGCTCGGCCCTCCCACTATTGGTACGCCACGGTATGGGCATGCGCGGCGACTGCTCGATCACGGGAGACATCTCAGCTGGTGCTGGTGCTGGCTTTTTGCTGGCTTCAACATCCTTGCTGCTGCTGTTCGACCTGAAGCGGTTCAGGCCTCGTTTGACAAGGCCGCGAAGTTTGCCTACTTCGGCATCCTCGCGTTCGCCTTCTTCCTCGTTGTCAGAAGACGACACAGAAGAGTTGGACGGCGTGTCGCCATCCCAGACATCGATCTCGATACAGCGGCACCCACGCTTGAGGACGTCTTTGTAAGCATCTGCACTGCTTCGGCTCCAGAGTTGGTTGCCAGTGAGATAAGTATTGTGCGAGCTGGAGATGAAGTAGTTCGAGATCGGGTGTGATGTGTCTGCCGAAATCAGAGGCAATGGCTCGGGCGACGTGAGGTCTTTCAGGAATGCATCAAAGCCTTTGCCGTCGTTGGCATCACCACCCGTGAGTTTCTGGTTAGTCTCGAAGGCTGTTTTGGCGTGCCTGACGATCGTCGGCGTCAGCTCGACTGGCACTGGAGTGGGGGCTGCCATGCTATTTGTCGCCATGAAAGCACTGGAATATCTTGAGTCGGATTCGAGTGTAGGCAGTAGAGCGCCGATCACGGCTTATTAGCTATGCTATGCCACGTTATCTAGCTGCCAACAACGCTTGCTTGCTTAGGTGGGCACTGCCTGCAGGAGCTGAGGAAAGGAGGACGACGTGGCTCGGCGCAGCAAAACGAACAGCACAACAACACAAGAAGATCAAGCAAACGCTGACGATACGTGGGATGTGAGAATGTGTCAGAGAAAGCAACAGCAACAACTTCAATCAAATGTACGAAATCAAGAATCTGACCGCCCCCTTAAGCACACGCAATCGCAATATGTTTTGCGCACCTGGCTTGCCGTGTGCCAGCTTCGCGTGTCTCAAGTTTCCCTGCTGGTTTCAGGGCCCCCCTCCACAAATCAATCTCCAGAAGGACGTCACTTGCCCATTTGATCCCTCAAGGGTACAGCAAGCATGTCACGATGATCAACGCCATTTGCATGTGTACAGAAAAATCATCACTGGCCGCACTACAAAGCACAGATCATCATTCAACTCTCACACGATCCTGACCACATAAAATCGCCCATTGCACCGGCACTCACATCAATACACCATGCCGCAGTCCCGCGCCGCAGCCGAGAAAGAAGTACGCTCATGGGGCTTCAGCCACGTCTTCACGTGGTCGGACGGACCGTAAGTCGATCCATGCGGCCATACGGTCAGTAAAGCGAAACGAACACAGTAGTTGACTTGTTGTTCTCGTTCCGTTGCGATAATAGAAACGCCTACTACTCGCCACACAAGCACTCCGGCCTCACGACGCATTTGATCCTCAGTGGCGAACTGACGGTCTCGTATCCCGATGACGCGCAGCCGACGAAAGAGACCTTTGGCGTTGGTGGGAGGCTAGATGTTGATGCCGGCAGGAGGCACGAGGTTTGGATGGGGCCTGAGGGGTGTACGTATGTGATCGGGGAGTGAGTTTCTACACGTTGTGGTTTTTGGGCGACGAGGCGAAGACCAATCATGAGAAAGCACCTGAAAGTAGTAATATGAACAACGCCTTTTTGTCAGATCTGGGTATCAATGATCTATGTTCTTCATGTTCCACCTCTTCGCTATGCATGATGCCTTCTTTTCTGTGCCTCCACCACCTAAAGTCCACAGTCCTTGCGCCATGAAACTCCAGTGCTATGCCCAAAGACTCGCTCAAATCGCCAAACAAAAGGGAATAAAACTTGTCGTTAAAGGAAATCTCGGTGTGCTCCTGTTCATCAGAGCTGTGTCGTGTCCCACTGATACATACAGAAGCATCAGCCAAAGTACGCCCGCAGACTCTCATAAATCGTGAAAATCAAGGCAGAGCTGGGTCCACTTCGGAGCAATGTGATGCCACATCCGCGATAGAGGCCCTTAAGGCCGTGGGTGCGGAACAGAGCACGACCGACGCTGAAGAAAGTCTGACGTGCTCCGTTAGCGCCAATAGATGATAAGTCACCTGTTTGCATCTTCGACTTGATCGTGTCGGCTGGGTAGAATGAGAAGTTGTATCCGAGTCCGGCTCCGGCTCCTGCAAGCATGCTCTGCCAGATCGGTAGGGTGGGATCCTTCTCGCCTGTGGCAGCCTGTGCGCGTTGGCGGAAGAACAGCGAGAAGGTCTCGTAGCAGCCGAACCATGCAGCTCCACCACCAGTCTCACGCAGTAGTGTGCCTAGTTGTCCTCTCCAAAATCCAGCAATGCCTTCTCTTCTGTATACATCTTTCATGACTGCGGCCGGGCCGATCGAAACGTTGCGGAGCGTCGGATCCATGGACGAAGTGAGAGGAACCTGCATGCGGCACTTGACTAGCTCGATAGGCGTGAGAATGAGGGAAGTGACAGCGCCAGACATCGCACCTGCCGCAACGAGCTGGGAGAGTGGCAGCTTGTCGTCTGCCTTGTTTTTGGTCGTCGGGGCCCGGAAGACGCGAATAACGTCTTGCGCGACCCTGTACGAGAAGAACAGACATGACGTCTCTGCGGCGGCGCCCAAAAGTGGAGCGCTGACGCCTCTGTACAACGATCTCACGCCATCCTGGTGGATGCTCTGGCGGAAGCAATCCAGGGGACCGGTGTATCGTAGCGGCAGGTGGTCGGGCTGTGATTGCAGACGGACTTTGACGGTGTCGAACGGGTACTCGACAACCTTTCCAAGCATACCGGCAATGCTGCCAAAGACAATGTCCTTCAAAGCTTCTGTGCTTTGCGAAGCTGTCTGCTCCGTCTTAGGCGACGTCATGGCCGCCTGTGCGAGCGGTGAATCGGCGAACGAGGGCGAGGTCTTGGTGTCCATGGTAGGAGACGTTGGTATAGTGGGTGAGAGCAGACTCAACGACGGCGGGTTGGCTCCTGGTTTCTGGTCACATGGAATGGCGTGCGAGAGTGGCTTGGGAAGGGTTGAGAGGAAAAGTTGACTGCGAGGCTGCAGAGCAAAAGCTCAAGAACAGCAGCAGCAGCAGCAGCAGGACAGAGCGAGGGCAGGTGGTGTTATCGTGGCAGCATGGCGTAGTGACTGAGCCCAATGGTCCCCACTTCCTCGGGATGAGTTGAGAGTTAGTGAAGAAGGGCAAGTCGCGTTGCGGTGTGTGCTGGGTTTGCATCCGCAATGACTGAGAGCGCTATCGATAGCACGGCTAGTGCCCGTTTCGCCGTGCGGAGGGCTGAGAGGCGTGTAGAACCAACATGTGGTGCGCCAATTATGGACATCGAACACAGTATATCATTGGTCAAAACACGAGCAACGGTGGCCACCCGGAAACCTACCACTCCCCTGACTGGCCTTATGTCGCGCAACCACGTAGGCACATTACGCACCTCCAAAGCCTCGTGACAAGCCCTCCTCTCGACCCTCGTCCGCCCTCTCAACCGATTATCAGATCCGGCTTTTTATCTGATCAAAATTTATCTCGCTCCTCACTAGCGCCGAATCCAAAGCCCGGCCAGCCTTTTTCACGTGCATGCAGCCGAATCTTCACCACCTGCAGCCCGGGAGAAGCCATACACAATCGACGATACCACACCGCCGCTCCACATCATACAAAATGGCTGTTGTGCCCGCATCCACCCCAGCAGCGCCGGTGAGCGCCAAGATCCCCCAGGTCACCGGCCAGAAGAAGAACGGCAAGAACTGGCATGAGAACAAGGCAGCTTTCCGCCCGCTCGCCGGCCAGACCAGCTATGCGAAGCGCGCCGCGAAGCAAAAGCAGGAGGCCGAGGTGAAGAAGATGGAGAAGGAGATGAAGGAGGAGAAGGAGCAGGAGAGACAGGTATGTTTCAGCCGCGACGTTCAATCTTCCAACTTTATGAGGGATTTATGCGATTGCGCGAATTATTTGCTGACCGTTGAATGCAGAGGAAAATCCAGGCGATCAAAGACAAGCGCGCTGCAAAGGAAGAGAAGGAGAGATATGAGCTGCTCGCGGCCAAGATGCACGCAAAGCGTGTCGAGCGTCTCAGGCGCAGGGAAAAGAGGAACAAGATGCTCAAGTCCTAGGGAAGGCATGAGACTCTTGGTTGATTGTTTCCCCCATTTGATACCCAGTCGGCACATATGCTGAGCTACTTGAGCGTCTTCCTTCGATCGATCACAAATCCTACATGTCTCTCCGACATGAGTGCAGAAAGCCGAGATCGAAAACAGAAAGAGGACAAGCCCCGCCGTGGATGCAACACTACAATATGAAGAGGAGAACTAGCATATCCTGGCGTCCGGAAGAACCGCACTTCGATGTTATAAAGAAAATCCTGTCTGGCTTCAAGACTCAAGCTCGTGCAGCATACCCGACCTCATTATTGGTGTCTCCTCCATTCGACAGCTCAAGGACATCTCCTGACCTTCCTCCACTACGACTGCTAGAGACCTGCATATACCTTGGGCTACGCGACGTTGCGAGCGACTGAGCAACAAGCAGAGCGGCTGAGTCGAATTCGTGGGACTGGAGGAGAGAGTGCTGGTGGGATATCAATGTCTAGGCTGGAGGCTTACAAAGCGATACATAGCAGATCGAGATTGTCATCCGTGTATGATTCTATTGAAGCTACTTCTGATAAGTTAGTGTCCCCTGACGAACGCCACAGCGAATCAATCTTGCGCAATCTTCTCCATCATCGATCTAGCGAATTGAAGAATCGATGTTCTTGACCTCACATACGCAGATTCAAACTCCCTGGACGCGCGCAGGCCCAGCAATTTTAGACTACTTGCTGGGTACAGTATTGGTTGATGCGAAGCCACTTGTCTTCTGGACGGGGCACTGAATGCATGGTATGGAGGATCAGCATAATGCAAGCTAGCGTCATCAGCATGACATGGCGTTATGCGGCATGTTGCTGACACACCTTGGCTCTCAAACACGGCTGAGAGCATTGCTTCCGCTGTTCGCTTGACTGATGGCATATTTTGGTGAAAGGAACCTGATTAGCTTTGCCGCGAACTACCTAGGTGGACGAGCCAAAGCCGGACGGCCAGATGGGACGCGATGTCGGCTTGGAAGGCTGAGATAGACGGCCTCTTACCACAAAGTAGTGTAGGCCGGATGCAGCAATTCGACAGGGTCACCGCCCAAGACGCATCCTATATCCACATGGGGGATAATATTACAACCAAGAACTACTATGCTGGCTACAGCCGAGATGCGTACAATCCACCCGGTAGATCCATGCGCAACCTCTTGGAACCCGATTCCCTGGACGAGCTTCTCTATCATTTTTCCGACGCTCTTTCCTTCCTCAGAATGAAAGAGCGCTTCGCCAAAGTCGCAACCGATCACGCCGACACTTGCAGATGGGTGTTCGAAACACCTCAATTCTTGGAATGGCAAAATCCGGATTTGCTAGATCAACATCATGGTTTTCTTTGGATCAAGGGGAAACCGGGCGCGGGCAAGTCAACCATCATGAAAAGCGCCGTCAGGAGAGCTAACGAAGAAGCGGACGCGGGACACACGATCTTGTCCTTCTTCTTCGAGAAAAATTGCAATCCGCTGATGAGGTCTACAGAGGGGATGTTCCGGTCCCTCCTGTGTCAGATAGTGCAACACTTGCCGGAACTCTGTAAACAAGTCTTGCGCAAGGATGCCGACGTGTACCGAGAACAAGGCTGGCAACTGGAGCTTCTCAAGCACCTGTTCAGCGAGGCCGTGCAGGAACTTGCCTCCGTCAAGCACGTTGTCTGTTACATAGATGCTATTGACGAGGGCGACGAACGTGAGGTACGAGACATGATAACGTTCATGGCCGATCTTGCGGCGGGTGCTGTTCAAAAAGACTTGCGCTTTTCCGTGTGTCTGTCTAGTAGGCATCACCCCAAACTTTCAATCAGTCGCTCGAGGGAAATTGTTCTCGACGAGCATCAGGACCACAAAGAAGCCATCGCTAGCCACGTTGAGAAGAAGCTGATCATTGGCAATCCGCGCTGGAAGCGTAAGCTTGCACGAAAGATCAACGCCAAAGCCTCCGGTGTGTTCTTGTGGGTCGTTCTCGTCGTCCGCGAACTCAATGAGGAATTCGACCGTGGCAATCTTCACCTTCTGGACAAGAAGTTGGAAGCAGTTCCAACTGGCCTCGAAGATCTGTTCAGGGACTTACTTGAGAGGGAGCAAGATCGAGACGGCCGCTTGACGGCATCAATCCAGTGGGTGCTTTACACGATCGCTCCGTTGTCATGTGAGGAATTGTACTCGGCTATGATGATTAGCACAAACACCGCAGAAAGCGACTGGACTGGGCTCGACAGCGGCCTCGAGGATTCGAATTCAGATCTGACAGACTCCGGCTGGATGGAAGACATGATATTGAGCAGCTCAAGAGGACTCGTTGAGATCTCCGACAGAGGCGAATCCGCTGACGGTATCGATAAAGGGCTGGAAGAGGATATGAGTAGGAGGATTGCGCAATTCATCCATGAATCCATTAAAGACTACTTCCTCAAAGGAGGGCTGCGGCACCTGGATCAATCTCTTTCACACAATGCAATGGCCATCAGCTATGAGCGCCTCGCGCATTGGTGTTACACATATCTCAAGCTTGCCCTGACAGGGGACTCTCTCGGGCGTGACGAATCAGTCGATCATGTTGATCGAATTGCCGCCAAATGCAAGTCATGGCCTCTGCTACAGTATGCCGCGGACAACATGTTAGAATATGCCAGCAGAGCGACTGAAAGCGGACTTTGCCCTCGCTTGTACATTTCCGAATCTCTAGTGCACATCTGGCTCCTGATATGGGAGAAAGGTCAGCAACAGAGGAAAACTTCATGCTACCCACTTCGATCTATGTGCACGATGTTACATGTACTGTGCAATGAAGGGCTCTCCGGCCTGGTACACACAGAACTCGGGCGAGTATCCAATATTCTGGAAGCAGAGAGAACAGCCTACTTAAATGCGCCATGTCAAGGACCATCGCCTAAACTTGGCACTGCACTACACATAGCCACACACGCGGGCCACTTCGAGATCGCACAAGCCCTAATGATCAGTGGCGCGGACTTGAATGCCCATTGTGATTTATACGGGACACCTCTATGCACTGCCATCCAAAGCGGTCACGACGACATTGCTAAGGAGCTATTGCTGCATGGTGCAGACGCAAATATACTGAACGAGCCGAGTGGTATTGCTTTGCAGCTCGCCATTGGCAAGCTCAATACGGACATGGTGAGATCGCTACTCCGGCATGGTGCCGATGTGAACGACGAGCGGAGCCGGAAAGAGACTCCAATCTTCTATGCTGTGCGAATGAAGAGCGAGGTAACTATAAGTCTCCTTCTGGCACATGGAGCGGACGTGCGTGTTCGCGAATCGTCCAGAGGGCTGAATGCAGTACAGTATGCCTGGAGGACTGCTCGACGGATGTTGCCAGTGTTTTCGGACTTTGGCATTGACGTTGATGCCGATGAGTTTAGCGTAGAGTCGCACTGAACGTCAATGACTCAACCTCCCATTTTGGCGCGTGACTGGTAGTATTCAAATGGGGAGATCAAGTCGCAGCACATCTCGTGATCTCGTCGGTACGGAATGCAAGCTTTTTGTGCATCGGTACACTGCGACTAATGACAGAAGGCAAGTTGAGTAGAGGGACGTGGATCCTTCGTAGAACGGCTATTAAAACCATGCCTCAGCTTTTTTCCAGCATTGCTACAAGATGGTGCCTTAGATTCTTTAGTGAGTTTAGATCTCCGGCAAAGCTATGCGGAGCCAACTCTTGTGCCTCACGGCAAGCACGAGAGCCCGGCAGGATTGATTACCAGGAATATATAAATTGTTGTTTCACGATAAAATACATACGACCATAGGTCAG
>LJJI01000155.1:0-72437 GCA_001553865.1 Cladosporium sp. BSL10
TGGCTTCAGTAAGTAATAGCAGCAGTGATGAGGAATATACTAGCGAAAATGAAGGTAACAATGTTGACGATAATATTTCTCAAGCATTCCTGCCTACGTGCCTTCCAAAACGTGGATTGCATCTCAATTAGCACCATGATTCAGCCTTATGTGTTGCCTTCTAATGCGTCACCTCTGGTCGGCGGAGGTGAGGCAGCTCCCAGGGTTCTGCAAGAGCATTCTGGCAATCGACAGCATGACTTCAAGTTCTCACAGGACTACGAGCTCAAAAGTTCGGGTTCATTGTTATCTGAGAACATACATCCGCGCTTGCCGGTCAGGCCTCAACCAGTGTACCGTCAACATGCTGTTTCTTACACGCCCTACCGCAGTGGCTTTGCCCGGCCCAGCTATGGACGCATGCACCACCCCACCCAAGCTGAGAAGGACGAGAGGGCACGCATCCTCCTGAGACGTTTTCACAGCTCTGAGCAATATGCCAAGTATCGCTCTCGTCAAACAAAGACTGACGGGAAGGATGATCAAAAATGGCCAGATCACCTCGAGCAGGCTTTCTTCCGAGGTATGTACTTCAGTACACTCGAAAGCGTGCCACTAATGGTGTCTCAGCCCTTGTCGAATACCCGCCCATGGGACGCAAGAAGCACCTCTTCAAGGAGAAACAGAGAGGCCGCAACGAACTTATTGCCGACTGGATCGAGATGGCGACCGGTCAGAGTCGCAACCGCAAACAGGTTTCAAGCCATATACAGGTGTTGAAGCCGTTCGTTGCGCATGATCCATTGATCATGGCTTACCTCTCAAAGGGACCTGATCCCGAAAGCCTGATGAGATGCCGCCATCCCTCCACGCATGCCACCGGTAGAAGCCTTTCGCGCTACCCCGTCCAGACACCTCTTCCAAGTGGACGGCATGTCCTGCCTCTCCCTGCATTCGGGCTCACTGGCAGACACGGTAAGCTCCGAGATATCCCGGACATCTTTGAGCCTGTTGACTTTGAGATGTTTGTGCAACGCAAACTGCCTCTGGCCAACAACCTTCGCGACGATGTTTGCGACGTGGAGCGGCTACATACATATACGAAACAAATTTCGCAGCCGTGGGAAGCTGACGACGTATTTCCGGATTGGGGCCGTTTCGCACAGCGGCACCCTCACCTTGCAGCAATGCATGCTCAGCGGCCGATCGAGTGTAATATAATCGCTGCTCAGGCATCTTTGGCTTTGCGCTCGGGACCATGGAAAGACAAAGATGGCCTCCCTGTCAGCGGCGAGGGCATAGAGCTTGGTATTTCGTTCCATTGTCGCGTTGGCGAAGTGGCGCGTCCTTTCGAGGTCATTTGTCAAAACCACTTCTATGAGAGGGGCAAATTGGTTGAGAACTCGAGTCACCATGAAAGTTTCACGAGTGAGGATGACAATCACCCAAGCAACGGTATGCAAGCTATGTTCGGAAGCACTTATTGGGTGAGAGCGCTGTCGGGTAGATACAAGGAAGCACGTGATGCAGGCCCGGACGCTGGTGCGGCTTTCATTGGAAGCATCACTGCGATCCAGGACGTCTTCGTGAAGACGGCCACAGGGACTGAGCGAGTCATGGTGATTCACTGGTCTTTCCGCCAATCTACGCGTGAACAGGGTCGGACCAGCTGGAAGAGAGTCTTGCTTCCTGCCCCAGCTCCGCAATATGCTTCGCCGCTGAAACCTGAGCAAAGTGACGCTCCTTTCAACTTCAACGATGATCCCATGCCCAACCTCACAGCTTCGGGTGCGCCACCTCAGCCGGCCCTGCAGTCTCCGTTCGAGTACGAAAGCAACGAGTCAGGCTCAGCGCTCTCATCCGCTACATGGCCGACCTCGATCAGTGATGCTACCGGCGCGGCTTTCGCAAGTGGCGATGGCATGGACGTCGAATTGGACGATACCTTCGACTTCACGGGCAGCAATATTGACATATCTTACGACCCGAATCTGAGTATCGATAACTTTGATACTTCCACGTTCAATTTCGACGCCACGACCGACGATTTTGTTGCAGATCCCGCACTTCAAGACTACTCGCAGTCGTGGGTGGGAAGCTACACGGGCAGCTTTGAAGGACAGCAAAGTTTCGCGGATAGCAGCTTTGCGGCTTCCACTGTGATGGATAGCCAGAACAGCGGGTTTGGTGATTATGGCGTCTTTGATCCTGAGATGTACGGGTCGGCACAGGAGAGTCAGGCTTTCGGTGGCGCGGGTCAGGAGATGATTAAAGAAGAAGAGACCTTGTCCGTACTGGCGAGCACTTCTGCATTTGATGTGCAGGCGGTGGCGGAGGCTCGGGAGTCGGTGTAGTAGTATTGCAGGTTGTCTAATGATAATGAATTCATGTGCGATGTCATTTAGTCTGTCGTGTGGTCGAGGTCAATTGTACGTGTCCGCGTTCTAAGCGTATGCGCGTTGTGAGTTCAGCAGCTGCATCCAACGACCACATATTCCAATGACCCTCTCATGTGTCCTGACTCTAGACCATGTGAAAGCATAGAGGCATCCGCACGTGGCTGTCCTCTGACATCAGCACGGTCCGCGTTGTCCTATCTGTCCTCTGTCCTCAGTTTTGGGCTCAGTCGCATAAAAGAAGCACTCCCCCAGCACCAAACAGCCGTTTCCTTCACACAGATTCACATCACCCACAGTCGGGGCGCCAGGTCACATGACCATTGCGAATCCATATCCAACCCAAAACTCTAAATCAACCACCTGTCTTCAGGTTGTAGGCAAGGCACCCGCACTGGCGCATCTTGTATCATAAGACATATTTCTAACGTCATAAGCAGGTTCGACAAATATTGCGATTCGCAAAACACTTCGCGCCAGGTGTTGTTATTTTTGAGCGACAAAAACAGTGTTGCTGCACCGAACGTCAGACGATTCGCGACTGCAACGCGCCAATTGCAGCCGCTGCCTTTGCCGCCTGCATGCCTGGCTACCCTGCAGCTAAGCTTCATACCCTATGGATCCTCAGCCTGCTCGTTTGCCACAAGACCTCCTTCGATCCTTGATCGTACCTGGACTAGCGCCTACTCCAGCGGATAATTACCTTACACACAGTCACCGCGCAGCGAGTGGGCACCTTTCACATCAGTCCGAGAGCACAGTACTCGAACAGAAGAATCGAATCACAAAAGGATCCCAGACCGGTAGTCAAGAACAATTCATCAAAGGCGACAACATGGCCGAGACGGACATCGATTTCGACCTGGCGCCTCTCCCACAAACACCGGCCGCCAACTTCCAAATACCAGCCCGACCAAAGGCCAACACAGCGGTGGCAGAGCCCGGGAAACTCTACACCCTCGAAGAGTGGGACGCCCTATTCCCCATCCCACAACAAACCGCAAAACAGCCCGTTCAACTTCCTACACCAGGGAAGCCCGTCCCTCTGCCTCCGAAATCGACCAACCCCGAGGCCATTCCAAGGTTCAACCACCTATGCCAAGTACACTCCCTTACATCTTCGTTCACGTTCACGGAAGTGGAACAAGGCCTCTTTTCATCGAGATTGGAATTCGGAAACTACGTCTACGAAGAAGCCGGACCTTTCACATCGAAGAAACTGGCGAAAGAAGCAGTCGCCGTACGCGGGCTTTCCACGCTCGAAAACATCGAATCTCCTCCCTCGAAGAAAGAAACCCAATCCGCCGACAACGGCACCCCCGAAGATGCAAACGGAGACTGGGTCGCCGTCCTGCACCAGTTCGCCCAACAGCATCGCCACTCACAGCCTCAATTCCAATTCTTCGAAGTGAACACGCGCTCGCAGCAACAACGCGGACTGTGCAACAATTCGGTCCAATACTGCTGTACGCTACGCGTGGAGGCTCGCCCGGATCACACCTTTGGCTCAGACTCGATCCCACACCTTAGTAAGGCAGAGGCTAAGCGGTCTGCCGCCAGAGACGCCGTGACCTGGCTCCGCGCCGTCGGGATGCTTGCGGATCCTGCCTCTGCAACAACACCGTCTACCAAGCGCCGCAGGTCGCCTGCAGACGAAGCTCGCACCGGACTCACCCAAGAGGTCTCCAGTCTCAAGACAGAGCAGTCTCCCGCACAACTCGTGGCGGAGCTTAACCTGCGGCTCGGCCTTTCACAGCCTCAGTTCAAGTGCACGCCTGTCGGGCAGAACTTCTACATCTGCACGGCGCACTATATTGACAAGGACGTGCTGCGCCAGCCACAACTCGCAGGACCACTGTGCGCGACGCCTTCTGTGTTTGGGCAGAAGAACGCGAAGAAGATTTGCGCTGGAGACCTGCTCGCTGTGCTGGAACACCTCACGGCCGGGGCTGGAATGGGGCAGTGATGTGTTTTCAATGTGGGTGGTGATCGACCGGTTGTTCTGCTTTGTCAGCAGGGTACAATTGATTGGGCTCGAGGACAATTATCTAGCGCGGTCTGGCAACAGGTAAAAGCTGCAGAGCTTGTATGGAGACAGCAATGAGTTTCAACATAGACGTTGATCTACAGGTCGTTCTGCCTTGTGGTTGTGAAGCGCAAGACGAGGCTCAAGGGGAAGTATGTTGCACGATCTGGCAGAAGACGATGATGGGAGTCGACACTCCTGTGTCCAGCCTACGTTTCTACAGCATGGCTGTTCTGAAAAGTGTAGCAGGCAACCGTTAATGAAGCTCATAGAGTGATTGCAAAAAAGCAAAAGACGTTATCACCCAGATGATGGATGGTATTGTTGATCGACGCAGGGATCGAACCTGCAATCTCTTGATTCGTAGTCAAGCGCCTTGCCATTGGGCCAGCCGACCTGTGATTGTTGAAGAGCAATTGTTTTACAAACCTATGTAGAATGTTTTGAAATCTCGATCCAAATTTTTCATCCGCTGACGCCAAAACCAAAAAGTTGCCAGACAGCCGAGTCGATCCGAAGTATGGCCGGTGCCACGAGGGTTCTTCTTCGGAGTGTACCGAACGAGGCCTATGCTCGGTCCCTTGCTCCCTCTGACGGAGTCGTGAAGAAAGTATTTTCCTGGGATCATTCGTCCTCCGATGAAGCAGGGATGCTACCCGGGGCTTAACAGCCGTGAGGAAGGGTGCAACCAAATCGGCATCATCGGGCAAAGCTTGAGATGAGTATGGGCACGTCAACTCTGTAGGATGACGGACGTGCTTTCGCGCCATGGAATTTCACTAGACCAACAGTCGTTCAGGGCGTTTTCGGTAGAAGGAAGTTCGATGAGACGTGTAGGAATCATGATGCCGATTGCTGGCGCGCCATGCCAGCAATCCCATAAGTGAGGTCGGAATCCCGAGGTGCTGGCTGTTCGTTACAGGGGCGGATGACGCAGATGCGACTTTGTCCTTCCGAGGCCAAGGGCTTGAGTCAGGGACGCTTAATATGCCCTTGAGATCGTGTGGCGTACGCACTCCGATTTGGGGTAAAGGTACGGAGGCGCAGCAAATACTACCAATTGTAAGTCGTAATGCTGCGGACCCCTCCTATCTATCGTCGTCGTGCTCATCGCTCGCTATGCCGGATTATCCTTCATTTATTAGAATATGAGCCGAGAAAAGAGACGGACAGGACTCCCAGTAGGAACTGTGCCGATCGCCTCTCATTGGTCGGAAGCCAATTGCCTTGGCGCATGAGAGGTCTCGGGAAGAGTTTGTTTGGATTTTTGCAAATTAGCCATGCTCCATGGGGCGGCGGGCTTCAGCACATTTGGGCATCCGTCTGAAGGATTTCGGCATGATTCGAGCATGGCAGTTCCCGCGTGGCCGCCATCGCGATTGCTCCGACTCAGCGCGAGTGAGGGCTCGAGGAACGGTGTGATTAGCGGGCGGAACTCTATCAAGAGTGGCCCATCTTTCGCGCGCAGCTGTCAAGCAGGGATGGGCTTCGGGCTCTTCTGGTGGGTCGTGTCAAGAAGAACTACTGCTGGTGATCTGGCACGATGATGAGACCTATGATGCAGCAGCTGTCACCGAGTCACTAAGGCTTCTGTTCCTAGTGTTCCGATCCTTGTATGATGAGCCAACACAGGCGGTGAGTTCACGTGAGGAACAGCAGCCTCACAGGTCGCCGTTTCACGTTGGTGTGTGATGTTTCGGAGGCCGTCATGCGGTCTTACTGCTGTTGTTCGGCTGACGATCCCCAGGCTCTCCCCACGTCACCGCAGCCAAGACTTCAGGATTTCCGCGAATGAGAACGTGGCGATGCTGTCATCGCTGCTCACTACTAATTGCAGATGGTCGAACCGTGCAAGCAGCAGTCCGAGCGCCTTGCCCGGAGGTGGTCGTCGTGATGCGCACAACTCTCTGCCGGCCAACGGGCAGGGTGTCGACCTTGTCAGCCAAGCACGGAGGCAGAAAGAGGCACTTGGAAGATCTGCAGAAGGCCTGTGTGCTTCGGTGGAGAGGCTGAGAGGGCACTACGAAGGAAAGACGCGTTTTGCAGGCGAGCAGCGGAGCAGACGCTGGAATTCGCGCACTATTATTGAGCCGAGTTGGCGCCCGTAGGGCGGAGGGAGGGCACCGATTTGCTCGCGTGTACTCTTGCCGAAGCGCGCTGCCCACTTGGCCGCACCCGCCAACACTGATCTTCGAGAGGCTCGGGTGTTGTGCTGGTTGTATAAGGGCCGTTGGTTGCTATGCGGATCAGACACTCTGCATGGAAGATCCAACGGCGTGATTGGGTAGGGCCAGCAGCGAATCTGTACATCTTCGCCTACAGGGCGGGCGCACGCAAGGCGGTCAGGCTACGCGAGACGAGGCGACGGCAGTGGTCAGGATGATGTGCTATGCTATGCTATCACGGCTATGCCCTGCCATGCCCTGGCCTGCCCTGGCCTGCTGCTACAGTACAAATACATGCCGATGGCATTCTACTGCAATGCTGGTGATCGCGGGCGAAAGCACTGTACATTGAGCACGCGGGCGAAAGTAAGATCAAGGGAAGCTCCAGGAAAGCGCCAGGAGCAGGTGAGGCAGAGCAAGGGACAGGCCCCGCGGACCCAAGGCCGGAGGCGGTGATTTGTTATAGGGAGGCAAGCTAGTTTGGCTGATGACCTCTGGGTATGAGATAATAATGGGCAGGCAGGCAGCATTGAGATCCGCACATCGCTGAGCGGGCAAGCGAGCGAGCAGCGCGCGCATGTCGCCACCCTTGCCGACCATCCGTGATAAAGCCGTGTGCGGTGCCTTTGGCCTCTCGGCAGCAATGAGTAGTGCAGCGCGCCAGCACGGTGATGCTGCCGGTGTGGGGAGGGGAGGGAGAGGACGAAGGAGAAGAGGAGGCAAGACTGCTGGCTGCACTACTGACTGTGTATGTAATAATGCCGTTACGCCGTGGGCATGAAGACGGGAGGCGCATGCGAGGCAAAGCTACAGCCATACAGTAGTAGTAGTACAGGCATCAGCAACAGCACCACGCTCTCTCTCCCACAGCGTGGCTCGTGGCGCTGCTGGCTCGCATGGCCTGTGTGTCCTTCGCTGCTCACTCCCTATTCCTATTCCTCTCCCTCTCCACTGCTGCTAGTGCTCCACCCGAACTCTCACTCGCGCCAAAAAACGACGCCAGCCAGCCAGGATGTGCGTGCGAGGTGCTGCCCGTGGATGGCTGTTCGCCCGGCAGATCCAAATCAGAGGCGGACCCTGCATCAAATGACGCTCCCTTCTCCACTCGACAGCATTCGCACCGTCCCATAGTAGCGCAGCAACCTCCTCCACTACACCGCAGTCGGTGCTACTCCTGCATCGTGAGCCTTTCCTGCCTGTCTGCCTGCCTGCCAACCGCACACCTCTTTTCTTCCCGGCGCAGGGCTTCCGGTCACGAGCATCCCACGCCTATACCACCACCAACTACCACCACCACCCGCATGCCCGCTCATCACCACCACCACCACCGCTCTTCTGCTCTCTAATGTTTAATTGATCCTCGTCCGACCCGCGACCCACGCTACTGTATCCCTCACATCTCCCGCCTGCACAGCTCAGAGGCGCAAGCCTGGCACTCCACGTCATATATCTAGAGGCGCCTCCCCCCGACGCCGACCTCTAGCCAATTATGCCACGTGAAGACGACGCTGTGCATTCCATCGAGCAGCCCGTATTCCAATCCGCAATTGTCGACGGCCACTCCTCCGAGCCTTCCCCGGACTCGAGCGCCGTCGTCAGCGAAGACGACGTCCGAGGAAGATCAAGCTCTCGCCTCTCGCGGCCCAAACTGGGCAGCAGGAAGAGCAGCGGCACCATGATTGTCTCTCGCGACGCCCCCACCACCGTAGTCGACTCCGACTTCGAAGACGACGACGTCCGTGCTATGTCGCCAAGGCGGAATAGCGAGGAGGTTGACAAGCTCGGCGAAGACGCAAGGCGCGACCTCATCGAACAAGCACAAATGCTTCAGACCAGCTTGCAAGCAATCGTCGACCGTGTAGAAACAGTCAAGAGCGAACACGAGAAGCTCGAGGGCGGTAACAAGTTCTTGCAGTCGTAAGTTCCAGGTCTCCACATTTCGCCCGATCACGCGTATGCTAACTCACACTCCCAACAGATACATCGGCGAGCTCATGCAAACATCCAAAATCACATCCTCCGCGCCACCCAAGAAGGGCAAAGGACGCATCGGAAAATAAACACACCAGGATGCTCGACTTCGGCCTCCTCTCTTCTTCGGTACATGTGTTATTACGCTGCATCAATTCGCAGCCCTTCAAAGCATGGTGGAGCATTCGGCTTGCGAACTGCAGCCTTGCATTTGTTTTAATTACGGCGTTCGGGTCCTGGAATGGCTGGATCGGCCGCATACTGGTCGCTGGGTGGGAGTCTATGGCGTTTATTTCTCTTGTCACTCATTCTAAAGCAAGACTCGGTCTCGAGTATTCTCGCTCTGGAGTGTTTCATGGCCTCTTCATAGCAAGATACCCAGAGGGTCATCAAGTGCAAATGTTATGCACGAAGATATTCAAATAGCATATTCAAAACGAACAAACATATCAACAACACGGTCAAGCTCGCCTGGTCTCGCTGTTTCCGTCCGTGCTCATGCCATCATCACCCTCGCACTTGACATATTTTACGGAGCAATGGCCGAGTCAGACAAGTATAAGACATGACGCACGCTAGACACGCGCTCATAAAACTGCAAACGGCATATTTATTTAAAGATAAGGAAAAACAAGACTGATTCACATTCGCAAAGGCTAACTAATATTAACCCTCTCATCTAACGTCGTCGCATGGAAATCATTAAACCATTCATCACACGTCATACTCATTTCATCCAGCCTTCCAACCTCAGTACTTCTTCAGCTGCGGGCTGCCCTCGCACGGGGGCGCCGAGAAGCGCGTCTCGACGTAGATCTTCTGCATGCCGTCGTTCTTCTTGTCGAAGTCCTCGTACACCTTGGCCATGTCTTCGATGCGCACGCGGTGCGTGACCATCTTCAGCGGGTCAATCTCGTTCTTCTGGATCTTCGCGAGCAGGTCGTGCCAGTAGAGGTGCACGGGCGCTTGGCCGTTGCCGATAAGGCGGATGCCGCGTTCCATTAGGGAGCCTGTTTTCGGAAGTGTTAGTCGGGAGGTTTGTGCTGTTGATGTAATTTTTCCCCCTAAAAATGCTTACCGATGTTGAAGTGGTTGGTGAAGCCGACGTAGACGCCAGTAACACCCACGCGGCCGAAGTTTCTCACGGACTCGATGCACTCATTGATGATCTCGCTGGTGTCGGTCTCGAGGCCGACGGCCAGTTCGATGGTGTGGGCCCAGTTCTTGGGGTACTCGCCGGCAACGCACTCGATGGCGACGTCGGGACCGCGGCCATCGACCATCTCCTTCAGTTTCGTGACAACGCCCTTGCTGCCGCCGAGCTGGGAGTAGTCGACGGTCTCGATCCTGGGATAGCGCTCCCGGATGTAATCCAAACGCCAGTTCTGGTCGATGATGATGACGCGCTTGGCCTTGTGCATCAGCGCGAACTCGGCGCACATCTGGCCAATGGGTCCCGCGCCCCAGATGGCGACGACGTCGCCTTCGTTGACGCCGGTGTCGACGACGCCATTCCAGCTGGTGCTGATCACGTCCGAGAGGTACAGGCCCTTCTCGTCGGGAACATCGTCGGGGAGCTTGAGGAGGTTGTTGTCGCCGTACGGCACGCGAGTATACTCGGACTGGCCGCCCGCGAACCCACCTGTGAAGTGCGAGTATCCGAACATGCCCGCGGTCCTGCCGCCGTACATGGCGTTCTCGATGGTGTTGCTGTTGGTGCGCTCGCATTGGGAAGATAGCTTCTTCTCGCAGTAGAAGCACTCGCCGCAAGCAATCTGGAAACTAGCGACGACGCGGTCGCCCTTCTTCAGGTTTTTGACGCCAGGGCCCATCTCGTCCACGATGCCGCAGAACTCGTGGCCCAGGATGTCGCCCTTCTGTAGCTCGACGACAGTGCCATGGTAGAGGTGCAAGTCGCTGCCGCAGATGGTGCTGCCGGTGATCTTGAGGATCACATCGCGGTCCTCGAGGATCTTGGGTTTCGGGCAGTCGACTGTTGTTTTAAAAGCTTCTGGTTAGCGCTCATCAAGGTAGCATTGACGATCGTATGCAATTGTTTGTACATACCGACCTCGACCTTGTTCTTTCCCATCCAGGCCAGGGCCTTCATGGTCTCATTTGAGTTTCCCCACTCTGCTTTGAGGCCTGGGTTTGTAACGTCTTGAGCTGTGTTTGCATTGTCTCCGTGCCCGAGGGCCTGCTCCGCCTTCCATGCTGCCTGTGACATAGCCATATTGAATTATGTGTACTTGTTTTATCGTTTGACTAAACAAAGTAAGATACAGAGAGAAAGCAAAATCAATGCGTTCCTACAAGGACATTTATGAAGCCGCTCTTCAAGCAGTTCACTCTGCCGACCACGTCGTCGCTCATCATCATTCTCACGCGCAACCCTGGCCATCTTGACGTGTTTGGAGGGGTGAACAGAATGCAGACGTCGTGATGACGTTTAACGACATGCCCATTCCGGCAGTCGCTGGTGCATCGCTTGCTGAAGAGCCAGTGAGGTTTCGCGGCTGCATCCACTCGTGACGGTCTCTAGCATGTTGTGGCTTGAAATGCCCTTTGAGGGAGCATCATTTCATCTATCGCGTGGGACGGCTTGCGATGAAGACTCGCAACGTGAGGTGTTCGGCACTTGTCGCTTTGAACTTGCGGCACAACGGCTGCGATGCGGGCTGAAGCTTTCGCCACCACCAATCCACGTGGCTCGAGCTCGCTCGAACCGAACCTCATCCCCTCGAGGTCACGTGTGTCCGGAGGCCCTCGAGGTACCTCAGCCTTATGCAGCCAACCTTGTTTTTAATCAGTGAAGATACAGCGGGAGGAAGCAGACACTAGCGTGCGATACGTGAGGGTCGCTGCGAGCGGGATGTCCGCGCGACTTGAGGAGTAGCCACATCATCTTTGACAGTGTAGCAGCAGCATGGCCGTCAGAATGTCAATGGACGAGCGGCGCTCTCGTCCTCCAGCACTTCCATCTCCCTCGCTCCAGCGTCCAACTACAGCACCACACGGCAGCGAGCGGCAGTTGAAGCGCACTACGACATCAGACCGAATCGACCGTGCTGACGAAACCAATCCCGAATACGAAGGCCTCACTCCCGCGAAACCCGGCCATCAGCGCTTTGTCCTCAATGACCCGGTCGCATTTCGATACTTGGAAGAGGACCCATCGACGACTACCCTGGAGCGACGGAAGGAGCTGCAGGGGTATGAATGTTACATTGTCGAACAGTGGACTACGTCCCGAACGCATCCGACATTCGTTATCACGACGTACACTGGCGACCCGGCACATGTAATCGTGGTAGGTGTCTTGAGTGTTCCGACTGATGAATCGCAATGGTCGCCACGGTTGCGAGTCTACTTCAAGGCACTCAATCAATACCATGCGCGCCGAAGAGACACACCTCTGGGAACGCTCATGGTGACAAACTTGTCAGCGTTCCCGTCATCTCTCACAGTCATACCCGTACCAGGCGGAGATCTCAGGAAGCATCGCTTCGACTTCTTCGTGAACGAGAACCTGAAACGACTCGGCTGCTCCGGTCGTGTTGGCTTGACCTTGGTGCCACCTTCTGGGGCTACGATCGCGAAGTTCCACCAACTCTACCGCACATCTGACAAGAATGAGATCTACAAATCTGTCATGGAACTTGTGAGGCTCTGCCAATTCGCACTGACCTTGTTTAACAAGCTGGACATCGATTATGCCGACGGCTTGCTCTGCGATGTCACCGAGGGCGCCATCAACGACTGGTGGCTAGAAATTGGAAGTGACTACCACCATTCTGAGCCTCATGACGGAATCCTAGGTCCAACCACAGTTGCTGCCCTGTTGGGCCTACTGATGGGTGCGCGGAACAGATTGCATGCCATAGGCGCTCCTGTCGGCAAGGATGCTTTCGATGTCGAGAGTATGAAGCACGGCATTGGATCCTTCCAAAAGCAACAGCGGCTGACAAAGTCTCGTCGCCTCGACCGGCACACTCTCGCCAGGCTGCACAGGGTCAGCACCAAAGCTGCGAGCAGTGACAGCTGGACAGTGCCACGAGTGGTTAAGTCTACAGTCGCTGAGCTGAGTGGGAAAGGCGGTGAGATGGTGATGGACGTCGTTGGTGGGCGTGACCGGGCAGGTATTGCTGAGATCGAAACGACGGACTTGGAAAGATTTGTCCAGCTCATATATGGAGAGCGATCGAAGTGGCTGTGGTACGGTAAGCCGATCAAGAAGGCGAAGCAGACTCAGAGTGATACACGGTCGGCGAGTGGAGGTCTGATCTTCCGACCAGACGAGCAAGGCGGGTACACTTGGGCTGGTAGAAAATCAACAGCCGATGGTGTACCAGTGCCTCCGAGAGAGCAGTACAATGATCTACGTACGCCCATGGAAGAAGAGACCAGCGAGGAAGAAGATCAGAAACGTGGTCTATTCCGACGAGCTACGGGGATCAAGAGAGAGGCCAAGAGCGGTCTCGGCAAGTTCAAGGGGGTTGTGGGAATAAAAACGCATCAACAGAAGCTCTCGCAAGGCGAGTACCCAATGACACCACTCGAGGACACGCATAACGACAGATCAAGACCACAGCTCGCGCGCTCGCAGACGTCGCCAGCGAGCAGTCCCAATAGCCTGGCCTCGTCAACACAAGAGACTTCTCTGGATGCCGCAATCGCTGCCCAGCAAAAGTCCAATTCAATCCGAAGGGATAAAGGGCGTCAAGGTGCCATCTCAGGATCAATGGGAGCCTCTCGCGAGAGCTTCCAGGACGTCAAGGAGGAAGATGACGAAGATGACGACACTAACACTGACAACGGCGAACCAGTTCAGAGGACAGGCACCAATCAAACTACAGATACGTCAGCCCACACACATCGCGGCTCGCTCGTGGACACTATCGATGAAGCCATCGTGTCCGACGACGAGCTGGAGCACGATCCAAACGACACTGACGAGCCCGAAACCATCCCTCGCCGCACTCTATCCCTCAGCCACATCGAGATCGCCCACGTTGTACCCCGTACCGACGACCACTACCCTCGCCATCTCAGTTTCAGCCTAGCCGAGGACAGCGTCCTCACCTGGCGCGCCATGACCGCCAGCGACTCCGACTCCGAAACCGACGACCTCACCACACAATACGCCACTCAAGACCTCTCCGCCAAAGCCACCCTCAACCTGCGCCTTGCACTCAAAAACCTCTCCACCGAAACCGCGGACTGGACGCGCGCCCAGCTGGACGTCCTGCACGAATTCCTCCCCTACGCTGAGCGCAACGCGGACAAACTTTCCGACTCCTACCAACCTCGCTTCGAAGGCTTGCAAGCTCTGCAAGCTGGCCTCGGAGGCCTGCTGCGCGACGAGAAGGAGCAGTTGGAGGAAGGCAGCAAGGAGCTCGAGACGCTGGCGGCGAAGCTGGAGTACGAGATTGATGTGCTAAAGAGTAGGATTGAGGACGTCGAGGCTGGGGTGGAGGATTTCGAGAGGTCTGTGGGGAGGGTGGAGGATCGGGTGACGGAGCTGGAGAAGGAGGGGCATGAGGGGAGGGGTTGGGGGTGTGTTGTTCAGTGATGGAATGGCTTGCGATTTGTGGGTTTTCCCTTTCTTTCCAAGCGATGGTGTTGATGGCGTTGTGTGATTCTTCGGCTGCTTTGTGTTGGAGGACTATATCCAATATACGGTGATTTTAATGAAGTGGGTGCACATACATGTTGAAGCACTTCCGGTTCGTTGGCTATAGGTATGGTCCTGTCAAACGCTGAACAATGCTCGTGGTGTCAAGACTTCAGTTCGGTGCTCAACGTGCTTGTGTTGGCAAATCTTCAGGCACGATCTCCCCAAAAGGTCAGATTCGAACCCGATTTTCAACATATGTTGCCATGCCCGCTTTATGCAGACGAATACGAGAAAAGAAAGATATCGAGTGCTCCCCAGAGGCCAAAGGAGCCCAAGAAGTTCTTCACGGCACCTCAAAACAATGCAATGAAGGTTGAATGATGTTTTGCTCAAGGTTAGCACCACCCCAACTCCAACCCTAATGGGCGTGAGTACTGAGTATGTATGTGCATTGTACGGACATGCATATATGTACGTACACTGGAAATGAAGACGGAACGAAGCAGTGTCGTACAACCGAACGCCTGAAAGTTACATGATATGCGAAGGCTTGTGTTGAATGTCGAACGTGAAGTTGCGTGAAAGAATTATTCAGGCGGTCGATCCTCAATACATTGAAATCACCGAGAAATTGTACTTGAGAGCAGGGCAAGTCATCAAGACCCCATCAGGGCAACCTCTGCGGGCCGCATTGGTCAGCTACGAAATTTGCTATAGCTTCCTGTCCCTCCCTCCTAGTAGTAGCATCGTTGTGCAAGGCACCTATGACATTAACTCGCCTGAAGTCAAGCGATGCCCCCTCGCAGACCTTCTGAAGCTTCTCTGCTTCTTCCGAGGGCACAATCTCGTCTCGAGTCGCTGCTATGAGCAACAATTGGGGTCGTGTGCGCGCCTCGGCGCTCGCGATTCGCTGCAGAGCTACCTCGCTGTCCCAATGGCTGCGAAGGAATCTCGAGAGGTAGCGATAGGGTAGCCACTTCTCGGGGTACAGCGCCAGCAGCATGCTACGTACGCTGGTGAAGGGTGTCTCGAGGATCAAGCCTTGGAGAGGCTGACTCCCACTCTTGGAGATATGGTGTTCAGCAGCCGCACACGCGACTCCGGCTCCTAGACTTTGACCCCAGAGTACGATGCTTGCATGTGGGTGGCTGTCCTTGACCCACTGAAGGGTAGCCTGCGCATCGAGTCTGATACCGGGCTCTGTGGCACGGCCTGACGATGTCCAGTAGCCACGATACGAGAGCGCGACCATGGTGAAACGGACGTGCTCACCCATGCGGGATTGGAGGAGCTTGAGTGTATTCGAGAGCAAAGGCAGTCTTGGCGGCACAGAACCGCCATTTCCTTGGAAATAGCATATCACGACTTCCCTCGTGGGTGCTTGGGATGCCGGTGGTGGAGGGATCGAGCCTACGCCGAGAGAGATTTTGGTGCCGTCCAGACTCATGGTTCTCACCTCTTCCCACTCCGCCGGCCTACACGTGGCAGCGTAGTCCTCAATCCTTTCCGAGCGTGTCTGCGGTGGCATATATGACATGTACAGTATCTTCTCCTGGAAGACTATTGTCATGACGACCTTGTACGTCCATAGTGCGAGTAATAGACCTGTGAAGACAATTGGTGGCACGAGAACGGCTGGCAAAGAGGTGATGAAGAAACGATGGTGCTGAGGATTTGCAGGCAGGGCGAAAGTCGTCTGGCGATGTCTACGTGTATTGTTGCTTTTGGCGAGAGCTGACGGCCTCTTTACACTGTACATGTGTGTGTGGCATTGGCGTAGCAGGCACGTGCTGTGAAGAAGTGGACAGCAGCGCCATGTTGGTCGTGAGACCTTGGTGGCGAACATGGGATGGCAGGCGTAGATGCCTCATAGTACGCAACGAGGCATTCTGATATTTGTAAAATGTTATCGCATTATCTATATCAACGGAGCCTTTCTCGAAAGAGCACGTCCGGCGATCTCCAACGGTTAAGTTAGCTGTGTCAGGGCAGACCCTGGCGTATGAGTTGGAGAAAAAAGAGCGAGATGATGACATGACATGCCACCAAATCCGATCTTCGGCCCATTGACTCAGCCCGCGCGCCAATACATCTGCCAGGATTATTCTTATTATTATTATTGTTAGCAGTCACCCACCCACTGCATCATACACACTCAAACCACACACACATCATGGCCACCCAAGCACTACCACAGGCCAAGGCCGAGCACCTCCCTCCCTTCCTGGCCGCCATCGACCTCAGCACATACACTGGCGACGGCCAAATCGACCAAGCAAAGGAACTCGCGTACACCGGCGGTCTCTTCGCCCAAGCAACCACTGCCACCCTTGATCAGGCCTTCGCTCTTCTGAAGGAGACTGTTGCCCGCATACCCATCTACCTGGACGTGTCTGCACTCGAGGAGCAGCAGGATGTTGTCGACCTTCTCGACGCTGGCGCCGCCAAGGTCTTCGTTTCCAGCACCCAACTTTCGAGCCTCACCAAGTTGTCCAACCTGGACTCAAGCAGAATAGTCATCCGACCCACCGGAGATGCTAGCTCGATCCTGGACGGAACCTCATATGCCATTCACCTCAACATTGCCGACGCCGGCACCGTCGGAAGTCTGCTCAAAGAGCTTGGAAGCGAGCGCCCGCCAGTCTACGTGTCGCAGGCACAGATCTCAGAGCACGATGCCGTCGAGCTGTCAAAGCTGGGTGCCGTCCCAATTATCCCTGCACCACAGTTGACCACTGCTGCGGAAGCTGGAGAGGGTCAGATCCGCGTTGCGCGCGTGCTGCTGGCAAAGGCGAAGAGCGACAGACCAGACGAGCTTCTGACGACTTTGGTCACGGACGAGAGGGGAATTGCGCTTGGCTTGGTATACAGCAACGAGGAGAGCGTGGCAGAGAGTCTAAGATGTGGTCGTGGTGTCTACCACAGCAGGAAGCGTGGCCTCTGGCGCAAGGGTGACACCAGCGGTGACTGGCAAGAGCTTGTGCGTATGGACTTTGACTGTGACAGCGACTGTCTGCGAGTGACTGCTCGTCAGCAGGGCCACGGCTTCTGCCACTTGCAGACCTCCAGCTGCTTTGGCGAGTACCGTGGTCTGTCTAAGCTGCAGAAGACCCTTCAGAGCCGCAAGCGATCGGCTCCCGAGGGTTCGTACACTGCTCGTCTGTTCAGCGACTCGAAGATGCTCAATGCCAAGATCATGGAGGAGGCAGCTGAGCTTTGTGAGGCTACCTCGAAGGAAGACATTGCCGCCGAGGCCGCGGATGTGCTCTACTTCGCTCTCACCAAAGCCACTGCGGCTGGTGTCTCACTGGAAGACATTGAGCGCAACCTTGATGCGAAGAGCGTGAAGGTCAAGAGGAGGAAGGGCGATGCAAAGGGCCCTTATGCAGCCAAGTTCGGTGTCAATGGCGCAGCTCCAGAGACAAACGGCGAACTCAAGAAGGAAGAGGTTCGCGAGGCAGAATCGAAGCCAAAGAGCAAAGAGGACCCTGCAGGCTTGAACAAGGAGGGTAAGATTCAGATGCGTCGTTACGATACCACCAAGGAGAAGCCCGAAGTGGTCCAGGAGGTCCTCCAGCGTCCCTCTCAGCGCAGCACCGACAAGATTATGGGTATTGTGAACCCCATCATCAAGGAGGTTCGCGAGGGCGGCGACAAAGCACTTCTCGGCTACACGCACAAGTTCGAGAAGGCCACCAGCCTCACATCGCCAGTGCTCAAGGCGCCCTTCCCTGAGAGCCTCATGCAACTCTCTCCCGAGACGATTGAGGCAATCGACATCTCGTACGAGAACATCCGCAAGTTCCACGCTGCGCAGAAAGACGAGAAGCCTCTCGAGGTAGAGACCATGCCCGGTATTGTATGCTCACGCTTTGCTCGCCCTATCGAGCGCGTCGGTCTCTACGTCCCTGGTGGCACTGCTGTGTTGCCCTCCACTGCTCTCATGCTTGGTGTTCCCGCCATGGTCGCTGGCTGCAAGAACATTGTCCTCGCCACACCTCCTCGTGCTGACGGCAGCGTCACCCCTGAGATCGTCTACGTAGCTCACAAGGTTGGCGCCGAGAGCATCGTGCTTGCAGGTGGTGCACAGGCTGTAGCCGCCATGGCTTACGGTACCGAGAACGTGACCAAGGTTGACAAGATTCTCGGCCCTGGTAACCAGTTCGTCACTGCAGCCAAGATGATCGTCTCCAACGACACCTCCGCCGCCGTCAGCATTGACATGCCCGCTGGTCCATCTGAGGTCTTGGTGATTGCCGACAAGTCATCCAACCCTGCCTTCGTCGCCTCAGACCTGTTGTCTCAAGCCGAGCACGGTGTGGACAGCCAAGTCATTCTGATCGCCGTAGACCTCAACGATGCCCAACTCCAGGCCATCGACGACGAGCTGCACAACCAGGCCATGGCCCTGCCACGTGTAGACATCGTTCGCGGCGCGATCGCCCACTCCGTCACCCTCCTCGTGAAAGACATGGAACACGCCATGGAACTCTCCAACTTCTACGCCCCCGAGCACCTGATCCTGCAAGTCGAAGACCCCGTCGCTGTGCGCGAATTGGTATTCAACGCCGGCTCCGTCTTCGTCGGCGAGTGGACGCCCGAATCCGTGGGTGACTACAGCGCTGGTGTTAACCACTCGCTGCCTACCTACGGCTACGCTAAGCAGTACTCTGGCGTCAACCTTGGAAGCTACGTCAAGCACATCACCAGCTCCCACCTGACTTCCGAGGGCTTGAAGAATGTTGGCGGCGCGGTCATGCAGCTTGCCAAGGTTGAGGAGTTGGAGGCTCACAGGAGAGCGGTGGAGATCCGCTTGGACTACCTGTCTAAGAAGGGTGGGCAGTAGAAAAGTTGTGATGTTCTGAGATAGAGAAATTCATGTGAAATGTGTGCCGTTATGAAAGTATGTTATAGAAAGTTCAAACATAAAACATTTATCAATAAGTATGAACGAAGTTCGTTCGCTCTGCTAACCGAGGTCTCTCTTTTTCTGCGAATCGATTAACTAATAGCTGTATTCAAATATAAACCCCACTCACTGTCACGTGTTCTTCACGAACCAGTCCGAGTTCGCATCATACATAAAGTTCGTGATATTAAACTCGTTATTCCCAACCTCTTCCATGCCCTGATATTCGCCGCCGGCTGCACTCGCATTGCCATTCCCTGTAGTAGCACCAGGCGCGACGTCCGGCCCAGCCGAGAACGGCAGGCGAGGCATGTTGAAGAAGTCGAAGACGTCGAGGTACTCGAGCTCATTCGGCGCCGGCGTCCTCGCGGGGGTGATGGCGTTCACTTTGGCATTGACGGGCTTGGGCTGGCGCGAGATGAGGAAGTCGAGGTCGTACGCGCAGCGGCGCATGTCGGCCAGGATGCGGACGGTCGAGGGCGTTTCGCGGACGCCGTTGGCGCCGGGCGGCGCGCGCTCGCTGTCGTGGTATTCTTCCAGGACGCGCGAGAGGAGGATGGCGTAGCGCTGGGCGACATCGTAGTAGTAGCCCATTTCGCGCAGGGTCTCGACGAGAGGGTGGATGGCTGGGTTGACTTGGTGGTCGATTGTGGAGCCGTGAACCAGCAGGAGGCGAGCGGCGACCCAGAGGCTGAAGGCGAAGGGCGGGCCGAGCTTGTTGAGCATATCGTTGTTGCGGACGTAGTTGCACAGGGTGCAGATGTCTTCGACGGCGGAGTGGCATCTTTGGCTGGCGCTGTAGGATGGAGTGAAGATGGGAGATCTGGTTGTTGGGTAGGCGGCCGAGGAGTGGAGTCTGATCACGGTGCTGCACATTATTGTTAGCGGGTTTCAAACCGAGCGATGGATGAATACTCACGTGTGATACGTGATGTGTAACATGATCCAGATACAGTTGATCTTGCTGCTACTGTTCGCATCAAACAGTCGAGATAGGTTGCCATGTTCGCTAGGTAGGCTGAACTTCCAGGCGTTCAGCTTGCTATCAAGCTGCCGGTACTGCTGCTGCCATTGCTCAACATCTGACAGAGCGCCAATATCCACAGGCTTCTTGAGGAACCGGTGGATTTCCGATAATATGCCCAGAACCTCGATATAGTAGGCAAAGGAGCCGAGATTGTCTGGTATGTCGGCGTGATACTCGGCACGATCAGGATGCTGGAACCAGCGGGTTTCGACAGGTTGATTGCGGGCCCACAAATCGTCTCGACAAGGAAGCTTACGGTCGATCTCCTTGTCATCCAGTGCGAATTCGAACGCAGTTGCGAGCGTGGCATACCGATCAAGCAGATAAATCATCCAGAAAGTTCTTCGTCGTGCCTCGTCCTCAATGAAAGAATTCGATTCTGGAAGCACCATAGCGCGAAGCGTATAGATGGATGGGTACACCGGCGCCACCGAAGACGATGTGGTCTCGACAGCCAAGCCAAGCTGGACGACACTTCTGGCCATCAGCGCCAAAAGATTCCAACCAGGCGGACCATTCGAGCTGCCGACTATGTCTAGTGCAAGGATGACTAGAGCCTGCAGGGCTTTCACAGAGCTATTTTCGAGGCCGTATAGAAGGACTTTCTGCTTCGATGCCGCATGATAACGCTCGCGAAGCTGCGGTGTAAGTCTGCTATCCGTTGAGAAGCGAAGCGTTGTTGCTACGATTGCATGCAACAGGATTCGGTCTGCTTCCTCGAGAGCAGCAGAACCGAACAACGAGTCCAAAGTGGTTCGTCGGTGCAGAATAGGGCACCAGGTATTGACATGTTTGAAATAGAGATCCGTGAGAGCGTACAAGAGATCATATGGAGGGAAATCTTGGTCCTGAGTAACAGAGCTTGGCCCTGCGTTGAGCCCGCTCTGCGAAGCCGATGAAATATTCAAACTAGGCGACCCCAGCGGAGCGTTGCTTGTTGCGTAAGTCGTGGGAGGTGCAGGGATCTGGACCGCTGGCAGCGAGTTGCGACTCTGGGCCTGCTGTTGGTAAGAGGCATTGTGTTGTGTTCCAGGATACATGGCCGCTGTCTGCATGTATAGCGCTGCCTCAGCTTGAGGTACATGCTGCTGAGAAGCCACACTTCGTGGTGATTGGTGATTGCCGGGAGAGTGGCCAGAGATGTGATTAGTCAACTGCTGGAGTAGAGTCTGCTGCGTTTGTAACACGCCCTCCAACTTGTCTAGGCGAAGTCAGCTTGTGCCTCGCTGCTTTCTTTAATGGACACAATAGACTATATTGCCTTCGGTAGAATGAGAGTATCAGGAGTTATTGACTTACCAAGTCGAGTTTCGAGCTCTCTGCCATAGCCTGCGATCGAGATGATAAGCTACCATCGCGCAATTTTCCAACGTTCTCCAGAGCAGCATAATATAACTTCAAACAGATGCCGTACGCCTGTACTTGGATGACGGACAGTGCGAAGTGAAGATGCCCAAATCTTGCCAAACACCGCAGGAGTAGTATTGCACACAGCGTTGTGAACACGCCATATGGCCTATGCCCTGCCATGCTTTGCCCAAGACATGTGCTGTATCACTCACCTGCGCGCAGTCCAGGCTTCTTGCGTTCTCTATACTCGCAAGTCGCGTTATTCCTCTGGCACCAGCCACACCGAGGATGCCCACGATCGCATTTGACCTGTTCTTTATGGTAAGCTCAGCTCTAGACGCGGCGAAAACATGCATATCGTCTTCTTTTACTCATACAATGGCATTGATCTTCGAGATGGAATGGTCTGGCCTACCTTTCGCGACTTGCAGAGCTCACATGAGACACTCAGCGGCCTTGATAGTCGCTGTCTCTTGCGTTTGCCTGACGCATCAGGTCCATCATTATCCGAAGCGTCATCCTCGCCGCTCCATGCTTCCTCGTCAGGATGCTCGGCAGCGTTGGCTGGCGAATTGTCGGTCTCGTTCTGGTTCATCGTTGGTGCAGGGTCGGTGGCGGGAGAAAAGGAACCGAGCCTGCGCGTGGCTCGGTCTTATTCCAAACAGCTTCCCCGCCACAACACGCCAAGTTTCCACTGAATGCTCAGTACTACCGAGGCGACAGCTGCGTATGGACGGAATTCCTCACCACCGAACAATCGCCCTCTCGCGAGTCTCGGTCTTTGATGGGTGGCCGATCTAATAGCTGGCTAAAAAGTATACTTTCCCGGTTGTTTCCTGCGCTGTACTCTCTCTGTATCTTTCACGTTTCCTCCACCGTAACTGCTTGTTTGCCCTGCTATATCACGCATACCCATTGTCCAAAAATCCAAAGAGCTATCTGAACCACTGATCGAGCAAGGCCCCGGCATTGCCAAAACTCCAACAAAATGCCATCTACCACTAGTGGCGTCAAGTCGTTCCCGAAGATCAAAGCGATCAAGACATTCTTGATCCAGGGTGTAGGATCCGGCGGCGACTATCACAATGTCAAAGGTGGCCACTGGTTGATCGACTCCAAGATCGCAACGCCCATGTCACATTATCCTCAGTACCAGAAATCGAGGACAGACTTCGGTATCAATGTTCTAGGCTCCTTCTGCGTTGAGATCGAAGCAACAGATGGATCCAAGGGTTTCGCAACCGGCTTCGGTGGCCCACCAGCCTGTTGGTTGACCGAGGAGCACTTCAAACGATTCCTCATCGGCTCTGGTGTGTAATACGTACGCTATGTATATTCAGGGAAGAGACCTTGCTAACGATCTCCACCAGATCCCAGAGACACCAACAACCTGTTTGAACAGATGTACAGAGCTTCAATGTTCTACGGCCGCAAAGGTCTGCCAGTCGCAGTCATCTCCGTGATTGATCTCGCCCTCTGGGATCTGCTGGGCAAGATCCGCAACGAGCCAGTCTACAAGATGATCGGTGGCACCACACGCGACCGACTCGACTTCTACTGCACAGGACCCCAACCCACAGCAGCAAGAGATATGGGCTTCGGTGGCGCAAAGGTCGCTCTACCATACAGCGCCGCTGAGGGCCGCGAAGGCTTAAAGAAGAACTACGAATACCTGAAGGGCCACCGTGAGGCTCTTGGCCCAGATTTCCCTCTGCGCGTCGACTGCTGGATGAGTCTGAACGTCCCGTACATCATCGAGCTGGCAGAGAAGTGCAAGGACTTGGACATTGACTGGTGGGAGGAGGTGCTTTCTCCGGACGACGTTGACGGATTCGCTTTGATCAAGCGCGCACACCCGACCATCAAATTCACCACCGGTGAACACGAATACTCGCGTTACGGCTTCCGAAAGCTGATCGAGGGCCGCAACATCGACATCCTCCAGCCCGATGTGATGTGGGTTGGCGGTCTGACCGAGCTGCTGAAGATCTCTGCTATGGCCGCGGCCTACGATCTGCCCGTTGTCCCTCACGCGAGTGGTCCTTACAGTTACCACTTTGTCGTCTCACAAGCCAACTCGCCCTTCCAGGAATACCTCGCAAACTCTCCCGATGGGCGCAGTGTGCTCCCGGTGTTTGGCAACTTGTTCAGCAACGAGCCAATCCCAACCAAGGGCTACCTTGACATCAGCGAGCTGGACAAGCCTGGCTTCGGGTTGGAGCTGAACCCAGCTGCGCCTCTCATTGACGCGGCAGGCGTCCTCAACCCAGCACCCATGAAGTCGTTGGCACCGCCTCCTCAGGAACATGAGAAGGAACATGCCGTGAATGGGGATGTGTCGGCACAGTGAAAACGGGATCGTCCAACGCGAGGCAGCCGCAACGACCCTGTTACACCCATCGAGCGCGTTCGCCTGATCGTACGTACCTACACACAGCACAGCATTTAGCGAATTGAATCGTCAGTTTAATGAACTCGTCCAAGGCTGAAACTCTGCCTTGTCTTGTTTTGTATACCCCGAGGTGCGTGATCAAGTCTATAGCTATTACATCATCTGGTCAGCCAAGCGTACATGTATCATTAAGCGTTGGAGGGCTCTAAAGCAGTCGCAAACATTGCCCTGTACAAGTGAAAGGCAACCCCACAGCATACGTGGAGCCATGATACGAATCTCGATTGACATCATGCTAGATCGACGCAGGCATCGGATCGACTATGCCCGTCGCCGAAAAATTCTTCTCGACGCATAGTCAGCCTTATGCAAATACACGTGAGGGCCATTGTCTGCTTGCCGACTCTGCGGTGACGAGATGTGGTAAAGGGTCGGGTCCCCAACGCCATTGGACGTTCGCTTGGATCCTGCCGCCTGGAGTTCATGCACGAAACATCGAAGCATGTGCCTCTCATTTGACGGTGTCGAAGCTACTTGATCCTGTGAACCTCACGCCTCGGCAGGCAACGGCCTCATATGTAAGTAGATCCTTGATCACACGAGGCAATTGATCGTACGACATGCTTGTAAACGTTGGTCCATCAGCATGATCCAATCACTTCTACGGTGAACGAGTTCCAAATTGATGTTTGTCGTCGTAGCTGACAGCGTCGAAGCCAGACATCGCATACCGCCTTTGTCATCCAGCTGTCAGACATGCCGGCTCCCAAGGCACCAGCCGCTGACAGATAAGGACCGCAGCGCAACGACCCAAGAACACGTGAGCCGAACGCTTCTCCGTGGATCCCGGATCTTACAGTACCGGCTCTGTAGCGTCTCCATGACTTCTGCACGCTGTGATCGCCCAGCCTCGATGAATGATGAGCTGCAGCGAACGAATCCGGAGCCCAGCTTGTTCAGCCTCTGACCTCGCAAACAACCAGCCAACGCTTCAGGATGCCCTTCTGGCATTAGTGCTAGGGACAGAGGCAATCCGGCTCATTGCGATTGCGCGCCCTATCCGTGATCTGGTTGCCGCTGCGCTTTGTTTGGATAGCCCTCGAACCAGGCCTCGCAATCTGACAGCTCAGGCAACGTCGCGCGTTCTTCTCAAGTCGTTGCACGCTTTCGCACCGCAACCTCGAACCGGAACCGGTATGGTCATCGATGACGCTCCAACCTATAACGACATGATCTAGCTACCAGTCCAGTAGAAGCCGTACGCAATCTCACAAAGTACCTTGCGAGCAGCTCACAGTCCTCGCGATGTAGAAAGTACAAATTTATCGCGGGAGCTTCGCTATATATCCGCCACATTCACCACCCCGAAAAAATACTTGTATCCTGCCATTCTCTGTTCAACATTTTGTGATTATTGTTCTTCAGCGTTTGAATTTCTATTAGCGTATAGCGTTCCAGCGTGCTTTTACTTATACTTATACTCATTCGATTCGATTTCGTTGCAGAAGCCCGTTCACCTCACACTATGTGCATCCAGATCATCGAGCGATTCTCAGTATGTCGATGCATATACTACCGCCACGCAGTCGACCCGTGTCCGGCAAGAGCACAGAGACATCACGGGTTAGTTGAGATCGTCTCCTGATCGTGAGATGCAAGAGCTTTTTGCTGATACCTGCCCTCGCAGCGTGCAAGAGAAGACAGTTTTCGTTGGCTATGCATGCGAAAGGCATGCACGTGGCAGAGGAGCTCTACACCAACAGCGTCAGGGCCTAGCCGACCTCCCTGGAAGAAGGAACTGTGAAATCCATCACGCTGGGTCCAGATCACGACAGCTGCGAGTGCCAATATATTGGATAGCCCCTCGGCTCTCCACTGCAGAAAGAAGACTCTCGACATGTGTTGCTGAACCAACGACGTGGTGGACGCCCCAGCCGAACGTTGGTTTTACGCCTCACCGGATCTCTCTGCGATCACCCGAGCGCGTTATCTAGATTTGATCTGGGATTGAAAGAGGGAATCAGACGGTAAAGTCTGTGGCATAACTGGTGGTCGGACGCGGAGCCGGGATGGGTGCCGAAAATTTACTTGCGATGTCCTGCGGTCACAAGAACGATTTACCTGGATTAGGAAATTGGTTGAGGCTATCAGTTGGTGGCATAATAGGTGGTGTGACTAGAAAGTCAGCGTAGGCCGCGGCTTGCATCTTACCTTTTGGAATTTCAAATTTGGATCCACTTCAGAGCATGTGAATTTACGTCGTCATACTCCCGCTGAAAGCATCGATCGAATGTTGCATGAGGAAGTGGACAGAAAACACGTATCTTGTCGACGATATCTTGATTTCATCTGAACCGAACTTAGCTTGACTACATCTAGGTCTCGCTCCGATCTGAAAGTCCACCTCAAATGACCATCGTCTCTCAATGCTGCTGTTGACGGGCTAGACGAGCTTCGAAGGTAGCAAGCCTCGTACCCATCCTTATAGTTCGGACATGTCCCCGTCTATGCCCTGTCTACAGGCCTACCTGGAACATCCTGTAGCCTGTAAACTCCCCCTACCTTCTTCATCCTCCCCTCACGAGCCGCTGGTCTTCGCGCGAAGCAGCGAAGCGCGGCGATCGTTGCCGGATTAACAGGCGTGCGATGCGCACAGCCTGGTTCGGAGGCTCCGTGACACGAAAGCAAGCAGGCCAGCTGCAAGCCTTGCGATGCCGGGAAAGGAGCAACTCCAGTGACAGAATATCAGCCAAACAATAGGCGGGAAATCAAATGAACGGGCGACCATAGTCGATTGGGTTCGAATCTCTGCAATGTTGTCTTCACGAGCGTGCACTCCAAATCCTGTGAAAATAGCAGATTGATTGGAGCAGCTCGGTAGCAGGTAGCGTCTACTTGCGGACAACGACGCCTTGGCGGCGGGTGGCACGCTGAGCGTGAAATTCATCCTCAGATTCGGAAGAGCACTCAGAAGAGTCGGAGTAGCCGCAGCGGGAGCCACCACAGTCGAGCTTGACGCGAGCGCCGGCGCGGGTGATACCGTAGCGCTCGCATGTGCAGCAAGAGGAAGTGCTGGAGACGGAAGACGGGGTGCTGGAGCCAGAGCTGCGGGAAGTGAGCGATGGGACGTCGGAGTCGGAGTCGGAGTCGGAGTCCTCGTCAGAGTCCTCCTCGGAGTCCTCATCGTCGACGGATGCAGCGGCGAACCTGGCGGCGAGTTGCTCGACGGTGGGGCCGGCGAAGGTCTCAGAACGCAGAGCGGCGCTGGCATGGGGCTTCTGGGGCTTCGGAGACTTGATCTGAGACGGGCTGAGGGAGCGGCCCTTGGGGACATCAGACACGCGGCGGGATGAGCGAACGGCCTTCTCGGTGGCAGCAGCAGCGGCGGGCTTGCCAGAGGGGATATCGAGGACGTTGAGCTTGCGGCCAGTGGTGGGCTCGACGACAGAGTCGCGGGCGGGATCGTGCGAGACGTGGTAGCCGTCAATGATGTAGTAGTACCAGTAGCGCTGGCCCTGCTTCAAGGTCTTGCCTTGGAAGCGGAAAGTGCCCTTCCAGCCACCAGCCTTGTTGGCATCCTTGGAGAGCGGGAGTTGTCCGTTGTAGTTGTCCCAGGAGCCGAGCAAGTGGACGGACTTGCAGTGGGCGGAAGTGCGGAGGGTGAAGTTGAGCTGGACGGCGGCCATTATGATTGTTTGACGCGTTGGTATTTTGTCGTTGAAAATTTGGGTTTATGGAATATTGAGTGGGCAAGAAGAGCTGATTAGTAGCGTATGGTTGGTTTGATTTTTTGTGATTTTGATGGGATGTCGACCGGCGACAGGTAATGCTATTTGGTAGGGTGGATTATTAGTTTGAGAGTATGAACAACGAGCACCAGGCTCTTGGGAATAAAAAAGAGGAATAAAAAAAAGATGCGTAACTAAACAACAGCTCTTGGGATTGACAGGCTTGCTGAAGAGAAAAGAGAAGAGAGGGCAAAGAGCGCCATGGGCTGGTATACTTATGCTCTATGCCAACGGGCGAGGAGATGGCAGGCTGGACAGGTGCGCGGTCGATGCAGTGCAATGCGACTATCGGAAGGCCGCATGCCAGCGCTAACAGACAAGCTCGAGTGGACGGGGCAGACGGCAGGTGGTGAGCAGAGGTGGGAGTGTGTGCAGATGGAGGCGTGAGGTTCGCGGTTAGAAGATGCTGCTCATTGGCTTGCAGCGTGAGCGCCCCACTTTCTGCTCGCCCAGTGAGAGCTTGCAGCGCATGAGGAAGCTGAACTTCAGGCAAGGATCAGGGCGTGATGTCTTGCATGCAGCACACCTTTCGTTGTTGTTGTTATCTTTGGCCGTTGCCCGCACATGCGCATATGTGCTGCTAGTCCACGCATACCAAGCGTGCATTGGTGTCAGCGTCTATGCGCATGGCAATATCAACGACCCCGGATGACACTTTGAAGTCAACTGTCGAGGTACCCGTAAGCGTGCGGGCGGGCAGAAGTGCACGATCAGCTCTACGAAGTCACCGGAATCGGGCCAAACCTTACTTGGAACGGCCGAAGGTACAGTAGCACAAGGGCTCGCTTGCCTGCCTCTTTCGTCGCTGCATCTCGGAGGAACAAGAGACTACGAATGGCATCTTGCTCGAACGAAAGATTGACGAGGCGAGGAGAGACGTTGTGGTTTGGTCATAAAAGTAATTAATAGCGATCGGTATAAAATACAATCGTCTGCACATCCAAAAAAGGTACGCTTTCGTAACGAGGAAAGCTCATAGTGCAAACACTAGAGCCTACTCCTCGTCTCCGACAACGAGAAGCTCCGCTAACTCTTCTCGGCTGAGAGTGCTCTTTCTTCTTTTGGCTCTCCCCCGGATCTTTGTTTTCCTGACCGGGCTCACTATCTGGCCCAGGGTGTCATCGTCTTGCAGCTCATCGTTTTCGTCAGCTGCCCCATCGAGAGCGGGCATAGCGTCCTGTTTGCGGGTCTGGGCGTCGGCCGCTTCACGAGCGACAGCATCCAGCTTCTCGTGCAGTGTCATTCGCACCTCCGAAGGCTCACCTTGTTCAAGCTCAGGATCTTGCTCTTCGTCGTGATGTGAGCGTGAGGACCCTGGTGTCTTAGTCTTCACATTCGATCGTTGCACTGTTTCGGGTGGGCGAAGATCGAACGACGCAGGCGGCTCCAAGATGTTCCGCTTTCGTTTCGACGCACTTAAAGCCGCAAGACTGCCAGAGAGCTGAGGCGCATCCATGAGCATGCTCGACTCGTCCATGTCAACGTCGTCGTTGGGCAATTGAATCTCGCTCAGATCGCCGTCGACGAAACTCTGGTCTGGATCTTCATAGTCTTCTCCTCGTTCATGCTGCTCATCCCGAACAGGTGAGACTAGGCCCATGCCTTGCTGCAAGTCCTCCAGTCTCAGTGTCTCGCCAGTATCCATGCGTCGTCGCCAACCGTCCATCATAGAAAGCACATCTCTCCAGCGTTTCTCCATGTGTTCCCAGCCCTGCCGTAATCGCACGATTTCATCGTCTCGTACCTCAACCTCTTCCACAGATACAAAGTTTGGATTCGTAAGTATCTTTCTGAGATGCGAAAGAGTGTTGTCAAGCTCCGTCGCCAGGGTCTCATACGATGTCGGTAATGCATGGACGACATTGTGCCCTCCGTCTGCGAGATCGTCACCACTTCCACGACTGCCAATCGCACTGTCGGCCATGACTTGCGTGTTGGCTGGCAGTCCGAGCAGCTCTTTCATTGTGGTGAGCGCCTCGCGCAGTAATCCAATCAAACCGTCGTTCTCGTCGCTCAAGCTCTGGCTAAGCTGCGTCAAGAATGCTGTGGTCTCCTGCTTCAAGCTGTATTCCGGGTCTCCTAAGTCTCTCGACGAGTCCTCATGTTGACGTCTCCCACTGCCACTGACTGTCATGCTCGGCGCTACAACGCCAGCTCTGTTGCCCCTCCTCTGATCCTGAAGATGTGCCTTCAACCTGGCAAGCTCAAGATCTCTCTTCTTGACATCATTCGCGCACTGTGTCCGGACTTGTGCAAGCGCAGTCTTCAGTCTCGCAACCTGCTCTTGTAGGCCCTTGACATTCCTCTCAATCTTCTTGGCCTCGTCCTTTGCGACACGCTCAGCAGTCCGCGCCTGCACAGCCTCTCTTGCATGTTCTTCGCCCTTGACTCTTAACCGCTCGATCTCGGCGTCCTTCCGCGTGTCCTCGGCACGCAGTCCGCGTAGAGTGAAAGAGAGATGTTCATTGCGGTCTTTGTCGCGATCTGAGCGGAGTACTAGGTCGTGGACGAGGTTTATGATTTGTGCGCGAGACTCGCGTGAGGGCCGTACGAAGTCAATGTCGGCGCCGTTGCGTAGGAGGCCTCGGGCGAGTAGGAGATTGTTGAGATACGTGGACGCGGTCCGCAATGACTCGCTGTCCATTGTGGGCAGCAGGTAGCCGGCAGTGGCTATGCTGGGACAATATCTTAGAGGGGTGGAGTGTTGTGCACTACTGGTCCTCTAACAACACGATTGTTTATTGACGACGATCTTAGCGCGAAGCTCATCTCGAATTGCGGAGGGTCGCGCTGTAGTTAGGCTTAAGTTTATGTACGGAAAGCCTCAGCCTCAAAGATATGGTAACCAAGATTGTTCAATTTCTATAGTTGATGATGCTTGAATGATAGGCCATATGATCATATTGCAGAGTCAATAGTGCAGTGATTTCAAACTACTCGTCGATGTCCTATAGGCACTTACACTGGCACAAAAGAGACAGCAGGGGCTGTAAATACGTAGACTTATGTATATGGACTCGAGAGACGAGGTAACATGGTCACTACCTTACATTGAGATCCTCTCTTTTGTGCACGGGAGGGCTCAAATTACAAATAGCGCTAATGTGTAGCTTATGTTCCTCTCTGACAGCAAAGTCCCTCAGGTCCTGTCCACATGACGACTGCTACGGCCGAAGAAGACCTCTATGATCATCCAAGTCGAGACCAGCCTCCACTTCGGGGCATTGAACATACGCATCTCGGCCACATGACTGTTCACATATACGCCACATCATAGCGCCGAAGAGACGCCTTTTCATCACAAATTAGAAGTGTTGGTCAGCATTCTGCAGAATGCGGCCGCTGTTGACCGTTGCATCTGATTATTATTGTCTGAACGCCAGACAACGGGCCATTCCCCTGTCCGTAGCCTGCATCATCATCAGATCATGGACTTGATACCCAACATATTCGAGTCGATTTCAACATACTTTGGTGCAGATGCACTGCCGCATCAGAACCGACGATTACCTCACTCCCAGCGACCACCTCGGTCTCGGCTTTGTTGAAAGATGCACGTGCATCCATCCCCCACGTGAAAGGAAGTTTCCCCATCATCGCTATACCAGCTTGCTTGCCTGCCTCGGTCCATTGATGCTGTACACCAAGCAGAACACCCAAGAGAAGTGTTCATGAATCTGCAACAGCTTTCCAACAAGATAGGAAATTGCAAACATTAAGCTTAAGCAATGCCGACGGCAGTGAGAGCTAATCATCGACTTCATGTCTTTCCCATGCGTACATCACTGACATGACCTTCACTGTGGCTGCGGGGCAACAGTCTGGCTCTGGCTGCTTCCTCCACATGCCAGAACCCACCCTGCCCAGTAACTTATCCTAGCATCCGCTCGTCCACGTACGTCGTTGCCCACACTCCCACGTCTTCAGTGAACGCAGAGGCCCCCAAGCGCCAAGCGTAGCATTCCAAAGATGCCATAAAGCCCTCACCCACCCTCGAGGTAATTTAAAGGTAGATATCCCAATCAACTTCTACACTTGTCCAAAGCAACAATGGCTCCCTACATGAACGGCGACATCGTTGATCCCTCACAGGGAAAGACAGAACCCGCCTACCCCATCACCTCGCTAGGTCTCGACAAGTACTTCACTTACCACTCGCACGGAGAAGATGGCTTGTCAAACTCACTCCGCGCCAAGGTCGACCTCAAGGCAGGCCAGCTCATCGCATACATTACCACTCACACACCACTGAAGAAGCCGGCGTGGTCTTCAGTCCAGACCGGGCCCAACTCACACATCGAGCTGAACAGCCCAATGCTCTACATCAACCACTCCTGCTCGCCCAACGTGGAATTCCGCATGGTTTCGCCCGGTGCGGACGGCAAATACCCTTCAGCTACGGAATATCCAATCCGCGAAGGCGAACCTGTGCCAACAGCAGGTGAAAATGGCGTTGCTGGCGAGCTTCGCGTGGTTGCAAACCGCGATCTAAAGGCCGGCGAAGACCTCTCGTTCTTCTACCCCTCTACCGAGTGGAACATGGGAAAGCCGTTCAAGTGTCTTTGTGATGCGCCCAAAGATGTTTGCCTTGGCCAGATCTCGGGCGCAGAGGGCGTGGATCGGGAGGTGTTGAAGAAGTATTCGATCAACCCTCACATTTCGGCCATGTTGAAGTGAGCTGTTTGTAAGCTCGCTGGGATGACGTTATGAGGCAGTGTTGAACGGTTTTTCAATGAAGCGATTTGGGCATTTTGTACAGAGTAGAGATAGATGCAGGCTGCTGCTACGGTGCACATAGAAGATTAGGAGCGCTGGTTGTTCCTGGTATAGAAGACGTGCAATATTTCATTGATTCTGGTCCACATAGAAGAACCAATTTCCCAAGCAGCATGGCCGCTAGCTCACTCTGCAACCCCCTTACCAGTCATCCAACATAGTCAACTTGTAGTGTCAGAGTGTCCAGCTGTCATTCCGAAGTCTACCGAAGAGAGAGGAATTCCCATCCCACGCGGTCTTGGTCACATGGCACAAGGCGATATGCTTTTCGACCTGTAAATAAACATCGCGTATCCCCAAGCCGCCCTGTCTGGAGCCGTCATTGGCGGCTGCGAATGGTAAGCTAAACCCACGCGTGTGCCGGGATCACCCCGTCCCAGGGTTTGGGGGGAAAGGGAGGCTAGGCTGGCTGGTTGTTGATGGGATGCGAACACTCGGGAGGCAGAGACGGTACTGTGTGTGTGAGTGAATAATAGCTGAGAGATGGTAATAATGCTAGAGGCATATGCCGCAACGCGACGACACGCATCGAACTCGGATCGACGGGCGTCAATAGAAGTGCGCGCGTCTGGGAAGCGCACCGTTTTTCTGACCGGTCTTATTCCATACCCCACTAGAGGCGAGGGGTCGACTCTCGCTGGCTGAGAGGTTGCGGTGAGGCGATGAGGCACTTGTGTGTGTGACGCAAGTCGTGCTTGCTTGCTTGCTTGCCTGCCTGCCTGCCTGCCGGGGCGGCCAGGGCTGTGCGTGCGTCTTCGACCTGAACTGCAACTGCCTCGCCAGCCAACAAGCACGAAGCCACTCACACCCGCCAAAACCCGCACCACCCACCACACCACCACCGCTCGCCCTCACCACAACACAATCCTTTCCCACGCTAGCCCTGCCATCGCTCAAGGCTCTATCATCTCCTACCAACACCCACCCAACGTAAGACTGCCCTCCCCTCCACCCCGCCGCCCTCACCGCTGCAAAACCCTGTCCGCCAAGAGCAATGTTCCGCAGCCCTGGATGACGGCGACGGCGATGATGATGGCATACCGCAGAGAGGTTGTGGGCATGCCTGGCAACACGACGTGATGGACCTCGAGAGCCTCTGAAGATGGCACGTCGGTGGAGGAACGCTGCGGTGCGCCGTGCTGCTGCCACCGCTGCTGCTATCGCTCAAGCCAACTCCATGACGCCTACAGCCCGCCGATGTCAACACACGAGTGCCCACATCGCCGCGCGACTTATCGGAGCCTCTGAACATCCGAACACATGCACTTTCATTACGCGCGCATGAACACTCGCTTCAAACGACCGCGCCATCTTCACCTCACGGATTGCGGCATTTGACAAGGAGCAACAAGGCTAACCACAAACTTGTAGACCCCCGAAAAGCCGCAACAATGAGCTACGAGAACTCCGTCTACCTTGCGAAGCTCGCTGAGCAGGCCGAGCGCTACGAGGGTACGTGAATCTACAAACGAAGGTCACCGCGTGCGCCTGCTGACCTTCTACACAGAGATGGTCGAGAACATGAAGGCTGTCGCCTCCGCCGACCAGGAGCTGTCCGTCGAGGAGAGGAATCTTCTGTCCGTCGCTTACAAGAACGTCATTGGCGCTCGCCGTGCCTCGTGGCGCATCGTCACCTCTATCGAGCAGAAGGAGGAGAGCAAGGGCAACGAGTCCCAGGTCGCCCTTATCAAGGAGTACCGTCAGAAGATCGAGGCCGAGCTTGGCAAGATCTGCGAGGACATCCTTGAGGTTCTCGAGAAGCACCTTATCCCCTCTGCCCAGAGCGGCGAGTCTAAGGTCTTCTACCACAAGATGTGAGTCAAACACGCGAAATTGATACGATCTGGCAACAGAAAGGCTAATGATTGTATTCCGCTTGTAGGAAGGGTGACTACCACCGTTACCTCGCCGAGTTCGCCATGGCCGACCAGCGCAAGAACTCCGCCGACAAGTCCCTCGAGGCTTACCAGGCTGCCACTGAGATCGCCGCCACTGAGCTCGCTCCCACTCACCCCATCCGTCTTGGCCTCGCCCTGAACTTCTCGGTCTTCTACTACGAGATCCTGAACTCGCCCGACAAGGCCTGCCAGATGGCCAAGACCTCCTTCGACGAGGCCATTGCTGGTGAGTGGAATATTTAGAGAGACGTACGAAGGACACCGCTGACCAGATATTCCAACAGAGCTTGACACTCTCTCCGAGGAGAGCTACAAGGACTCCACTCTCATCATGCAGCTGCTCCGCGACAACCTGGTAAGCTGAATTCTCTGATTGCCAGATGTAAGATCTGCGTACTAACTACATCACTAGACTCTCTGGACCTCCTCCGAGGCCGAGCCTTCGGGTGAGGCTGCCGCTGCACCTACCGAGAGCCAGCCCGAGTCCAAGGACACTGCCGACGCACCTGCTGGCACCGACGACAAGCCTGCGCAGTAGATGCATACACTCCTTTAAATACACCAGATCGAACGTGTTACGATGGCAGCGGCGCCGCCTGTGCTGGAGAAATGCGGCCTCAGCCGCTCCCACACGGGTCGTGCGATTTCCTTGTTTTTTTGGCCCCCTTTGAACTTTTGGCAGAGCGAGGCGGAGTGAGGCAGGACTGAGCAAGTGGGGTTTGTCTTTTGCAGAAATTCTCAAGTGATCATCAACCTGCTTTCTCTGCATCTCTCCTAGTCCTCAGGGTTCCTATCATGTGCGTCTTGTCGATTGATGGCGCTCGTGTTTTGCGACAAACAGTGGTGTCTATTGAGCTAGCTCTACAGGAAACATGTCAAAGATGATACATTTCAACCATCAGTCGATACCCGTCTACATGAGCGCGATCTGAGGATACATGATTTCGAAGGGACAATTTCAGCCATCAAAATGATACTCGTGTACATGATCGCGACCAAAGCATACGTGATTTCGAAGTGGCAATCTCACAACCCAACGTCCATCGAGCCACCTCACCATGCATAAGCAGCCCAAGCCTTCTTAATTTCCGACAAGTGAGACATGCTCATCTGACGAATATGCCGCAGATGCAATTCGGACCAACTTTACCATTTGTGCGTGGTTCGCAATACGTGGGACTCCGAGTCCGTGTGCCCCGAATCGGGTAGGGTCGATATCTCGCAACGGTCGTGGCAGATATAGGTTGGGCGTGGGCGTTATTAGGGGCGTGCGGTTGCCCAATGCGAGATCTTCCGGGGAGGTCTGGCTCCAACGGGGATTGTGTGAGATGGAACGCGGCTCGTGAGGTTGAGATGGATTGAGGAGATGTGGCCTATTCCAGTATTGATGGACGTGGGATTTGATGTGGGAGATGGTGGTGGCGATAGCGACAGCAGACAGTGGTATAGGAACCGTACTCTTCCGTACGTACCTGGCCATGTACATCAAAAGGACACGTGATGTCAGATCGGGCAGGTCAGCTTCCCGTCGACCAACGTTCGCTCTCGTGTCTGGTAGGAGTAAGGTAGCTCTAGTGGACGGTGATAGCCCTCATCTCACTGGACAGGCGCGGGGTAGGCTGAGATGCCGTGCAGCTCACTTGCGAGCGAGCGCGTGGTGTAGGTTCAGGTTCTCTGGGACCGAAGTAGGTAGTGTGTGTGAGTGTGTGTGTGTGTGTGTGTGTGTGCGATGCTGTCGCTGCTGCTGCTGCTCGGTGCTGTGTCTTGTTGGCTACGATGCTGCCCGCTCTTGGCTGGCGCGCGCGTGGTTTGCCTTCGGCGGGTTTCTTTCTACCATCGCTACGCACTCCCCTTCCTCTCCTCTCCTCTCCTTTCCTCCCTCCTACCACCATCAAGTCCTAGTCTCCGCGCCGTCTCGTTCGCATCCCCGTTTTCCGCTCTTATTGCTTGCTTGCTTGCAATTGCCCCCGGCGTTCCGCGCGAGGAGTTGAACCTGCCTGACTACTACTACTACCGTCTACTTGACCTGTCCCTGCCGCGTTCCTGCATTCTGCGGTTAAGTCTTTCGGTAAGTGCATGTGCCTGCCCACCACCAACCATACACATCCTTCCTTGCCTCGTCGTGTGCCTGGTGCTTGGCTGGTCGCTGTGCATTGTCTCTTTTGGCTTCGCTTCGCTCCGCCATGCGCGCTACTTCTCAATGGCGGCGGCGATAGCTCTGGCGATGGCGACAGCAGACACCAGCTCAGTCCAGCACCAGCACCGCCCCCCAGCACCAAAATGCTTCATTTACACACTGGGCCCAGCGGGTCGGGAGGCGATCGGACGCGGCTCAAGAACATCCTTGTCCGCACATCATCGACTGCAGCTCAGCCCGCTGCGGAATCATCATCGCATCGCCGTCAGCTCTGGGCGGCGCGCACGCACTGCAACGATTCGGCGCAACACTCCTTGAGCCGCTGCGCTGTCTTGTCCAGTCCGCCGGGTCACATGACCGAGCTCGTCCGTCCCTTCACTTCCACTTACACCTCCACCTCCACCGCCGCCTGTCAAACACACCCCCTATCCTTCATCTCACTGGCTGCATCGACGTTGCGATCGCGTCTGCTGCTGCTGCTGCTGTCCGCGGATCCATTGTCCTGCGCCCAACCACGGCCCGTCGCAGTTCCGCTTCTCGAGCGCACACACCCCGACTCCGGCTTGAACACGCCTTGCTACTCTTGTCCCACTCACACTCACTCGCCCTCCCTCTCGCTGCACTACCCGTTGCGACGTTTGGCTCACGCGCGTTGTTGCAGATTCATCCTCCCTTCCGACAGACTTGCTTGCTTGCTTGCTTCGATTGCGACACACTGCTCCCACCACTCCTTTGGTTTCGAGCTCTGCGAATTCCCTCGTCACCATCATCCCATTCCGGTTTCGCGCGACTTCACCTTCACAAGCGGCTACTTGTGCTTCACTTTGCGTCGCTTCACCTCGCAACGTCCACACCTTCACGCGCGCCATTGATTGATCTCGTCACTGCGACCCGATCATCGTTTGAGCATCCTTAACTTTACCACGTGAGTGCGCACCGCTTTCACATGGCGCATGAGCTTGCGCGTCATCCAGCCTCGCGCCAATTTATAAAAAAAAATAAGTACTCAACTAACCACAACCTCCTCAGGTTCCAACCAATTTTTCTTCCACCCACGTTCACCACTCAACCTTCGCGAACATGAGCTACCCTGCTTTCGGCGAGACCGGCGCACAGCCGCAACAGCCCGTACAGGAGCACGGTGGATTCGGCGCCACCGGCGGTCCTGATCAGCAACAGAACCCCATGGGCCAGCAGATGGACCAGCAGCAGATGAACCAGCAGATGGGTCAGCCCCAAATGGGCCAGCAACAGATGGGCCAGCAGATGGACCAGACACAGCCTCAGGGTCAGTTCCAGGGCGCCCCGACCTCGGGCACGCCTGGCGCTCAAGGCGGCCAGCCCCAGGAGGGCAAGACTACGCTCTGGTGAGTGAATGCAACACAATGCGAAATGCGACCGGGTGCTGACGGAGATATAGGATGGGCGAGCTTGAGCCTTGGATCGATGAAAACTTTGTGCGCACTGTCTGGTTCGGCATGGGCTACCAGGTCAACGTCAAGATGATCCGCGACAAGTTTTCGGGGTAAGCGCAAAATTCACTCGAGATGTTCGATATGTGGAAGCTGATAGGAATATACCAGAAGCAACGCTGGCTACTGCTTCGTTGATTTCGAGAGCCCCGATGCCGCCTCCAAGGCCCTCCAGCTTAACGGCCAGGTCATCCCTAACAGCAACCGTCAATTCAAGCTCAACTGGGCCTCTGGCGGTGGCCTCGCCGACCGCAGCCGCGACGACCGTGGTCCTGAGTTCTCCATCTTCGTTGGCGATCTTGGCCCTGAGGTCAACGAGTACGTCCTCATGTCGCTCTTCCAGACCAAGTACAACTCTTGCAAGTCTGCCAAGATCATGACCGACCCCATCAGCGGTCTTTCCAGAGGCTACGGTTTCGTTCGTTTCGCCGACGAGGGCGACCAGCAGCTCGCTCTCCGTGAGATGCAGGGTGTCTACTGCGGCAACAGACCCATGCGCATCAGCACGGCCACTCCCAAGAACAAGAGCGGTGCTGCTGGCGCTCCCGGTATGGGCGGCATGCCTGGTGGACCTAACGCCATGGGCATGTACTCCATGGGTGCCCCTCCCATGGCTGGCTACTATGGTGCTCCTCAGCCCATGAACCAGTTCACCGACCCCAACAACACCACTGTGTTCGTCGGTGGCCTTTCCGGCTACGTCACCGAGGACGAGCTTCGTTCATTCTTCCAGGGCTTCGGCGAGATCACCTACGTCAAGATCCCTCCCGGAAAGGGCTGCGGCTTCGTCCAGTTCGTTCAGCGCCACGCTGCTGAGATGGCCATCAATCAGATGCAGGGCTACCCCATCGGTAACTCCCGTGTCCGTCTTAGCTGGGGCCGCTCGCAGAACAACTCTGGCCCTGCTGGCACTCCTTACCGTCCTGCGCCACCACCTCCAGTCTACCCCTCGATGGGCATGCCGCCGCACAACCCGTACGGCAACTTTGCGCCGCGCCAGTAAAGCGTCTTTTCTGCGTCCTTCTTGCCTTGAGTGAGGTTGCACTTTAGCGGGAGTTGGTCAATCAAAAAATCAAAAGGGAATTCATCACCATTCACGACGACACACACCAAGACATGCCTTTTATTTCTCGGATTTGCATGCTTCTTTTTCACTCTACTACTTCCCTTTCCTTTTTGCCACCAGCACACTTTAGCGTTGCTATCACTACAACAGCCACTGCGTATGGGCCTTTGCTGCGACGCCTCGCTACGAGAACGGAACGAAACCACGAATGACCTGCTTTACTAGTACTATTACTCTTCGGAACGATGGAAAATCACCAGCGGTTTTCTGCTTTTGGCTTCTTTCTAAGCAAGATTCTCACACGGCGGGCGCGAGGGAGAGGCGAAATGAAAAAAAGACTTCTTTTATGTTTCGGAGTGGGCAAGGGGGCACTGGCGGTCAATTTGCTTGCTTTTGTTTTGCTTGCGTCTGCTTTGGTCGTTGGGATGCAGGGGCTGTGTTCTGCTAGCGATTTTGCCTGCGGCTTTACTCACCTCCTTGATGTCCCGATGGCCTTGTGTCTGACTAGGTACCTGCTTCTTTTTTGAGATTGCGAATGATTATTCTTGCTTTTAAATTACTGTTGTTTCTTGTGTGGTCTTTCATATTGGGTCTGTTCTGCTCATTGAAGAAAGAAAAAAGCGATGTCTGAACGGTGCTTTGCTCGCGATTGTAAAATTCATTGTGCCAGTTTGAGTTCGAGGTTGGCTTTATGTTGTTGATGTTATATTCGTCTGGGCCATGTTATTTTTGCGAGCCGACACAGTCAGTGGAGCGGATTCTTTGCTGTGAGTTGCCGTCCGTTCCACAACTTCTGTACTTCATAAAAATCCTAGCTTTTAGTATTGGATATTCAAGGCAAGCAAGACGCATCTGTCGCTTACGCATTACATGTATACATGAGCTGCCATGATTTTGATCAAGTATGGTTGGCAGGTTGCCTTGAGCTCGTGACTGGACGTCTTCATAGCTCACTCACAGCCTCAACAATGCGACATCGTGGCGGATACTGGCCATGCCTCCTGACATCTATAATATGCAGCGCACATCTGGGCGACATCGTTGCGAACAGTTGACAGCACTATATACACGCTCACCTTGCGTGCAGCGCAAGCGTGGCTTAGAATCGTGCCTGCCTTACCAAACCAAGATGTGCCTTCCCAAAGTACCCGTGAGCGCGCCTGCCGCCTTCAACGCCTCTCGATCATTTGTTCTTTTGACAAATGATCAATCCTCTCCCTCCTCAACAAATACATCCCCGTGCATTGCTGACTACACGGCATTGCGCGCCTCTTCATTCTTCACTTACATCCACCGCGAACACAGCAATCTCTCAAGCAAGCCAGACGCCATGCGCTATCAGGACTGGGACATCCTTCTGTATCCGAAGGACTGCGAAGTGCCTTTCAAGGAGTTCAAGACCACCTGCTACGCTGTACAAGAGGGTGGTTCGGCCAGTGGCAATGGTACGTCCACCTCCTTCGAGGCCTTGGACGACTGTCCGGATCCACATGGGCTTGCTGACTTGCAACGCAGTGCCGACTGTGAAGCCTTTGCTCACTTGCTTCGTGCCTGGAGTTCCTGATGGGTGTGCTTTCAGCATCTCTCTCCACTCATGGACTCGTCCAATTCACGTCGGGTCACTGGCCATGTCAGGTCTCGGGGATCGTGCCATGTGGCAGATCAAGATCATGGTGGACGGTGAAACCGTTGCGTAAGTATCTTTGTCTCCAGGTTGAGACGATTGACGGATCGACTGACATCCGCAGAACGCAGGTCTACCCGCACACCTGCTCCTGGCCGCAAGCCATCTGTGAGTTGTGCGGTCGAGCTTGCACTTGTGCGAACAAGGTATTCTGACACGTGGCAGCGACCGGCACAACCACTGATCGCAACGGGAACACCTTCACTCATGAGTTGATCTGGCCCACTTGGCGCAAGTCTGCAACTTCGCAGCGCGACTGGGACGCTGCCGACTCTGCAAGCCGCATCAAGGTCGAGCTCGCTGCTGGGTTCAAAGAACAGCTGGGTGGCAAGACCGTGTTCACCACTTTGTCCACCATCGTGTGCTTTTCCTTCTTCCCGGCACCGATCAGTAAGTCTCTTGTTCTTGTATTCCGCATTAAGTTCATGACACGGCCTGTGTACACATCTGTTGCTATCGTGTCGACTACTCCTTCCTTCCTATTCCTTACCCAGACTACCGAGACATGGAACGAACTGACGATGAGTTGTACAGCCCATCTAGAGCGCGCTGGCATCGCCTGGCCAAACCCGAAGATGTTCGAGAAGCCTCTTCACTCAGAGGCCAATGCCATGGGAACTGACCCGGGTAATGCTCACGGACCTGGCAATGGTGCCCACAGACGCACATACAGCAACAGCAGCGCACCTGCATCTTCCCCCATGTGTGGGATTCCCATTCCACCACCGCCGACGCCGGCTCTGGGTCATTATGACTTCCACACGCTACAGGCAAGCAACACGCAAGCCTTCCACGACTCACTCATCAATGCTCCAATGCTGCCGGAAACTATCAGCGGACAGGACCTTCAGAACATCTTTGGGTCCGTGGCATCCCCCTCTTTGCACGAGCCTTATCGTGGACAGAGGGCTCAGCTTGAGATTCGCCTGCCCAGCGATCAACTCCAGAAGCTAATCGTCGCCATGAGTCCGTCAAAGCAGGCTGAGACGCAGTCGACTAGCTCGGCTCAAATGCCGCCACCTCCGTTGCCACTTCACGCGCTCGTGGCCAAGGCTGGCGAAACTGACCATCATGCACAAGATGCCTCGAAGGGTGTCGACCCGGCCCACGATGCTCAAAGCATCGGGCTGTACAATGCTTCTCGTGGATCCTCGGATGTCAGTATGCACACTGGCTGCACGTACTTTCCGAGCTGCACCTCAGTGGACGATTCTAGCACGGTCGTCCACGCCAATCCTGCATGTCCATCTGCGAATGTCAAGGGTAGGAAGGAAGGGTCTTCGCCTATGAAGCGTATGCTATCCAGCCATTTCCTCCAGTCTGCAGCGTCTTGACTGACTTGATCAACAGCTCGTGACTTCCTCTCTACGATCCTCGGCTCACACGACAACGAACAAGTCTCGCCGGTCACGGATGACACCAAGTCATCCATTTCTTCCGACAGTCCTGGCGAGACCCCTGGACGCAAGCGCACGCGTTCGGCTCTGAAGGCACTGAACATCCACGACGGGTCCCTGGAGAAGAAAGATGCCGGTGCTCGGAAGCCGTTGCGCAAGGTGAGCAGAGCCTCGTCTGGGGGCTCCAAGAAGGCGAAGGAGATTGCCAGCCGTACCCTTGTCAAAGCTGGGGAGGTTGATGACGAGGACAAGGAGAACCAGATGGTCATGGACATCTGAGAAAGTGCTTGCGTGGCAGTCAAGAAGAGGTGAACGCTAATTGCTTGCTCAAACATGTTTGCTATAAGGGGGCGCTACGCTCTGATCCGGATGGCGTTGATGGCTGACTATGATCGCTTATGATACCCTTATTCAATTCAAATGCTGCTGCTTCTCGTGACTTCCGTCTCACCCAGACTTGCAGATTGCCCTGATCGTTTGCGATTCTGGCAATTTAGTAACACGAAGCATTCCCGTGTACAAAGCCCTGGAAATTTTCTGGCCACGTGCACAATCTGCAGCTTGACCTGTTCTAGTGGCTACCTTACTGTCACCACAGCGTCTACTGTGTTGGTCTTCAGCTGTGTGAAGTCCGCCTGGGGCAGACTGCTCTGTCACGAGTCAGACGTGAGCAATTACCTGTTCCGGGGCCTCACCTCGCGCCTGAAGCTTGAATTGGTAAGCTCCATGGCGCAGGGCTTTTTGAGCGACGGAAGCCGGCTGGGTGGTTTGTGTAGCACACGCTGCTGAGACTCGCAATGTGTCGCCTGGCAGAAGAAAGTGCAAGAGACAGGCACGTCTTGTGCGGTGTTGGAACATCGCCCTCGTGCTCGCCGGCAGCGCGAGACATCTCAGACCTCCTTGGTCGCCTTGAACCCGATGTTGCCCTCCTCTTTCAATCCCCACTTGTTCAAGTCCTGCTTGTCCAGCAAGCGCCGCATCAAGCTCACCTCGCAGCTCTTCCGCCCGTTCTTTACGGCCTTGAGCCCATCGTCGTCGATGTCAAAGTACAGCGCCCAACCCTTTCCATCGGGTTCTTGTATCGCCACAAAGCCCTCCCAGTCCATGAGCGTGATCGCGCTGTCGAAAGGCTCTTCAGTGGTCCAGTCGAAGCTCCCGACGTGGTGCGCGATGCTGCCCGTCCGGCTCGAGTACTTGCACTCCAGAGTGTCCTTGTCGACGTAAACCCAATTCAGCACGGGCGGATCGCGCGAGATGGTGCTGACCAGCCCGCGCGTGTACTCCCGATCGTTGTCCGGGTAGGCGACGAAAAACCCCGTGAACGGATGCTTGGTCTCGTCCGCCGGCTGGCCCGTCTCGTGGTCTTGCGGATCCAGCCAGAGCTTGTCGTCGCGCAGGGTGACGATGCGGTTGGCGAGTTTTGCGGCGGGGGACTTGGAGCGCGAGGTGCGGGCGTCGAGGTGGACGTCGAGGTGAAACTTCATCATGCGCGTTTGGTTGCTGCTGTCTTCGTTCTGGCGACGCTGCTCGGCGACGCCTTGGCCTACGCCGGTGACGGTGCCGATGGCGGTGGTGGAGACGACGGGAAGGGCGATGCCCAGGCCCATGATGAGGTCCATGGTTGTGGTTGTTGTGGAATGGTTTGGTTGGATAGGTGGAGAATGGAGAATGGTTTGTGATGGGTGTACCTACATGCGATGAGCTGGGTGTGCCATGTACAGTTTCTCGAAACTGGTTTCTGGTCTCCCAGGAGTGGGGTTCTAGAAGGTGGAATTGGGGTTTTGGAACGTCATAGGCGATTGATGATGATCGGACATGTCAAGTGTGTGCACAGGGAGGATAGGGACTATGGTTGCAGTGGCTGCTCTCATGAGGCGCAGTGGGCTGATGGCTTTGGTGCGGCGGGTGAGACGAGATGATGGGATGAGGTGAGGCGAGAGGATGGGAGCATCATGCATTTGTTGCCCGACTAATAATATCATCGAAACCGGACTCCGATCTGCAAATAGCAACCTGTTTATTCTCCCCGCCAAGTGCATATGTGTAAGTACGGTCATTTCGAAATGTCCGCATCAAATCGCAATGCATTCAAACTTATGATCACCTCGCCCCTCACTCCAAAAGAACACTTTGGCGGGCATCTTGTCCCAAACAACAGATTTCCCTCGACGGCCGCTTGCGCAGGAACGACAATGACCCCGAGACAATCCGAACTCAGACAGAGCCCCGAACCAACCGTGCATTTCCCATATCAAACCGCCAACATTGCTACTACTGCTACTAATACTCCGGCACGCACTCGTCGCCCTCGCCCTCGCGTTCGGCGTCGTGACGCAGCGAAGCACTCCCACGGGCCCGGCCCCGCTCAACATCCAATGCACTCATGTCCGACGCAGGACACACCTTAGTACCTCCCCAAGCACCAATGATCGCGCTGCGCAATGCATGTGGGTTAGTATCATAGCTGAGAGCTCAATATTATATCAAGGTACCTTTTTGCCGTCACCGCTGCTTTTACTCTTGTCGTGCCTTTCTTCTTACTGCTACTCTTACACATTTGCTCTTACTCTCTGCATTCGTCGCTATACCACATCCCTTTTCGGATTTCATAGAAAGAGAAGACATACACAATGGCCGAACAATCCCAGCTCGAGCCTGTGAAGCTCATCTCATTGGAGGGTAAGTCGTGCTTACACCCAGAGGCGGATGAATGGTTTCGGCCTTCGCGGCCTTTCTCCCAGTACCAGTTCAACAGATTGGAATTCGATAAAAGATTCCATTTGGATCTTCCAAGTCCAGCCAGACCTCAAAAACTAACATACCCTCCCAGAGATGCAAGGCTGCATGGCCGCAGTCTACGAGTGGGCCTGTTCCTACGACACCAAAGACTGGAACCGCCTCTCCAAGTGCATCGCGCCCACCCTCCGCATCGACTACCGCTCCTTCCTCAACAAGCTCTGGGAAGCCATGCCCGCTGATGAGTTCGTCAAGATGGCCTCTGATCCCAAAGTGCTCGGCGACCCACGCCTCATGACTCAGCACTTCATCGGCGGCACCAAGTGGGAGAAGGTCTCGGACGACGAGATCACCGGCTACCACCAGCTGCGCGTGCCACACCAGAAATACAGCGACGAGACCCGCCAGCACATCCTCGTCAAGGGCCACGCGCACAGCTACAACATCCACTGGTACAAGAAGGTCAACGGCGTGTGGAAGTTCGCCGGCTTGAACCCCGATATCAGGTGGGCCGAGTACGACTTCGATAAGGTCTTTGCCGAGGGCAGGGATGAGATGGGCGAGGCCAAGCAGGCTGCTGGCATCCCGGCTGAGGCTTAGATGTTGTGTGCACATATGCTCGGCATTGCTGATCTCGGGAAAGTTATGACGCGAAGGGCAGGAAATTCAGATATATTTTACATGATGACATGAAATGAAACCACAGAGCCATCTTTGAAATACCTCTTGCTCACAGCTCTTGTTCGCGTTCTTGGTGTCCGGAGACGCTGACTAGAGTGATATCGTTCCAGTCACTCGAGCCTGCGCCTCGGGCTGCGTCGAAGGCTTGCTGCTTCCATGCTTCGGAGTGTTCGTACGAAGATAGTGGTGGCGAATCGCCGTATGGTGCCGCTGATGATAATTGCAAAGAGGCCGAAGAGCGAGCAAATATATTGGCAGCGCTGCGCTCTGCTTGTATAGACGGCATCGCGTGTTCACTTTCCGATGGATCATCAGATCGACGTCGCTTTTTGGTGGGATGATTCTTATCATGATCGTGTGCCAGCTCTGAGGGGCCTCTTGAGGGGGCGTGTGGTGTCTTTGCATCTGGTCGATGTTGGAAAGATCCATCTGGCGAGGATGAGCGTGCTTCCCGCTCGTAGTTCGCATCCGATCCTGCAGGTTGTTCTTTATGATGTCCTGGTAGCTTGAATTCTGATACTGACGCGCCTCCCGTTCCACGACCCTTCTTGCGGAACATCGCCTGATCGTGCGTGAATTTGCAGGGTGTTTCGTAGAGGTGGCCGAAGAGGAAGCTCATCGACTGGGCTGCGGTCCAGTTTGCTTTGTCCACGGTGCAGGGCCAAATGTCTTTGGGCTTGAAAGCTTCAATGAGGTAGCAGAGTTCTTCGTACGAAGAGTGGCGAGAGTAGGGAAATGTCTGCGCGGGGTTTCAACAAGGATTTCAAACATGATCATGGCGAGGGACGCACTATTTGCTTGGGGAGGTTTGTGATTGCATGCGTCGGGTTTGCCTCCAGGCGTGCTGATATTGTCGGCGTCTCTACATTACCTTGCTCGCCTGCTTTTGCAGCCAGAGACACCAAAGCTGGTATCAGGCTGTCGAGTGGCATTTCTTCGAAATCGGCGATATTCTCCTGCTCCTCGCCTAGCTGTTCGGGGTGTAATGCGGCAAAGTCAAGAGCAATCGCCCGCACAGGATCTCGCATGATCGAAGTAAGCATTTCCATAACGCTACTCAGACGTTTTGGCTGGTCCTGCATCTTTGTGGCACAAAGTGACATCAGCATTCCCAGGGCGCTGGTGTCGCCAATTTCCAGCTCATGCTGCTGGTCGAGGTCGCCTTTGCCACCACCGGCTCCTGGTTCTGCCATTTCTACGCCTTCGTGTCGGCTTATGATTGGGGTGATACGGACGAAGGCTGGTCCACTGTCAGCGTGTCCGTGAGGAAGTATTCCGTGTCAACGTACCGTTCTTAAAGACTTCGCAGCCTGTGCCCTGCTCGCACGAATGAAGTTTTGTCTGACGGCGAGTGAGACAGCCTTCCTGCGTATGGTTGCCACAATTATAACCAAACAACCGCGCAGCTTCCTCAGCTTTGATGCCTTCTCCCGTCGCGAGTGCTCGGTACAGCTTGTAACGATAGTCATCGACATGTACCTGACAGTTCAGAAAGCTACACAACGCCATCCAGACATCTTCGTAGCCGAACGTCCACGTGTCGAAGTAGAAAACGGTGTCTTTGGGGTAACGCGAGACTTTTTGAAGTAGCTCAAGCGTTCCCTCTGCTTTTGATGGGAAGTGCTTGTACGGATTCTGCTTGTTCGCGAATGTGGTGTCGAGGTAGACGCAGTCAAGCTGCTTCAGTGGCGCTTTGCTCTCGTTTGATACATATGGGAGCATAAGCGGATGACGAGCAAGATTGTTCACCCACCAGAGTTCCGAGCGGATATCGCCCGTGTACAGTATGGCTTTGCCGTCACCTTCAATCAGAAACATGACCGCGCCAACGCAGTGGTTTGCATCAAACAGAATGACACGTATGGACCTCCCAGGCGCCAAGTCAATGATGGTGGGAGTCTCGAGCGGAATGGTCTTGAGCAATTTCTTGAGATGCTTGTAAGTCTGTTTGCGAGCTTCCAGAATTCCTTTGGCGAAGTTCATGCGGTGCGGGTACTTTTCAAGGCGCAGCAGGATTTCTTTCGTCGCGGGCGAGCAGTAGATGAAGGGCGATTTGCAGGATTCCAGCCCTTCGAGGTGGTCGGAATGGACATGGCTAAGGAATAGAGCTAGCGGTAGCCTTGTGTCGTCACCAGAGGAGCGGAAATGGTCGATACGGATGTCGGGGAACTCTTTCACTTTGCCGTTGAACGTCGACATGTCTCCGGCGAGCGCGTTGATGTTGTTTGAGTGGCATTTGTGGTCTGCTGTTGATGCTCTTTTGCCACGGCGACACAGCAAAGTGGAATGGGAGAGATATCTCGATGGAGCGAGTGTTCAGAACAAGCTTAGCGCGGCACGTGGTTGGCGACTTCACTTCGATTTTTGTTCGCGATCTTCCGCGTACCGCTCTGTTGGTCGTGCGCTTTACGCATAAAAGTGCTCAAAGTGTAGAGGCATGGTAGCCCTTCAGGCTGCGACGACTTTTTTAAGCATGGTTCATGTCTCAGGATGGCGCATGCGTCAACTGTCGACCACTCATGGGTAAGGTCTCTGAAGACTTACAATCAAGCCGGCATTGGCATGAAATGCATATATATATGTAGGTACAGTCAAAGGAGGCGCGTTTGTGTCCCCAAAATCTGAAGTACGTCTTACCCTATCTTAACCCTAACAGTTCGGCGTATGGCCAGGCACCACAAACGACCTAATTGTTCATACGCGCATACATGTATGTTTGTGGATATGTCTTTCGCCGAACTGAAGTAACAGGCCTTGAAAACACAAGATTTAATCACACTGACTGAGATCTTTCAAGTCATATCGTCAGCTCATAGCCTTATTGGACGAAACCATCTGATGGAGAGTCGCGATTGACAATGTTATCTACGTATAAAAACTTCCGATGCATCGCTTACTGTAGAACGGTGATACTTCTTCTCAACGGACAAGAAGTCAACCATGATTTCCGGCAATAACATTACCCAATCTAGAAGATAGAACTTCTGCTAGAATGCTTAAGTTCTTGTCGTGGTAATTGTCGTCCGGTCAAAGCCCGCACACAAATGCTCGGCGCGTCTTTCTCGACCATCGGGTCAGCTACGACCGAGGTCGAATGTGGAGTGCCGTTGAGTGCCGGTAATCGGTCTTTGAACGATATGCGAAGGTGACGGAAGGTAACGCAACAATCGCATCTGAGCACATCTTATGGTGATAACTCGTCGAACCTCCTTCATTGTATCTTCCGGTCTCGAATACATTTGATATCTATTTGATCGATCATACTCCTCTGCCCATCTCCACCATCGCTATCGCAATCATGTCATCTCCCCCACCCGCAGGCATCTACGTCCCCGTCCCGACCTTCTTCGCCAAAGAAGGCACTACTTCATACGACCCTGTCTCACCATCGCTTGATCTCGAAACGCAATCGAAGCACTCTCTGTTCCTCGTGAAAGGTGGCGTCCGGGGTCTCGTCATTCTTGGTACTACCGGCGAGGCTGTCCACATCACAAGCAAAGAACGCAATGAATTGATCAAGAGCCAAAGAAAGACTCTGGACGAGGCAGGATACAAAGACCGACCTATCATCGCCGGCACTGCAACCCAGAACATCGAGGACACTCTCCAGCAGATCAAGGAGAGCAAAGAGGCGGGAGCCGAATCTGTGCTGGTCCTGAGTCCCGGCTACTTCGCCACGGCCGTCAGTCAGACTGGTATCCAGAAATGGTTCGAAGCAGTGGCAGACAAGGCTGAGCTGCCTATACTGATCTACCACTACCCTGGTGTCACCAACAACTTGCACATTGCGCCCTCGACCTTCGAGAAGCTTGCTGCCCACCCTAACATTGTTGGCACGAAGCTCTCGCACGGTATCATCGACGACCAGACTTTGATCGCGGCTTCGCCGAACATCGATCACGAAAAGTTCTCTGTGTTCACTGGACTCGGCCAGAACCTGCTCCCCGTCCTCGCGATTGGAGGCGTTGGTATGTATTTCCCTTCCTATACGTACTATTTAGCATCGAACCGAGCACTAACACAATCAAAGCTGCCATCGACGGTCTTGCGGGTGTCTTCCCTCGCGTAGTCGTCCGTCTCTTCAACTTGTTCAACGAAACCATTGCCAGCGGCATCACTAAAGACAACATCAAAGAGCTTCGCGACTTGCAGTTCAAGATCTGCGAGGGCGAGAAGCTGGTTGCTCGATGGGGAGTCGTTGGCTTGAAGGAGGCTCTTGCGCGCGTGTGGGATTTCGGAGGCGCAAAGGGTGCGCGCCTTCCCATCGCTGGAGGATTCGAGGACGACAAGGAATGGAGCAAGTGGGAGAAGGTATACCAGGGCCTCAAGGACTTGGAGGAGAGTCTCTAGTTTTGTTTGAGAAGCATGTAACGTCTGTGTATGTCGATGAATCTCAGGGTGCCTGGATGTGATTGTTCGCCCGTTACACGTTTACTCCGCAGCATCACGCACTCAGCATAAACCGTATCTATTACGATCGAGAAGCTAGTATGTAGTCCAACCCTATTGACGCGCCAGCGCCGAGGCCCAATAGCGCAATATCTCCACAATATTATACACACTGCTTGCTGCACAAGGATGCAAATGTGGCCGAACCGAAGTCTGTATGCACAGCAACCTCGATGGTATTTCTTAACGCTATGCATTTTGCAATCCATGCAGTCAGGCGATCTCTGGACCGTTATCCGAACAGCCATGTCAGGTGCCATCAGGCATTTCGTCGGAGGCGGGCAAACTCCGTGGATATGTCGCCGCATCAAATGTATATCGGGGCTCGTTATAGCGACAGAAGCAGCCGCATTCGAAGGACATGTTGGGCATGGGGGTACATGGCTACACGTGCAAAAGGAATTCCGTAATCTGTACAAGGCGTGCTCGACGGCGCGCATTAACTTTCAGCAAGGTTATGACTCGCATGAGCAGATGATTTTCGGGTATCAGCTTGCGCGACGTTGAAGCCTATCAGACCCGCAGAGACCCTGAGATATAGTCGATGGGAGGGTATAAGAGGATGTGGAAATCGCCGTTATGACTCCGCAGCAGCAGCTCAACTATTATTGCTGACGCGCTGGCGAGCGAATAGCACCCGTGGGGCTAAAGGTGATCGAAGATAACATCGCTGGATGCAGGACACCTGGCCACACTCTCGCGATTTGAGAGACTTGCCGGATGCAGCTGACCCCAACCTCGTGAGGCTTTTAGCTGAAGTTTGTCGTGGTTCTAAGGCAACGAGCGGATACGTAGTCCCGTAGTGTGCGCTAGACGAGCCACCACGGCCCACCAGTCTTCACCTGTGGAGCCGGTCAGTCCATCGAAGGAAGGGCCAAGCCGGCTGAGTCGTGTATGGAGCTCAGCGATGTCCAGAAGAGTAAGAAAAGTTTCGTTGTGGATTCAAGAAACAGACGCAGACATCCAGACAGATAGGCCGACCCAATGCAACGGTAATCCACCACTCAATAGTCATGTTGGCCACTACCGCGAAAAGGCCTAGCCGGCGCGGCATAAGATGTGGCAGCAACAGAGGTCGTCAACACCTCATCGAGAAGACACAACGGCTACGTTCGCAAATACTGTGGCATACGAGGCCATGAGCAGTCGTCTGATCGCGAATCCGCCGATGGTTCACGGCCCGAGGCGTCGATGAAGATGACAGACATACAATCTGAGTAGTGTGATCTGCTTCACAGACCCTTGATCCCTGTGACACAACAGTAATGGTTCCCTCCAGCGCAGGTCTCCGCTCGGGCTGAATCATTGACGGAGATCCTCGCGAGCTCCAGCAGTACTACTGTACTCAACAGTGTTCCCTGCTTGCATGCGCGTCACTACAACCAGACACACCCATGTAACCCGATGGAGTGGCACACCATGTGAAAATTTCGTCCAAACTTGCAGCAGAACAGCAAATCGAGAAGAGCTCCGGTCGGACGACGGAGCGATAACTGTAGGAATGATCCGGCCACCCTCGCAATAGGTACGGTAGAGAGTGACATGCAAGCCACCAAAGGCTAAAACACGTACATTATTGCTAGACATGCACAGCGCACTGGTGGTTGCGCCATTCTCCCGACGTCCTTGCTGATTGGCCGCGTGCTATTGCCGATGCACCCTCTTGAGCTGCTCAAGCAAATACTCTGCACAGCTGCAGATATGCGCCCCCTCCTGCGCCGCACTTGGTACTTTGCGATGGCCGTCGAGGATCCCTTGTTGCGACTCGACCGGTGAGTGGTGTCTCTTCTGATCGCGACCAGCATTGTGACCGGCCGTCACTATTGGCATCAATCAGAGGCGCTCGTTTACTTGCATCGGCAACACGAGCATGTGCCGCTCCTCCATGTGGCACGGCATGGTGACGGGCGCCTCGCTTGAGTGCATTTGACGTACCGGTACCGCCTGGGGTGACACAGCATGATGCAGCTAAACGAGACGTCAAACATTGGATCTGTGAAAGTAAAACGTGCCGCTCGAGAGTGGCATGTGACAGTGAGATTGCAAATGCGTTGTTTGATATGTGTGAACATTATTAAGTCTACAAGTACAATGAGATGTAGACGCAAAGCGTCTTCGATGTCGACAGCGAAAAGAGAAAACCGCCATTTTCTCTCTTGAGAACCAGCAGTATCCCATCCATATTTTTTTTTCGCAGGGCCGAAAAATACGCTTTTGCACAAGCCGGAGAATCATCGCTATTGCAAGGAAGGCAAGCCAGGAAATGTTTTGTTCGCGAAAAGTCGAGTGAAATCCGGATGACTTTTTCGGAGGGTTTCGTTTTCGGTCCACAAGACACTTGTTGCTCGTGTGGCAAGAACGTCGCTCGTCCTCGTCCTCCTCGTCTCTCTCCATCTAAGCATCTATGTGCGTCGCGCATGCAAGAAAAGAAGACGACGCCTGGGTATCGAATGCGCGCGCGTGGAAGGGCAAACAGTCGTTTAGTCGTTAAAGCGGGTCGTTATGGGCAAGCGTGAGTGCTTGCTGTGTGATTCATAAGCAGGTAGGAATTCCTGCTTGAGGAGGAGTTCATCAGTGTACTCGAAAGTCTCTGATTTGCGTCCTTCAGGGTCAGGTGAACCGTAGCGAGGCAAACGGATCATGCGGACGCGGTTGTCGGAATCGGCACCATCTCTGCTACCCCATGTAGTCTAAAAGAACAGTTAGCAAATGCAAGGAATTACTAAAACGATATTGGCCACTCACGGCGTTGAGAGTCAGGAGACCCCAGAACTTGATGCATCCGTGGAAGTAGCCAAATGCAATGTACACGGGGATGAAGACAACATCGGCCGGGTAGCGGAAGAAGTGGCCCCAGAGTTTCACAGTCTTGCTAAACACGAAGGTCCATGCTGCCAGTGCAATCATGAGCGCCTGCCTGTCATCGGCAGGCCACTGCTCAGTCGCCTTGTGCCACGAGTAGAAGATGAAGAAATCATAGGGAAGTGCCCATGCGGTCACGGTCGTTTGTAGGACAGAATACGTGCTCCATGGTTGGGTCCTATACTACCATTAATCGCTGGTCGGTTCTTGATTGTGAGAATTTTAGACTTACCACCAGTAGTGTCGCTCAACGAACAAGCTGGTGAGATTGCTGCGCCAGTTGCTGCGAACCCAGCGAAGACATTGACTGAGGAACTTCGGACCATCCTCGAGCGTAGTCTGCACCTCAGCCTCCTTGTGGTACTGCATGCCGATCTTCCAATCGTGTGCATAAAGCCAGCGAGTGATGAAGTTGTCATCGTCGGCGTTGAGTTGGCAAGTTCGCCACTCTTCGTGGGTAAATCCGTAAGTGAAGGCCTCGTCCTGGAGAATGCTGCTGCGGTATGCAGCACTGCGTCCGGAGAGGCATGGGAGACCACCGTCGATGTGGAGGCATGCAGAGCAATCGAAGTTACGGCGTTCCAGGTATGCCGCTCCCAAGAAATTCCACACACTGACATTCTCCGATCTTTGCAGTCTTTGCGAGGTGCAGACGCCACCCATCTTGGGGTCCTCAAAGGGCGCCAGCATCCACTGCATCACCTTCTTCGGCCAGATGACATCGTCATCGACAAAGATAGTGACCTTGGTGGTGACTTCAGGGATTGCCCTGCACATCTGTCGGCGCTTGTTGGCTTCGCGGATGCTGAGGACTCGTAATTTCTTCGCGTTGATTGTGTGTGCGAGTTTCGTCAAGGCATCGGCGTTGGAGTCGATCGTGACGAGGATCATTTCGTACGGCTCAGACTGCAAACACGTCCGGATCGTGCGGTCGAGTTCCTCGCCACCAGACGAGATGGTGGGCAAGATGATAGTGACATCTTGCGAGGTGTATGTTGGGTTGTCCGGTATGGGTACTGGACGGTAAGTCCAGTGAGAAATGCAATTCACGATTAATCGCACATATCGAAACAACCTGAAATTATGGTTAGAGGGCATGCACGGCGAGGTGGTGACACAAGGTGGCTGTTGTGCCACCGGGAAGCAGACAATGATAAACTTACCATGCAGAGACGGCGATAACAAGCCAGGAAACCATGCTGACACGTGCAAACGAGAGGAGTGGCAAGCCGCGATGTCTACATAGACCTCACAGGCGACGAAATGTAGAAAGGGAAACGATCAGAGGAAGGCCAAACGGGAATATAAGCGTTAGCCATTGCTCTCCTCGGTTGTCATGCACGCTTGTTCGGGATCCGCATGTGCTGCTTGTTTCATCTAGCACGGATTTTGCGCCTGCAGCAGCTCCATACAGTATGAGATCACTTGGGTAAAGAGCAATTGAGGCGCGTGAAGGTCGGTCCACTCAGGTCGAGCTTGGCCGGTGTCCTGCAGAGAGCTATGGCTGGCGCCCCCTCATCCCGCTTGGTCGCGTCGACTGCCTGCCTTTCGTTGACTTCTGTGCACGATAGCGGCGGGCCCGTGCTAGGGCCTCGCTAAGTCGAGCGCTTCTTAGCACACAGTAGTAACTGCCAGTGGGAGTCGGCCACAAACAAGAGTCAGCCCATTCCAGGAGTGGTCAGGTCAGAGTCGAGCTGCTGGGATTGGGAGGGCGGCAATGTTGGTCGAGGGTGTGCGCGTGCCAGGCGTACCAGCAGTCAGAACGGACACCAGTGGCGATGGTGTTGCTGGTGGTGGTGGTGGCAGCAGCAGCAGCAGCAGCAGCAGCAGTGCTGTACGCGCCACTACTGCTATTATCGATCTCTGTCTGATGCTATTGCCTCGCGCTGCCCGTACGACGGCGGGCTCCAAGGGCTTGTCGGATGTCGCTGACCAGTCCTGTCTTGCTGGCGCAGGGTCTAGCGCTCTCCACCCACCACACGACCAGGCCTTTGCCAGCTCTGGCCCACGGCCGCATTCACACTCGGCCTAGGCGGAGCAATATACGGGAGAGTGGCCGGCAGCATGCTCGGCGGCGGCGGCGGCGGTTGCTGTCCGGGTGGCCGCGAGCCAGGCTGCGGCGGAGCCTGGGTATCTCTCGCATCAAGCATGTACCTCCTACGTACAGTATACTGTACACACAGTCATTTCTGGGTGTACGCGCGCTCTCGCCCTCGACACCCTCCCACCACCGCGCGCGATCCCTTCGTAGCATCATCCACCCCATCCACCCACCGTCCGTAAGCGCTCGAGGTGGCGCGCGCTCGAGGTGCCCAGCTCCGGCGCCGCCGCGGCGCTCTTCACATCGTTGAGCGCGCGCCACGCGCTGACGATTATCGGCGATTGTGGGCTGGGGTCGAGGGCTTGCTTTTCACCCACAGCCAACGGCTAATCCTACAAGAGTGCTAAATGACGACTTCACGCTAGCCTTTACGTGCTAGGGTGGTGAACTGGTGAGCATTGACTGCAAAGCTTCGCTACCTACCCACTTCGTCTAGTCACAGCGGCGACTCAGAGCAGGAGCGTGTGCGGCCAGCACTACTTCGTAGCCTCTTTGCCCGAACTCGTCGCGAGATGGTTGAGGGAGCTGCATGCGGCGCATTAAATGCCCCCATTCTTTGCGTAAGCATACCACTCGCAGTGCGGAGGCTGGGTGGATGGTCTCTCCACCCCGTTGTGCTCCCGTCGGGACCCATTACTGGCGTTCGTCACGGATGCAGTGCACAGGCAGGCATGAATTCGAAATAACCGTAACACTCCGTCTGCACCCGCAAAGTGGACGTTATGTATGCAGACCCTGGCGTGGGGCAGAACAGGGCTTGCTGCTGCTGCTTTCGCATACCATCGCACGTCTGCAATCTGCACCGTGGAGGAAGGGCGTGCCGTCAGCGAATGCATGCAAGTCTTGCCGATCGTGCGATACGGCCACATGTTAATGACAGCGGATCTGCCTGCGAGAGACACTGCGGCGCTACTCCCGATTGTTGCACAAAACAGCAGTATCCGTGTTGGCTGGAAGTGCCATGCTCTCGACAAGTCTGACGTCAAGCCTTTCATGCTCTCGATTACTGCTATACTTATAGCAGCGGAAGGGCCAGCCTGAGTAGTACATCCCGCATGAAGTGGTTGCTTGCATCTCCAGCTCGCGCCTCGCTCGTGCAACCTCCAGAGAAATCCGGGGTGGTAACCCTGCTCCAATGCTGATGATCTGCGCGTGGAAAGGTCCCCCCGTGCCGCCTTCGATATGAGCGTCTGCGGGCTGCTCGCTTGCATGTTGGCTGCATGACCTCGCAGGATGCACTATACCATCAGATGCAGGATGAGCTTGTGGGCCTCTGGCTGGTTGGCCGCGTCACGAATGCAGGCACTAAATGATCAACGTTGCAGAGGACCGACCTTCCGACAGCCCCGGCTGCCTTGAAGGGCAATTGCGTATCTAATGGGCGAGACACTGGTCCTTTACATTATTGATCAATTCGACGGAACAATAGCTTCAAGCGAGGTCAGCGAGTCGTGGGCCTGGCCTCTCCGGGACAAGTGCTCATTTTGGCACAATTCAGCGTCAACATCACCTAACATTTTGCCATTTAAATGCCAGCGACATCTGCGATCGCTGGAAATTATACAGAGTGACGTTCACTTACATGCACCCATGCCGTCATTTAGCAAAAACTCTAGAAGGCCCGGCGGTGACACAGCAGAAGGGGCATGTATCCGATGCAGGTACGACGACATTCGAGTGGGCCTTTCAACGTGAACAGCGCCTTGAACCGACAGTGGCATTGCGAGCGCGGCCGTGCTGACGCCAGAGTTTTGTTCTGATAACCTTCGAAGGATGTTGAGGACTTTCTTCTGCAGGAGACTAATGGCCTGAAGAACTTGCCCTGTCGGCAGTGTGTCGTCGAGCCAAAGTCGCTACGCGAGCGCCGCGGCAGCGATGCTGTCCCTCATGGCAATCTCCTCATCTTCGTACAGGGTCGTCCCGTAGGATTGCCAAGATGTACTCGACGGAGCGTGGTGTGTATTGTACGCGGAACTTAGCCTTGCGAGCCTTGCCATTGTTAATATCGTGCCTATGGTCATACCTTTGTATCGCCAAGACCTGTTCCCAATACGTCTCCTGTAACATTCTTGACACGTGCTTGACAGAGTCTTTCTGGCGAATGCCGTGGTAACCTCGGCGATTCGCACTATAGAGTTCTTGCGGCTCTGTGGCTAAAACGAAGGTGATATCAGTCCGGTCCTTGGTCGAAGCGATATTTGCATCCGACAGTCTGGTATGATTGCTTTCCTCAATTAGTATAAGTGGCCGGCTTGACCTGATTTGTCGAGCGATCGCGTACTTGAAGAGGAAGGTACAAAGGGCATAACGTGTTTCTTTTTCTTTAGGCGAAGTCGGCTCGTTACACTACGCTGTGCGTTGTAGCAGCGAAATTCGATCGTGGCTTGCAAGCAGCGCGTGATCAGTAGCATGTGGCATGCTTGATGTTAAGAAGCTCCGTTTAGGCGTGCAGACGGGTTCACAGAATCTTCTTGCTGTCCGTGCCAACTAGCGCAGGCCGCCAAATGGTAAAAGCCTCAAGGTCACTTCAGGAATCGTGAGCGTGTGTGATTTCTGTTGTTAAGGCGCCCTATTTTTTTCGAGCAGTGAGGTAATGGAGCGGACGTTCGCGGATGTGTCGAAGCGGAAGTGTCGCAGCGTCCTTCGCTTGAAGCAAAAAGCATCGGCCTTGGCACGATACTGGGAGTATCTGCGGTGAGTTATGCGAGGCCACAGCCCAGTGGCGAGTATGCTCATTTCCACACGGTTAAGAGCGTTAGTGTCCAAGTATGAAACTTACGAGCAGTTCAATGGGTCTGAACGTTGTCGATTATTAATCTTTGCCTAGCACCAAAAGTCCAGCGCCTACCGTTTTTCGATTCATTCGGTGAACGCACCTGATACAGCGCTGGTGCGTTGAGATCATCGAGCGGCGTTGTTTGGCTGAACACAATATCTCTTGCATAGGTCTGCAATTGATGCCCTACACTATCGATCGGTAGTGAGAGCCGCTCGCCATACACTCAAATACTCACCACAAATCGTCAAAGTCTGATCATCATAGCATTTGCGCGGGACGATATCGAGACATCCTCGTATACGTTAAATCATCACGAATGAGTCTTTGGTGTCCTGTAACAAAGACTGTCGAGAAAGGAAACTTCTAATACCGTAGGATGGTAATATTCACAAATAGTGTACACGCCCGAGGAAGCCTCTAGCGTTCCGGTGGTATGGCTGTCATAACCGGCTTCTGCTTTTCGTGTCCGGATCACACCTATCATCCCCACAACCCCAGCTCTGCGTGCTGGCCTCTTTCTAAGCCATTACAACTTCATGTCATCTAGTGGGCGTGAGGGGCCTCGCTCCTGTAACCAACGATCTTGAATCTGCCGAGCATCTCACCAACGGAGAAGAAGCCAATCACCTCGGCGGTGACAATGCCGACCTGCTTGAGGGTGGCAGGGTCCATGTCCCGTACGCGGTTGAGGAATGACTGGGGGTCCTTGGGCGCAGGCGCGCGGTTGAGGAATGCTGAAGGGTTCTGGATAGCCTTGGTCACAGGCTGAAGGTAGGTCTGGACGGTTTGCAGGGTACTTCAGGACTATCAGTACGAGATATTCAATGTTTCAGATGGCATGAAGCTTACGGAGGTGCCATGTTGCGGCCCTGCACGGCCATCTTGCCGAGCTCACCAACGACGCGTCCGTAGTAGATCGTAGGAGGAACCATGCCTGTGATGCTGTCAGAGACTGCGCCAATGCGCCGATGATCGCGTGCACTCACTGTTGACGAAGCTGATCAACTGTCCGGTCCTGCCACCAATGCCAGCCAAGCTCTTGCTCAGCGCGGAGCCAGCGCTGCTGAGCTTCTCGGTGGCAGAGCTCTGGACGCGCGAAAGGCCCTCCTGCGCCTTGCTGGCGGTCTCTTGAGCCTTGCTGGCAGCCTCCTGGCCGGCCTGCTTGGCCTTGTTGGCTCCAGAGGCGGCGGCCTCGGAGGTGCTGGAAGCGGCGCGACGCTGGATGGCGATGCGCGACTGGCGCAGGGCGAATCGGGGCATGATACGGGCCGACATTGTGTATTAAGGAGGGTGTGAGGTGCGGAAACGGCGATGCAATGGCGCGGTCGTCGTGATCTCCTTGGGAAATTCATGAAGGTCGGAGGTTGGTCTCGGGAAGCCCCGGACACCTCACACCGCCCGCGCGATTCTGCCGCTCCAGCAGCAACTTTTTGGGATGGATCTTGTTGCCAGACACTCTGGGAAACCCAAGTACTGGGATATACCTCTACCAAGATGGACCCTCTGAAGCTTCTGTCGCGCTCTACGAAGCTGCAGAAGAAGCAGGCAGCTTCTGCAAAAGACGCGCAACTTCCCAGTGGACAACAGGCTCGTCCACAGCTCTTTGCCAGCGAGCGCAATGAGGCCGACAAAACTGCTTCAAGAAAGCGAAAGAGAGGACAATCGGCAAAATCACACAGCGTGGTCGAATCGGCTGGACCGGACTTCTTTGGTGGTGGAGCTGCTCGTGTGACAGAGAGCTCGCCGCCACCGCAGGAACCGCAACTGGACGACGCAAACTTGAGCCTCGAGGATGACAGCGCAAACATGGACGACGACAAGGAGACTGAGGAGGAAGCTCGGAAGATTTTGAAGCAGCACAAGCTCAAAATGACATGGTTGAATCCGATTGCAACATCGAAAAAGAGCAAGAAGAAGGCGAAGGGGGGCAAGAAGGAGCAGAATCAACATGTCTACCCGCGGCCGCTGGAACAGTTCCATACACTTAGAAGCAGATTCGCCATACCTCAGAGGCTGCAGGAAAATGTGTCTGATCAAGGCTACGATCTTGCGACCGAAGTGCAAATGGCTGCGCTACCTTTGCTGCTCGATAACCCCAGTTCGTTCTTACATGCGCCTGACGGGCAAGAATTTGTGAAGCACGAGTCTTCATATATTGACCTGCTTGCTGTGGCACCAACCGGTAGTGGCAAAACACTGGCCTTCCTCATCCCATTGTTCAGTAAGATCATGCGACTACGAAAGGAGCAGAATGGCTCACGGCACACCACAGCTGTGATATTAGCACCCACGAAAGAGTTGGTTGGGCAGATTGTGAACGAAGGCAAGAAGCTGGGATTGAACACAGGTACCAAGATCTCCCAGGTACGCAAGGGAATGAATCTGGATCATTCGTCTCCAACGATTGACGATGGCTCTGCGGAGGAAGATTCTTCAGTCAAGGTTGACGTCCTAGTCTCGACACCAGGCGTCCTGCACAGCATACTTGAAGACAAAGACAACCAAGACCGCACTGTCCTGCCAGCTGTCGAGTCTCTTGTTCTGGATGAAGCCGACGTGCTCTTGGATCCGCTGTTCCGGGAACAAACTCTAGCCATCTGGAACAGGCTAACACATCCTGATCTGCGAGTGAGCTTGTGGTCGGCTACCATGGGCAGCAACATTGAGGACCTTGCTCGATCGACCATTACTGCCCGTCAACAGCGTCTTGCTGAAGAGAAAAGCGTGAAAACTTCCAATGCACCTCTGGTCAGGTTGGTGGTGGGATTGAAGGATTCTGCTGTACCCAATATCGAACATAAGCTTATTTATGCTGCAACTGAGCAGGGTAAGCTGATGGGATTGCGCCAACTACTCCACCCTACGACTTCTAGCGCTGAAAGTGGTCCGCCTCTCCGACCACCTTTCCTAGTTTTCACACAAACAATCGAGCGAGCCGTCGCTTTGCACTCGGAGCTGTTGTACGACATTCCGGCAGAAGCTGGAGGTATCAGTCGTATTGCGGTGCTTCACTCTGATCTTTCGGACACCGCACGCGACAGCGTAATGACCCGTTTCCGCAAAGGCGAGGTGTGGGTCCTGATCACGACTGATTTGCTATCGCGTGGTGTCGACTTCCGTGGTGTCAACGGTGTCGTGAACTATGACATTCCCACCTCCAGTGCTGCATATGTTCACCGAGTTGGCAGGACCGGCAGAGCAGGCCGTCAGGGTGGCGTGGCGGTCACTCTCTATAGTAAAGAAGATATTCCTTACATGAAGCATGTCGCCACTGTAGTTTCGCTGGCACAAAAGCAACAGGGTGCAGCTGCTGGCGAAGGCGTGCAACAATGGCTTCTAGATGCTTTGCCTTCTTTAAGCAAGAACGACAAGCAGAAGTTCAAGAAGCGTGGTGTTGAGGTGCGCACGGCTAGGGGCATGGCCAGCGATCCTCGTGCTGCAAAGAAGGCTCGCATCAGTACTAAGGCCGGATATATTCGAAGAGAAGAGAACAAGCGAAAGGGAGCGATCGCTGGCAGCAAGCAAAGGGCCAAACTTCAGTCCAAGGAGGATGATGGCGATGGTTCAGATTTTGGAGGATTTGACTAAGTTGTCAAGGTGGAAACATTGTAAATCTACGAATTCAATTCTGGAAGCTCTCAGAATTACAGCAGATCTTTAGGTGGATGATTGTCGATGTGGATCCGAACGGCATCGACCACAAGCGCATCTTGTGTGCGGTCTTCTTTTCCATTCATATCTACTGTAAATTGACAAATGCACCACCATCGACAAGCATCTGTGAGCCGCTCATATAAGCGCTCATGTCGCTTGCAAGGAACACTGCAGGCCCAGCAAGGTCATGAGGTTGCCCCAGTCGACCAAGGGGAATTCTGCCCTCCATATACGTCTTCTTATTCTCATCAGCCAGGTCTTCATCGTTCAGTTGCGTACGGATTGTGCCCGGAAGCAGCGCGTTGCATCGTATGCTGTATTTACCGAGAGCGCATGCACAAGATTGCATCAAAGATAATACTCCCGCTTTCGTGGGTGTGTAGTGAGTTTGACCGGCGCCACCGACCAATGCCGAGATAGACGAGACTCCGATAATGCTGCCACCTTGTGGTGATTGCTTTGCCATCTGTTGGGCAGCAGCTTGAACTGCGAAGAATGCACCATTGAGGTTTGTGCCAATTGTGAAGTTGACGAGGTCGGGTGATATGCTAAAACACTTGTCAATCCGTGTCAAGCAAGAACGAAGATGTTAAGACTTACGTCAAGAAATCTGCAAACTCGCACACACCAGCATTGCTGACGAATATGTCGAGTCGTCCAAATCTCTCGACGGATTTCGCAATGAGCTCCTGTCCCGCCTCTGGTTTCCTGATGTCTCCAGGCACTCCGATGATCTTGATGCCTGCGTCACCAGCTTCAGCAACCAAGCTTTCGAATTGTGCAGCTGATTTGTCGTCCGGGTAGTAATTGACACCAATGCTGGCGCCTTGACGAGCGTATTCGAGAACAATGGCGCGGCCGATGCCTGTATAATGCTATTAGCAGTTCTTTCAGATCACATGTTGTCGAGTGGACCGTACCTGTCACGCCTCCTGTTATCGCAGCGGCCTTGCCTTCGAGTAAGCGAGTCATAGTGGGAAGTGATTGTATGTTAGAATTCAAGCAATGATGGCATCTGGCAACGTCTTCTAAGACTCAAATTGGATCCAGGTTGTCTTCGCCATGGACCTGACAAAGTGACAGTGGGGCGTCGGGTCAGTGTACGCCGAGGTGTTTCTTTGGTGGCTGTGGTGGGGCCGCGAGTTCAAGCTGTCAAGTCAACGCCAACACCACAACCTCACAGCATCAAGACGAAAAGAGGAGTGCCATGATACACACTAACGGAAAGTGCACACAAAGGATTTGACCTTAAAATCCGGTATTCATCTTCTTCCAGCTGTTCTACGCCTTACTATCTGTTAGAAATTATGTCTCCAAGAAAGATCATTGACAGCCACATCCATCTATGGCCACAGAGTGCCTCGAATGAGAGCGGGCATACATGGATGACACCTGGGATGCCACTGGCGAAAGAACATGTCCTGCCAGACTACTACCAAGCTTCACAGCAAGAATCGAAATCGACTAGCAATATCGAAGTTGATGGCATAGTCTACGTCGAAACGGATCGTCGCTACGATGCACCGTCTGGAGATCTTGCTCAGTGGGCGGAGAACCCTCTAGATGAGGTGAGATTTGTGCGAAGTGTCGTTGAGGGCAAATACGGCGAGCGAGACAGCCGTCTGCTCCGCGGCATCGTCTTCTGGGCGCCAATGAACCAATCGCCGGAAACCCTTCGGCAATGGCTACGCTTAGTCGAAGAAGCAGCCGGAGCTGAAACCTGGAAGAGAGTCAAAGGCTTCCGGTTCTTGCTCCAAGCGATACACGACCAGAAAAAGTTCAAAGCCCTCGTTTTGGGCGAGAACTTCGCGACCAATCTCAAGATTCTTGGCCAACACGGACTCTCTTTCGACGTTGGAGTGGATCAGCATTCTGGTGGAGCATGGCAGCCCGAGCTCGTCTACATTGCAATGCAACAAGCGCATGAAGGAGTGTCGGATGAACAGAAAGTCACATTCGTCATCAACCATCTTTGCAAGCCGGACTTTAGCAACGATACTGCCCCAGGCCATGAGCATATTGACTACTACCGATGGACGCAATCAATCGAGAGAATGTCGCGCATGTCGAAGACTTATATGAAGCTTTCGGGCGCGTTTTCAGAACTACCAGAGAGGCCCACTTCGAAGATCGATGTTGCTGCTCAAATAAAGCCCTGGGCTCAGCAGGCGCTCAAACACTTTGGTCCGGCACGAGTGATGTTCGGCAGCGATTGGCCAGTGTGTAACGTCAATGGCCCCAGCGATGGCAGCCCCTGGGTGTCATGGGCCAGCACAGTGGAGAGATTGCTGGACGATCTTGTTGAGACCCACGAGCAAGAGCGCGTATGGAGTGGTACTGCGATTGAGGCATATAGGCTCTAGTTGAGAGCAGAAAGCACATTCAAAAGCTGCTTCGTTTCCAACATTTTGCTTGGCTTATGCCCGCTACTTTTGGCCTTTCGACGGGACATAACAGTGGCTTGCAGAAGTGTTGCGAAATGACAGATTGGTAGATATCATCATTCTGATAGATTGTCTGCTTATTTGACCAAGGTAACTTGATGATAGATGGCCGAGGATTCTTTTTGTATCCAGACGCATTCTGGCCAAGAACGGTCATGAGTGACCGTAAATATGTATGTAACGACTCGTGAGCATTACAGTACATTTGGGCTGAAATACCTTATTTGCCAGTGAGAAGTCGTATGCAAACTTTAGAGCAGCGCTTTCGTAAGCCCGCGCTCTCGCGCTCTCACGCTCATGACGCAATGTTTGCTGACTTGCGAACGAAGTGAAACGCCAAACGCAGCCGAGGCGCACGGCACACTCTTCCTCTTCAACATCCAGGCAAAGCAATTACATGCAACATTAATATACCCCACTGGTTTAGAGGCCAAGCGGTCAGAGCTTATGCCAAAATATCTCACCCTCATCAACCGATATCTCCTCACACCAACACGCAAACATGGCGTCGATGCCTCAGAGGCAGCCGCCTCAGCACCAGAGCTCGCCCGACGAAACATCTTCTTCTCAGCCACAATCGCCCATCCTTACACGCTCTGCCAGCTCCGAGGACTCACAAGTCGTCATTCTCGATCACAATGAACCAGAATCTACCGAAGAACAGTCACAACTGCAACAGCAAGCACCGATGCCTAAGTCGACAGTACTTTCCGCTGATGATCCCGACTCCGATGTAAAGAAGTGCTGGATCTGCTTCTCCGATTCAAATGAAGACACCCCAGGAACCTCGCCATGGCGCGATCCTTGTCCTTGCGCGCTGGTTGCGCACGAGGAATGCCTGCTTGACTGGATAGCAGACGCCGAAAACACGAAAACCACCAGGAACCGCTCTTTTGGCCCGCCTCAGATCACCTGCCCGCAATGTAAGAGTGAGATTAAACTGGCGCGGCCTAGGAATTACATTGTGGACGTCGCAAAAGGCTTGGAGAGATTGGGGTCAAAATTGGTATGGCCGAGCGCGCTCTCGCTACTTGGAGGGCTCATCGTACAGGGAAACTTCGCTCTAGGCGTGCACACCATATACCGCATCTTCGGAGCGCAGGACGGCTATCGCATCTTGCAGCCACTCTTGCAGCAAATGGTCACGCCACCTCTCGACTTCGACCTACCGCCCAGACTGATTGCGGCCAGCGTACTCTACAAGTTCGCACAGCACGCCAGACATTGGCGCTTATACGTCGGTGTACCGCTGATCACACCGCTCCTTGTTCTGTCACGAACCTCACTCGCAGATTCAGTGCTCCCGGCGCTACCTGTCTTATTCCTCGCAACTCAAGCACACTCCTCCGGTGAGATACTAGATTTTACAGCATGGCCACCAAGCGCCAGTATGGCCTTCGCTGTTCTACCGTATCTCAGGTCTGCGTACAACGCCTACTTCGAGCGTGTCTGGTCAAAGAAGGAGAAGCAGTGGATACGTGAGATTCAGCCTCGTGCTGAGTCACAGGATGACACTGGCGATCAAGCAGATGAGGATGCCGGCCAAGTGGCCGCGCCTGCTGACGAGGATAACATCTTCGAGGTGCGCATAGACGGCGGCATCTGGGAGGACTGGGAAGGAAACAATGGCAACGACAACAACCCGGCTGAAGCACAAGCACATGCTGCACCCAACAACGATGGCAATCCGCCTCCGCGCCAGGAAGATGCTGCCGCTGCTCCACCTCCTGACGTTGCTGACAATCGCCCCGCTCAACCTGCAGGCGCACAAGCACAGGCACAGCCCCAAGCACAACAAGGTGAACGCCGCCTCTCCTTCTCCACCACGACAGTAGCTGAGACTGTCCTTGGCGCCCTCGCATTCCCTACAATCGCCGAGCTATCGGGTGAAGTTCTTCGCCTTGCTCTCCCATCAGCGTGGACGATGTCAGAGGCAGCGGTTTCAGGAACAAGTGTAGCTGCTGGGGGCTTGCTTGGTGCGTTAGGATTGAGAACGTTTTCTGGCCCAACTGCACTTCGCCCTGGTCGTGGCCTGCTGCAGGAGAAGTGGGGCCGAAGTTTAGTTGGTGGATGCTTGTTCGTCGTGCTTAAGGACGCGGTCATGCTCTATGTTAGATGGCGCAGTGCGAGGATGCACAAGGAGCGCAGAGTGTTGGATTACCAGAGGAAGAAGGCTAAAGCTTGATGGTTTAATTGAAGATGGATCCACCAAAAGCCATGCTATGTGTGAGCCTCAAATTAGTATGGTATCGATTCCAGCGTGCTGTCACATTCGTGGCCATAGATACATTAATAAGTTCGAATGCTTGATACCCCCCTCCTGTGAATGTATGTATACAATACAAACATCCTTTCAGATTCATACTGTCTATCAACCGAACACTCCGCAACAATTCATACCTGACAATCTCGTCCATATACCACGGGTTTGTGTACGAGCCTAGTGTTGGCTATCGCTTTGTCACTCTTCTTGTAGGTAGACCTAAGAATGTGCCGACCTTTGAGACATCATTTGCAACACGTAAAGATCTTAGAGGTTAGTATACTGGTACTATCAACCACAGAGATTGAATAATCTTACTCCTTGTGGAGAGTACGAACACTTGATTGACCACAGTGGCTGTACTGTGCTTAATGCTCATGGTTTAAAATAGCGTGAATACTGAGTGATGGCGACTATGATCAATATGCATTTGGACAAAGCAGCACCGAGTTACTCATCATCAAGATTCCGTTGACCAACACAGATACCATTTCCTTCAAATAATGTCTCCCTGAGAAGTGGAACACGGAACTCAACTTGCTCAAGACCAAAGAATTGATCATGACCTCGGACGATATTCCGGATGCAAATCCAGCCTGGGTCTCTTATGGTGTACCCGGTCCCCATCCGACGTCAAGCAATAGCTATCGCATCTACTGGAGCAGCTCCATGATTCGTGTGCCGTGTTTCTCGCCAATGGATCGGCTGACTCTCTTGTGGTGAGCGTCGGAACGATGCAACAGTTCTTCAGCGATGAGTTTGATTCGCAGAAAACCATGTCACGCCGCTTCCATGGACTAAGGCACAAGCCCACTGCCAACTATCCAACCAAAGTGTCTTCAATGCATGGCATGTAGGCCCGTCGAATGATAAATCGATAAAATGACAGGATGGTAACTTGGCGGCTGCCAAGCAAGGCGCAGCATAAGGATGACACACTAGGAAATCAGGCCGCGGGAAGGATTCCCACAAGATATCATGTACATAAGGATCAATTGATCCTCTCACCAGTTCCTGCACTACAAACAGCTGAGACTGAGATAGACCTATCACATCATGCTTCCTCTATTCGTCTTCGCTGCTCTTCTAGCACTCACCTCTGCGCAAGTAGAAGTGACGCTCTGTTCCGATGCACAATGCAAAGAACAACCACTAGCAGCCATCATGCTAAACAGTACGACCGGCTGCTACGCCGACTTCCCAGGCTACAAAGTGTTAGGCATCACTACCAGACAGACTGCACCTGAGAGATCACAAAATGTAGCAGTGCGCTTCTACCGCTCCACCGACTGTTTCGCGCACTGCGGCAGCAACCACCTGATCTCACAGATGCCAGCTATGGGAGAAGGCCGAAACTTCCAATCCCTCGACAGCCTTAGACACCGCCCAGTCTTGCAATCCTTCGAGCTCGTCGACGTGGACAAAGACGGGAAGTATCCGCCTCACGGATATTGTGGGATCCGGCACGGTGACGCGCAGCACTTCAGAGGACAGACGTGGAAGTGGCAGCAAGTTGGAGAAAACGCTTTCCGTGAAATCCCCATCGAAGAGTGGGATGACGGTGTGCACACTCGGCAGACATCGCCAGAATACGTCAGGCATGGGTCGGTGGATGCTGACGGCAAGTACAAGTGGCAGCAGGTCCTGGAGAATGCTTGGAGTGGTGTGCCTTTAGAGGAGTGGGATGACAGGGTCCATGTTCAAAAAACTGGGAGGTTGCCATTCAAAGAGCCCGTCGCGAATGAGGATTTGTAGGACGCTTGGACTCCGTTGCGAGACCGGTCCTAGATCTCGTCGATGAAATGAAGATGCACATCATCCCTCATTATACATCGTCGGAACTCATGATATGTTAGCAATGTTTCCTGAAGCTGTCGAGGCTTCTATGGGTCTCAAGACATTCTTCGGCTTTCGAACACAGAATTAATGTGTCGGCTCTGTGCTGTGAAGCTTCTGGTGATGGCCTAGCGATTCCGCCTTCGTTAAGGGTTTTGTTCATGACAGGTTCAAGCGAGCCTGGAAATCCAGATGGTGTATTTGCATTTAGGAGTCACCATATCCAAAGCGTGTCCTCGCCGATTTTCACCAGTCGAGCGCAAGGACATACAGCGTGGCGAAAGCTGGCTGGCGCAGAATATTATCGATGCCACCCAGTTTCAAATCATGTGACAGAGCAAGATCGCCAGACATCTTGTCTGATGTCACTATTTATCTCCGAGGGCGGCTTTTGACCCAGGAACAGGTTGTGACAGCGGCGAGCGCGGTTCCAGCGAGCTGCCCTGCTTTAACCTAGAACCAAAAGACCAGATCCAGTACGTCACAGCAGAAGAACGGATTAACTTTTTGAGCCACACTTTTCTACACGCCACGATGATAGGTCTGCGGCGTCATCTCTTCGCTGATGCGAGGGTAGAGATGGCAGTAGAGCTTGATGCCCGCTCCACCAGTGTTCCGTGTAGTGATGTTTTATGCGGCGTCTCAGGTGTCACTATTGCCGTGCCCTAGGTAATGCAATATAATAAGGACAAGCGGCTCTATGGCAACGGATGAGCCGAGCAGAAGAATGGCACTCAAACAACCGTTGGGGCTATTGCGGCGACGGCGTGTGGCGGAGAGGCATCGGCGAAAGACGGAATCCGGTCAGCAGAAATGCAAAGATTCTCTGTGATTGGCTCGGCGGGGCTCGCTGATGAAAGGAGATCACGGAAACTGAGCATGGACCATTCTGCTGCGAGCGGCTTGCTGGGAACATTTTTGTAGTGCTCGCCTCCTCGACATCGCCATCTGTACAATCTCCATCCACCACTCTCATCCACTTCTTACCGACACTCTATACCCATTACCACAAACACAGTTCTTCAGAACTCATCACATCTATCACAATGGGCAAGGACAGCTTCGCACCCGGTATGCTTGCCCTTTCCACCCAGCGCGTTTTGAAGCACGAGGATCGCAGAGGAGGCGCGACACGAGACCAGGCGCATTGGGGACCACGAGATGGCCATGGACTCGCGTTCATCGAGACCGGCATCTCCATCTCCAGCCGTCCCGTTCTGCCATCCACTGCAGCCTCGTACTTCTCAGGCGCATCATCACCGGGATCATAGGCTAACATCTACATTCCAGGTGACTCCAAGAAGGGCGCCAACCTCTTCAAAACCCGTTGCGCACAGTGCCACACCCTGAAGGCCGGCGAGGGCAACAAGATTGGCCCTGAGCTCCACGGTCTCTTCGGCCGCCAGTCCGGTCAGGTCGCCGGTTTCTCTTACACCGACGCCAACAAGGAGCGTGCCGTCCACTGGGACGAGAACACTCTCTTCGAGTACCTCGAGAACCCCAAGAAGTACATTCCTGGCACCAAGATGGCCTTCGGTGGCCTCAAGAAGGCTAAGGACAGGAACGGTAAGCACGCCTCATTCTCTACATGAGTTCGAACACATTGTTGATCATCACCCACCAGACCTTATCACCTTCCTCAAGGAGGAGACCAAGTAAGCGTTGTGCCAGCATCTCCGCTCTACATCAACCTCAATACCGCCACCCACGACCTAATCATCATCAACGCTCGACCTACCTGTAACACTATACCATCGATACCAACCATAGACCAAGCGAGATATGGCGAGAAAAGACCTCTCGCAAGATGCATTCTGGGGTAACAACCAGATGACGGCGGGATCATGAATCTTTTCTTGTCTTGTACGCAAATACTACACTTTTTGTACCTTTTACCTTCCAATCAAGACCATCCAGCTTGCATACGGCAAAATTTGCACTTGCGAGGCTTAGCGAGAGTCATGTATGTATGAGAGATCTCTTCACTCCAATCCTGGACCATTCGTGGGGGTCAAGTCCTTCACTCTTGTTGGTCGTGTCATGATTATATTCGCAATGCGCAATCTGTCTGCTCATATCTTTGTGTTAAAGGCTTCTCGTAGAGCTGTGCGACAGCTGTTTTGACCAAGTCATCTAGGCTGTCCACAAGAAGTATTCAAGGGCTCTACATTACATGACGTGTGTCCATGGAGTCGTTCACTAACCTACTGGTCCTTACCGAAAAATTGAACAGCGGCTCCAACAATGCCCATGCCACTAGATTGCGCACCACTCACGCCATTTCGCGCCATCAATGTCAGCTGTGCAACTCAAGTTTGCAAGGGAAATTGAGCTCACGAGCTGGAATAGTCAATTCTCATCTGTCAATCTCAGCTTGGACGATGCCCTCAGATCTAGTGTTTACGTTCGTTCCCGCCGCCTCACTTTGAGGTATGTGAAGTCTGGCAAACGGCGTCACTCGCTCCTTCCTTTCTTATGTCAACAACGCACGTGGCTCCCACGCGCCTTCCTAATCACCGTGTAAACACCTCAACCTTTCCAACAACAACAAAGCTCATCCACTTCCACACTTTCGATCAAAACTCATCCAACTCAACCTCTTCCACAGCTTTCACCGGCGCCTTGTCCGTTGCAGCACCATACACCCTAATCAACACACCACATCCAAAACTAGCTGCAATGGCGACACGCAAAGAGCTCCAGCAGTTCAACAGCGTTCAGCTCCCAGTCACGTACGCCGCAAGATCCCGTGTCCACTCACCGAGCAAGCTGACAGTCTCTAGCATCCCATGCAACGGCTGCAAGATCCAGAAGAAGCAGAACCAGTACTCAGCCAACCGTCTCGCCGACCTACAGAAGCAGATCATAATGTCCAAGAAAAACAAGCAAGCCTTCGACGCAAAGTCTGAAGGCTTTGTTCGCTGCTCTCTCTGTGTCGGTGGCCCGGCCGTTGAGCATGAGTGCTATCACTGCGAAATCACCTTCCCAAGGAACGACAAGTACTTCTCCAAGAACATGCTCAAGAACAGGAAGGACGAGGCGGTATGCCTTTGCTTTCATCACAGACTTTTGAGACCTTGGACTAATGAGTATCTTATTTTAGCTCTGCTGGACCTGCTCTCAGCGCGAGCAGAACGATACTCTGAGCAGTGACGAGGACGACGGTGGGAGCTACAGCGGCAGCGATGATAGTGGCATGACCTTCGTCACCAACCAATTTCAGGACTTGGATGTGAGTATGATTAGTCCCGATGTTCGGTGAGCGATGCCTAATAACAACGTGCAGACTCGCTCGACCACTTCCGGCGGCACTTCTGCTTACGAGAGCAACGGGTTCAGCAGCCGCGACAACTCTTCTGGTGTAGTCCGTTTGAACAACTCCAAGACCCCCAGCACTGGCGGTGGCACCATCTACGCTGGCAGCGCTTCCAACATGGGCTCCAGTCGTGCGGCTACCACCTCTGCTTCATTCGCCCCGAGCCTCAACACCCAGACTTCCAGTCGCGTTGGATACTCCCCGAGTGTTGCATCTTCGGGTGCGGCCATCGCCGGCAAGCGTACCACCTTCAATCCGAACAGCTACGGTTCTCCGGGTCGTCGCTCGCCCACCGGCAGCGTGGCCAGCGGATCAACCGCCAGGTCCGGCAGTACCTTCGCAAAGATCAAGAAAGACCGCACTGTCATCGACATGGACGCTGTCCGTGAGCAGCACAAGGACATGAGACACGAGGCCGCGAAGAAGGCCAAGGCCAAGGCCGACGACGTGGAGGTTTCCGACTCTGAATCCGATTGAGAAGTTGTTAATCACGGGCGCCTGACCAATCTTGGTCTCTGGCTCCGATACTGGATGGCCCTCGATCCATACTGATCAATTCTTCTGGGAATCCCGACTGTTGTAGAGCTTTATGCTCGCCCCTGAATGTCGTGTAAGACTGATCTCCTCGGAGCATCCAGCCTGCATTGCTTTCATTTGCTCATGTTGTTTTCTTCTTTTCTACTTGCTTTCACCTCAGCGGACAGGTTGGGCCTTGACACTGGCGTGCGCGACCATGATCGGTAGCTCGCAAAGCGCGAATTCTTGGCCCATCCAACTCTCCACTCTTTCTCACTTGCTCACTTTCTCACCGCCCCTCCAAGTGGCGGACAGAATACTTCAGATAATTCACTGAGAAATCATACATTCAAACAATGTCTTCTCCTGTGAATCGAGGGTCGTAATATTCAGGAAGGCAAGGGAAAGAATGATACACCAAAAGAAAAGAAAGGGTTTCAATAAATATAATTATGTTCTATAGAAAGACTGAGGCCCTTTTTTTAGGGGGAATTGGGAAATAATAATATGTAAAGAAATATTCAGTCAGGAGCGGTTATGCCCTATGTGCGATTTCAGTCTTTTGACAGTGATGTAAGTAACAAAAGGGAAAAGGAAATAATTGTTTCGAAAGAGGGAGGGTTCTTCGGGGCAAGGATTATCCTGTACGAAACGGGACCTTGTCTCCAAAGATGATCCCGGGCGGCGGATCAAGCCAGCCATACGAAAGGAAAAGGAATGAGATTAAGGCAAAAAAAAAAAAAAAAAAAA